>WAAF01005445.1:0-125531 GCA_013400475.1 Tricholaema leucomelas
TTTCTACCTTCTGTTTCCTGCCTTTTAATCATTCCTTTGTTCACATAACCTTACCTCCTAAACCATCACAGCATGGTTTCTTTAAGAAGCTTTGATCAAGGACTTTGGAAAACTGTTCTTAGCTGTACACCTACTTGTTGATGCTTTCTAAAACCACTGATAGATTTGTGAGCTGTGATTTCTCTTTATAAAACCGTGGTGAGGCTTCCCCAAACTAGCTCAAAATTATTTATATCACAGAATATATATATCACAGAATTCATCAGGTTGGAAAAGACCTCTAGGATCATCGAGTCCAACCTACCACGTTCTAATTAACTAAACCATGGCACTAAGTGCCTCATGCAGCCTCCTTTTAAACAGCTCCAGGGATGGCGACTCCACCGCCTCCCTGGGCAGCCCACTCCACTGCCAATCACTCTTTCCATGTAGAACTTCTTCCTAATGTCCAGCCTAAATCTGCAGTATCTTCATGCAAGAAGTCAAAAGAGTTTTCTGCAATTTTTTAGTAGTCTCCACTGTACAAAAATGAATTCTTTATCATCTGAGCATAAGTGTCATTTGAGTACAGAGCAGTCCTCCCTGTGGCATCCTTCCCAGCTTCCAGGACTCACTGTAGTGTAAACTGCTAAATTTACACAGATTGCAGGCATCTTGAGCCAAAAACTGTGTTCAGATCACTGTGTGGCCAACTGCTACATTGTACTACCAAGGGATTCATCCCCCACCAACTTACCAAATTTCCCTTTGAATTTCCTCTGATTTTTACACCAGTTTGTGGCAGTGAGGAGCATTGAATCCATGCCCTGTGTGGGAAGATAGTCACGTTTATTTGCAGCCATCGCCCAGATAATTTCACTGAGCGCCTCCTGTTCCAGGAGTCAGAGCGGTGGGCAATGTTGCTTCCATATCTGGGAGCAATCCTGCCACCCTGAGCACAGGAACAAACAGGTTGTGAGGTCACTGGAAGGAAACATCCTCCATGTCTGTGTGTGGGGGAGGAATGCAAATGCTCAATGTAGAAAGCCCTGCAAAGCCTTGTGAATCCTGTGAAACGTCTGTAAGAGTAGATGGAAGAAGGACAGGGAGAAGGTGCAGACACTGGACCATTTGGTTGCTTGTTGACTGGTTCGGACCTTCTCAGGCAGCTTTCTCCAAGACACTACCTGATGCCCACTATGAAATAGGCTACATGAAGCCTGAGCCCCTCTGTCTCCAGCACTGTCCTGTCAAACTTTGTGTTCTCATGTGCTCCCACATACACTATAGGCATCCCACCAACCCATCAGGGTCACACTTTAAAAACACCAGCAACACAGTCCTCACTTCAGATAACAGCCTCCTCTGAAAAATAAAGTGTGTCCTAGAGCCATGAGGAATGTGCAGCAATCCAGGAGGGAAGCAAAACCCTCTGTGATATGCATCTGGCCAATGGAGTCAGTGTGTGGGGACATGATCAAAGAGTGCTGGGCTGGCCTATGGAGCTGGAGACCAGCTCACTTTTATTTAGCAATTTACAGGCAGTGTTGCTTCCATCTAGCCACAGAAAAGCCATCTGTAGTCCTAGAGAGCTTCACAGCTGAAGAGGTACACCCTGTCTCCGCTTTGACTCAGCCTCTTGCATTAAGCACGGCTCACTTTCAAATCACTTGTACTTCTTCATCTCCTGAATCTATGAGGCGTGAAAGGTGTAACAGGTCGGTAGGTGAAGGCCATCAGTTCAGTGTGCCCATCGTCAATAAGAACTGCTGACCATCGGTACGTAATGAAGTGCCAGTGGCAATGGATTTAGCCAGAACTGACCCGTCAGTAGGGGCAATGCCCTGTTCACATCTCCGTGACTGCGGAGTACCTGCACTTTGTGACAGGATGACAGCAATGCAGCATTGTTTTTCCGGCGTACCTTGCTGGGACGCCACCAGCCTGCCCAAGCTGCTAGTGCCACCTCGTGGTCTTCATGAACAAGAGTGTCAGCGCCAGAAGCTGCCAGCCCAAGGCAGGTGACACCTGCGGGGCATCTGGCAGGGGCCCTGCAGGCCTGGCATGTTGCCCTCGGCACCGTGTCTCAGGGGCCTGAAACAAGCTCCTGCCCCCAGAGTTTGCTGGGCACTTTGCAGCGAGCGTCCGTGAGAAGCACAGGGTGAAGGTGAACAGAGTGGCATCCACTCCGCACTGGGCTAAAAACAAGCCTTGCTGCCGCCATCCCTGCCTGCCCTGGCGCACCCTGTGCCCTGCATTTCAGTATTAGCTGCTTGACAGTGCCTGTGCTGGGCTTCCGCCCCATCACCGTGCTCTACTGCCTGCTCTTCCATCAGAAAGCTGGGGAGCAGGATAGCCCAGTGACTTGATGACCCCAACAGCTTTGCCTGTCATTCCGCTGCAGCAGAGCCACGGGCAAGGAAGCAGTTACAGCCTAGGGAGCAACCGCTCTGGGTCGTGCTCAGGTTGGAGCTGAGCATCTGCTGTGAACAGGCCTTGAGCAGGACAGAGCTGTCTGTCTGTCACAAATTCCACTATTTACTTGGGTGAAAATTTTAGCCCTCCTGGTACGGAGATAATCTGCTAAGTATGACCAAACTCCTGCCAAGACAATGCTTCTTGTGAGGTCAGCAGTGCCAGCTGCTCCTTGTGTGTAATGAACTTGCTGACAGGGCCTCCAAGGACAGAGGCAGTTTAAGAATGCGACACATACCACCACTTCTGTGATTCCTCCTAGCTCAGTGAATTAGCAGCTACCTTTATGCAGCTCAGATGTGCTATATCACGGACAGGTATTTTTTTAGCTAAGTGTAATTAGGAGTGGGTGTCTCCTTCACATGATTTGCTGTGACATGGCTATGGCTGCAACTTTTCCTACCTTATTTGGGCTTTTTTGGTCACAAGAAAGAAAAGCTTTGAGTAATTGCTCTGCTTGTTGATTTTGACTAGCTAAGATTAGCCCTTAAGTTTCTCTCCTTAGCACTTTACTGCCTTCCCTTCTTTACAGAGCTTATTGCTTGGTGTTCTTGCCATTGAAGGGCTGAGGATGCTTACTCTCTGAGCATGCAAACATCATGCAGAAAGTTTGAAGGTAGGAGTTTTGAGGCTGCCTACGACAGCAATAAAAACAACCACTGCCACCAACCTGGGCAAGAGATAGGGAGGCTAAAGCTGGCATTGACATCAGAGGAGCGCTGAGACAAGCCAAAGAGTAGGAAAGGAGCAGAAAGATAGGATCCAGCTGTGACCTTCCTCCCTATCTTCTATCCCCAGATGGTGCACCAGCTCCAGGCATGTGGGTCCATGCAAGACTGCTCTTAAAGGCACTGGGGTGAGATACAGGGATGGTGGAGGGAAGAAGTCAGCCCTGAGGGCTGAGGACACTGAAGCTGTCAGGTTACCAAAAGTCCAGGAGTGCAGTGTTTTCCAGGTTTCCAAGACAATCTTTGCTCTGAAGTGACAGGCTGATTTGCTGTTTCAACCTCTCTCTCTGCAGATACAGCTCCCTTAAGTTCTTGCTGCCTGTCTTCACAAATTCTCCTTTCCCTGCCATTCTGTTAATTTTCCCTTTTTTTTTTCCCTCCTCCCACCCCACTCATCCCTCTTCTTCACAAACTGGAGCCCACAAGAGTGGCACTCAGTACAGCACTGACCTTTCCTTGGCCAAAGCAAACCTGGAGGTGCTCCTGTCCTGCCCGCTCTCGAAATTCCCAGACACATCTTCTGTCTCATCTCTTCAGACAGGACTCAAATCTGGGGCTGAATCTACAGCCCTGTGTTTAGAATGTAACGGGACAGGACCCAGGCTCCTTTTCTCCTGCCCACTCCTTTCCTTAACATCTTCCTACCAAAATAATGGAATTTGGTACTTACCATATCTGTAGCACATTTCAGGGTATAAAACTGCTTTCAGCACCACTGAGAGCCCTTCAGTGACACTGCAAGAATTGATCTGCAGATGTGCTGTTCTCTTCTCTTGCCAGTTAGACATGCTGGGCCATCAGAAGCTTTTCTGGTGCTGTGACTTTTGGTAGATGGTCCAAAGAAAACCTGGCTGTTCTTTGGAGTGACAGCTAGCTTGCAGCCTGACACAAATGAAAAGCATAGCAAGATGAAACAGATTTTTGCCCCAGGCCTTCTCTGCTGATGCGTTAAGTTTGGCAGCATCACTTGGAGAAGAAGTGAATTAATCTTATTGGAGTTGTGTACCAAGGAGACTGGGGCGGGGGGGAGTGTGAATCCATGTTGATTATTTTGAAGCCATAAACAAGTGGCGTCAGAAAAGAATTTGACAACCATATGGACTTCCAGAAGTGTGACATCTTCTGAAAATGATCTGAAATCATGTAAAGACTGGCATTAAAAAAAAAAAAAGGATGGATGGATGGATGGATGGGAAGTACAGACAAGGGACTGCCATCTGTGATACAGGAGCTAGGATTCTGGGTGCATGAACAGAATGTTACACAGAAAAAAGACAGAAATTAAATTTATAGAAGAGAATTCCCCCCAAAAGTGACAGAACTCAGGAAGTTCTATTTCTCACTGCTTATTCTTAGAACTAAATTCTTTGAGAAACTGCAGTCTCAGAGACTGAGCCTGCAGTCTGTATTCCACACAGGGCAAAAGCTATAGGTACAAGAGCACTGGTCCTGCTGAAGGGCATAGTCTATTTTCTGTTGCCACTTGTTTATGGCTTCATAAGCCGTAAGCTCCAGGTGGTGTTTTAAGAAAGTGGACGTGGCACTTGAGGCTGTGGTCTAGTGGTGAAGGATGCTGGGATGAAGGTTGGACTGGATGATCCTGGTGGTCCTTCCAACCATAGTGATTCATAGTGAGTAGATGTTGCACGGAGGGATTTGATTTAGTCAAAGACTTGTCAGTGTGAAACTGATGATTGGACTCGATGAGCTTGAAGGGCTTTTCCAATCTAAGAAATGCTGTGATTCTATTTACTGCTGAGTTCAGTAGCTATTGCAACTATGCTGAATTGCTCCCCTGATCTTCACCAAGGGGACACTCCTTATCCTGGAGGTTAGGAGGTGCTGGTGTTGCCTCTGAGAGGCAATCAGAGAGACAGGTTTGCAGACTTTGTAACACTGGTGTAGCACATCTCCATGCTCTACACATGCATGTGGCAGGGACATCTCCACAGGTCACAGGGCCTGACAAATGAAGGTGCATGGTATAAAGTCACTCAAGAGATCAGGAAAGGAATTAAGTGCTGCTCTGCACATTGGGGAAAAGAGGACTCTTGGCTGGAGCAGTTCAGCAGGTATGGACAAGGGCTACCACACTGAGGTCTTACCTCAAGAGAGAAACTTGAGAAGTCTAGATTCTCTGGGCAACTAAGTTTAAATGCTGTCACTCTGAACCTTTTACAATCTGAGTGATGCTTTCCTCATTCAGTGCACAACACTGAGACACAAATGGCAGCAAAAGTCTGGTCATGACTCATTTACAAATGGCTCCAATTTGCCTCTGGCAGCAGACCAGGTCTGAATTACTGGTTTCTAATGCACAGCATGCCATGAGAGAATGGGAAAACCAAATGAAAGGTGAAAGTTGCAAGTGGAAAACAAACCAGCTGTGCCATTCAAAAGAAGCAGGAACAAAAGTAGGCTGACTGCTCCAAAGAGAAACAATCTGAGAAAACACGGGTCAGGGCAAAAGCTGACTTTCATCTATCAACAGAAATACATAATGGAATGAACCAGATGACAGAGATGAAATACATCGATTGGCATAGTTTGGACATTGGATTTGATACATCAGCAGAACTTTGGCCATGAAGTACCTGTGGTTTGGAAAGAGGAAAATGGTGTTACCTGTGCATACTGTAACGCATGTTACTGCAGCTCACTGAAGCACTGGTGGCTTGACACAAAGAAATGCAAAGATGACCAACATAGGGGAGCCCAGAATCAACTGAAAGCTCTTAGCTGATCTCTCAAGGGAGCACTTGTGTGCTTTTTGGAAGCCCTGTAAAATGTGTTTGCTTAGCTCTGCTAAAGTCTGTGACAATGAGTGACGATAATGTCTTCCCCGTCAAACTGACGATAGCTTCCTACCTACCCAGCAGTAGTTGCTCCTTCTCCATCATGTGATGTGGGGTGTCACCAGACACTCACATGGCAGCTCCAGGATGCAGAGCACTCCATACTGGGCACCACTAACAAGTTTTCTGGGGAATTATCATCCCTTCTTTTTAACTCTCCCTTCAAGCCATTTCCCATCACACCTGTAATGCTCAAAAGTGGCTCCTGTCTCAGCAGGGTACATGCCCCAGAATTGTTTCCCCTTGTTTTGCTTTGCACCCAGAATGAAGAGAGCACAGAGTTTGGGACATACGCTCCTACAGACTCTTTCCATTCGGCAATATTCCCCTTAGACCCCAGTCTCTGTAAGAAGTCAGTGAACATAACAAAGGTTCACACACATGTATCTCATTTTTCCATATGTCTTCTAAGTACAGCTTTTCTTCCCCCTTGCCCTTCATTAGGTCATCTCAACACCTAACAATCTTTTACTGGCTGGTGACACTAGCACAATCACAAGTAAATGTATGTCCCATGGTCTCCCTTCCAGCATTGAAACAGTACTTGAAGTTAATCCTAAGAGGGACTAGAAAGAAAACGTCACTGATGAGCATGTGATAAGCTGTGTAGAGAAACATAAAGCTCCTCTGCTATTTAAAAAGGAGACTCCTAAGAATACTTCAAGATGCCAGGACCTGTATTTTCAGACTGCAGGGTGACAGGCCTAAAGCAAAGTGTATCAAGACCCTGTGTATTTCTTTAATGAAGTATGGGGTTTAGCTGGGGAATTTACATGATTGACTGATAAGTATTTGGAATTCTTCAGGGTCATAAAGATGAAGGCAAAGGGACCAATCTAAAATAATTGATTTGGACACTGGAAAGTGCCAGCTTTTTTTTTTTTTTTTTTTTTTTTTTCCTAAAGAAACAATTTTTTTTCCTCTTCTTGAACCACTGAAATAAAAGGAGTCTTGCTTTCCAAAGAAGCCTGACATCAAATGTTCCCATATTTAACAAAAGCAGTTATAAACAGATGTAACTTGCAGAGGGACCTGGCCAGGCTGGATGGGTGGGCAGAGGCCAATGGGATCAGATTTAACAAGGCCAAGTGCAGGGTTCTGCACTTTGACCACAACAACCCCAAGCAGCACTACAGGCTGGGGACAGAGTGGCTGGAGAGCAGCCAGGAAGAAAGGGACCTGGCGGCACTGCTAGATAGTAGCTGAAGATGAGTCAGCAGTGTGACCAGATGGCCAGGAGAGCCAATGGCATCCTGGCCTGTATCAGGAACAGTGTGGCCAGTAGGACAAGGGAGGTTATTCTGCCCCTGTACTCAACACTGGTCAGGCCACACCTTGAGTACTGTGTCCAGTTTTGGGCCCCTCAAATCAAGAGAGATGTTGAGGTGCTGGAACGTGTCCAGAGAAGGGCAACAAAGCTGGGGAGGAACACAAACCCTATGAGGAGAGGCTGAGGGAGCTGGGGTTGTTTAGCCTGGAGAAGAGGAGCCTCAGGGCAGACCTCATTGCTGTCTACAACTACCTGAAGGGAGGCTGTGGCCAGGTGGGGTTGGTCTCTCCTCCCAGACAACCAGCAACAGAACAAGGGGACGCAGCCTCAAGTTGTGCCAGGGGAAGTATAGGCTGGATGTTAGGAGGAAGTTGTTGGCAGAGAGAGTGATTGGCATTGGAATGGGCTGCCCAGGGAGGTGGTGGAGTGACCATTCCTGGAGGTGTTCAAGAAAAGCCTGGATGAGGCACTTAGTGCCATGGTCTGGTTGACTGGATAGGGCTGGGTGCTAGGTTGGACTGGATGAGCTTGGAGGTCTCTTCCAACCTGGTTGATTCTAGATTGATCAGTTAGAATCCTAAGTGTTCTAATCTCTAAAAGCAAGAAAACCTTGAGAAACAGCAGTTTCTTCATTTGTGATCCATTCATTCATCAGCTGGTCCTTTGACACTTTTTCTTAATTAACAGAGTTCTTATGAGATAGAGCAGCAAGAGGCAGATATTAAATAAGCAGGAAAAAAGTCAATTGAGAAAAATGCTTTCTTCTGTACTGACTCAAGCCCTACAGGGAGCAGCTGAGAGAGCTGGAGTTGTTCAGCCTGGAGAAGAGGAGGCTCAAGGGAGACCTTACTGCTCTCTACAACTACCTGAAGGCGCGTTGCAGCCCGGTGGGAGTTGGTCTCTTCTTCCAGGTAACCAGTGACAGAACAAGAGGACACAGTCTCAAGCTGCACTAGGGCAGGTTTAGGCTGGATGTTAGGAAGAAGTTCTTGGAATGGGCTGTCCAGGGAGGTGGTGGAGTCAACAGTCTCTGAAGGTGTTTAAAAGGAGGCTGGATGAGGCACTTTAGTGCCATGGTTTAAGTTAATTAGAAGGTGTTAGGTGCTAGGGTGGACTCAATGATCTCAAAGGTCTTTTCCAACTTGTTTAATTCTGTGATTCTCTGATTCTGTGACTTTGAAGAGCTTCAGTTACTAGAGGGATATTTCTACTTGAAAGAGGATCACAATGCCATTGCAAACATACTTATGATCTGATCCTCTTTGGAGTTTCTGCTTTCCACATGATTTTATCCTTACAGCTGTAAACTAACCTTGATTTTTGTCCAGCAGGATTCTTCCTCCCTTGCATGGCTGTGCATAGCTTCAGATCTGCCGAGCTGTCACTCACAGAGGTCAGAGGAACAAGCTGAATTCATCACCTGGACCACTAGGCAGAAATACTAGACATCACAGTTCCTCTGTGGAGACAGTAAACAGAATGTCATTGGCCACAACTGTTCCTGCATCAGCAAAGAAGGGAGAGCTATAGTCTGCTCTTAGGGAGGCTGTGTTGGGTGCTCAGATTGTACCAGGACACCTGGACTGCAGCAGTCCAAGAGCTTTACTGTTAGTCTCTGTGCTTCACAAGGTTCTCCTTTGTGCCTCAAGCATCCACATCCCTCTCCTCCCAGGTGATTTTGCTGCCTGCAGTGCCATGGTGGCTCAAGACTCTCACAGCTGCTTCTCCCACTGCCACATAAGACTCCTCTCATACCCATCTTCCTCACTCTGCTGCACATTGTTTGCTTTATGTACTATAAGGCTGAGAAAGACCTTCAGCACTGTATTTTCTGTGTTATGTGAGGAGGGTAGGGCTCAGCTGGTCAGGAAGGGAAGACAAGAGCCATGGTGGGCAGTGTGCAAGTAAAGACAAACATTCAACTGGTGTCCCTCAGGGGTCAGTGCTGGGACCAGTGCTGTTTAACATCTTTGTCAGTGATATGGACAGAGGAATCAGTGCACCCTCAGCAAGTCTGCAGGTGACACCGAGCTGTGTGGCACAGTCGACTTGCTGGGGGGCAGGGATGCCATCCAGAGGGACCTGGGCAGGCTGGAGAGGTGGGCCCAGGCCAACCTCATCACATTCAACAAGGCCCAGTGTAAGGTCCTGCACCTGGGTCGGCTCAATCCCAAGCACAGCTCCAGGCTGGGTGGTGAATGGCTGAGAGCAGCCCTGAGGAAAAGGACCTGGGGGTCTATGAGCCGGCAGTGTGCACATGCAGCCCAGACAGCAACCCTGTCCTGGGATGCATCAAGAGAAGCATGGCCAGCAGGGCCAGGGAGGGGATTCTGCCCTTTTACTTTGCTCTTGTCAGACCCCACCTGGAGTACTGTGTGCAGCTCTGGAGCCCCCAGCACAAGACAGACATGGAACTGTTGCAGTGAGTCCAGAGGAGGGCCACAAAGCTGTTCAGAGGGCTGAAGCACCTCTGCTATGAGGACAGGCTGAGAGAGTTGGGGCTCTTTAGCCTGGAGAAGAGAAGGCTTCAAGGAGACCTTATAGTGGCCTTCCAGTATCTGAAGGGGGCCTGCAGAACGAGAAACACAAACTGTTATCACTACTAGAAGCAGACCCTGCCTGCAAAACCATGCCATTAACTTCAGAAAGTGTGGTCACTTAGAAGAGACTTAACTGAGAAGAAAAATCATTGAACAGTTAGTTCTGTTCTAACTCAAATCGGTAGAACAGGAAAGACAAAGAGAGGATCTGTAATCACGAAGTTGTGCTCCTTTTCTGCTGAAAAGGCAGCATCATCTGTTCTTCTCTTTGTATTGTCATGCTTTATCACTTTCTGCCCTGTTGCAGTGCAGCACTGACAAATGCCTTTTGTACAAAAATGAAACCTTGATAGAAAGCTGTTGGGAGGTCTTCCAGTTAGTGCTTTCCCCTCTTCTTACACCACCAGCTTCATACAGTGGTCTCCCTGCTCCATGCTTAAGGTTGTATCTGCCTGTAACTGACCCACAATACAGAGCACTGGACCTCCCTCCACGAAGCACATGCACCGACAGATAATCCAGATCAGTTTACCTCTGTGTACCTGGCAGCACGCTACTGTGCAGTGACCAAATATCAGAAGAGTTTGTGGTTAATTAGGATCAGATTAATCCCTGCTGACTGCCTGTCTCTGTGTAAAAAGGGCACTAGAGGTTAGAAAGTATTAAGCACCTTAAATGTCTACTTGCATAATGTAAAAATCGACTGAAGATTCAGACTTTGTGGCTGGAAGTACAAGTGTGAGATGATTTCCCCCTGGAGACATTTAAATACGTTTCTTATCCTATCAAAGCAAGATAATCAATTTTAAAAAATTCCAGGAGGAAATGTTACAAAAATTTGGCCATGGCAGATAATAAACCAGCAGCACAATGGAGACTTCTACCAAAAAAATCAACCACCACCACCAAAACCCACAAAGACATTTGAGATTCTGAACATCATTTCCATCTTCTAAGAATTTAGCTGACCATGTGAAATATGATTTTTATAGTGGCAGTAAAGTTTTTTCTGGGATAAAAATGTACCTCTTCGTCCATTTTATTAGTTTGTCCTTCTCACAAAAACACAACAGCTAGTAAATTAGCTTCATCTTTACACCCAGTCTATGGCACTGCCCACAGACCCCAGGAAGCCTCACAGAAAAGATACATTCTGTGTTCAAATTATTTCTCGAATTCATTACACTTAGATGTAGTTTGGATTTTGCTGAGATGCTTGACTATCCCAAAGCATCTAAATGGGTTTTGGACATGTCAAAATACAGAGAATTTTTGTGCTTTTCTCTTACCATTTGGTGTAGTAGTGTTTTTAAATGACGAAGGATCTTGGAGTTGGTCAAAAAGCTGGGCAGCTATATCAATGGAGATAGTAGAGGAGAGGAGAGAAAGACTTTTGGAGGCAAGACAGGTCTCTACAGGTCTGTGGGGAAAGGTCAGCTTTACACACATTTTCACATCTGCTGGCAGACCACTGGAGCTCCTGCCTTTCCTATGTTTCATTACTGGCACATTTATAAAAGTATTAGGGGCATTTATGTAATAACAGGATATTAGCTCCTTTTGAGGTCATCTGTGCCTGTGACTTACTCCCCATTTAAAGTCACAAGCTTCTCATTTTGACATCACTCGGCAGCCAGAACAGTACCTGTGATGTCACCAAAAGGGATTACAATCTGCCGTGGAGGGTAAGCTGCAAGAGCAGATCAAATCCTAAAGGTTTTGTTTTCCTCTGCTAGTAGAGAAAAAAGAGGACACACCCAACCCACCCTTTCTCCTCCACCTGTCATGGTGGAGTAGGACCATTTCTACACACAGTGCTGGCTGGTAGTGTAAGGACTGCTTGCTGCTATCAAACCCACTGAGGCTCTGCTGTGAGCTCTGGTGCTACAAGGCTGGCAAGGGAGCTGGATCAGACTTCTCCAGAGTTGGAACTTCCATCTGCACTGATGCTATTCGATGCTGCTGTGCCCAGCACTGGGATGGCAAACTACAGAAATCTGCATAGGGAAGAGGTTGCCAAGAAGCTCAGGAGAAATGCCTGACATACAAAGACTTCTGTGAACTGCATACAAACTTTCTCCCAGCTTTTGATGTGTGGGAGGAAACTCCTCCAGGGCAGAAGACTGGGGTGGGCTCAGTAGGAGAGTCTGGTTAACTTGGGTGGACTTTGGTACCAAAGTGGGTGAGAAAATGAGTGCAACATATACAAAGGTATACAGCTTTGCTTATCTGCCCATCTTAAGGGAACCTCACAAGCTGGAGTGAGAGGGCAGGACAAGAGCTAAATTGTGAAACTGCAGTGAGAACAGGCAGGCACAGATGAAAGCCATAAAGGGACACCTTGCAGATGTGCTGTTACTGCTGCCCGAGTCCAGCAGCTCTGGAGGTTGCTCAAATGTTGCTTACTTGTGTTCAGCTGGTTTTCTGACCTTATCCCTACCCTGAAGGGAGGGTTATCCGTGGGATAACAGGAAGGAGATGAAAGCTGTGTCTGAGTACTAGGTCAGCTTAGCAATGTGTCTTTCAATGTGGAGCCACCTGATGACTTCAGGCCACAGAGGAGGCAAACCACAGCTGCCCTGTATATAACATTCTTCCACTTTCTTCACTCTGATGCATTTGATCCCACCTCTCTCTCCTACTCAACCAAATACTTCTTTCTGAAAACCAGGCTCCTTATGGAAAGTCAGCTCTGCACCTTCATAAATATCTTCATGTTTTCATCTTCTGTTTGGTTCCCTGTCATTTCAGCCAGATCAGTAGCAGAAATTGCAGTCGGCAACATGCTGATATGAGGATCTCTTACAGTGTCTTTACTTGGCATGATTTATTTGATACTGTAGGAGACTGTGATAGTTAGATAAGCATTTGGGAGGTATCTGAATTAGAATCTGCTTTTAACATACTTTATTCCCTGTCAACAGTAAATGTATTTAAATTGTCAGTTCAACTAGTCATATGGGAGAAAAATAAGCTGCCAGTGTTGCTCTCCACCTCTGCTTTTGGCTCGCCTGTATGTCTTGTCTGAGTGTGAATTCCCACCAGGCTCCATGCAGGGTACTGACTTTCTCTCAGAAGCATTTTAAATCTGCAGATCCCAAAAAGGTTGCTTCTGGGGACAGTGGTGGCATTTCGCAGAACTGCAAGTCAACTCTGAACGTGCTGATGCAGCACCCCTGAGTTATGGCAGGTGGCAGAGTAGCTGATCAGGTCAGCTGTGCACTCAGGAAGGGTCTTATGATATTCAGAATCCACAGGGAAGAAACTTTACTGCTGAGACCTTTCTATAACACTGCAGGAAGTATTTACATAGCTGAGATCATCTTTTGGAGTTCACACATTGTTTTTCTGAGAGTTTAAGCCATCTTCACCTATGAGACATGTATAGGATAAGTACTTGGATACAGTAAGGATGTGCAAAATACATTCTCTCTACTCAACAGCTTTTCTTCTTCTTTCCTCCCCCCCCCCCTTTTTTTTAATTCAAGTAAATGTCATTTACTTCAAAAAAAATCATCTACTTGAAAAAAACCCTTGTGGTTTCTCAGCCCTTACGAATTCTATCTGTTGGAAACTTCTTAACAAGAATGGTCACCATCAGTCAGGAGACTGACCTGACTTGGCTTCTTAGCCTGCACTTCTACATATGGAAACTTGCGTCACTTCAGCAGTAGTATGATGTTAGCCTCATTTAAACCTAGTGGAAGGAGAAACTACTCTTTGCTTTGCTTTCCACCAGAAAAATGCAGAGTTCTGCCCACTGTGGAAGGCATCACACAACAGTTTAGAAATACCAAATCCTGTGACTTGAAAAAAAAGAGTTGACTTCAGCACTGGGAGCTCACACCACTTGTTAGCTTACTGCCTGGCTTTGAGTTGCTCCCTCTGCCTGTCTCAAAATTGCCCCTTGATACAGTTCAGGGGTCATTTACTCCAGGACTCATCCCAAAAACTCCCCATGGTAGATTCTGCCCCAAGGCTCAGTCCCACACAGTCCTTGCATCTTGATGGGCACCCACATTCCCGTGGGCATCTCACAGAGCATAAAGCAGTAGTCCCCAGCATCATGCAGTAAAACCACTTCACTGTTTTTCCACTCAAAGCATTAGCAAAACATGAAAATGAAGCCACAAACACCCCCCTGAGATTTGTGATTTGGAGCCACAGAGGCTGCGAAGTACCAAGCACCAAATGCATACAATTTGGCCTGTGTTCTTGACCCTCTGCTACCTAGCCTGCAGTCTCAGGCATGGAAGGCAACTCCAGCTGTGACAGCTGCCAAAAAGCCTTATCACTGCCACCAGTACTTCTTTCCACCTGGAGGTGGGCAGGAGGGTGTGAATGAAGCAGTCCTCACTGCTGTGCTTGCCAGTTCTCTGTTCCTCATTTGCATCATGCAGGGTGGGTGCCAGAACCTGCTTCAACCCATGTGCAAAAAAACACCACTCTAAGCTCAGAGCTGCAACAGAGCATCTTGCCAAAGTCAGTGTCTGGGGGCTGCTGCAGGACAAAGCACCTTTGTGTTGCCCCCACTTGGCTTGGTCCTGGCTGGACAGACACTGGTACTGAGGTCATCTGTTCAGCAAGGTCATACCTTGAGGAGTGGTTTGCTGCCACACCAGCACATGGAGTTTGGTCTGAGATGCTACCACTGGGTCAGCTGGCTGGTTTTATTTTTAATAGAATACCCCCCACAGGAATTACTCACTTCACTGGACCTCACTTTGAAGGCAGCCTCTCTACAGTGGTCATCCTTTGAAGAGACAGATTTCATCCTCATGCCCCAGTGGGAGGCAGAGGCAGTGCTGGTTATTATGTGGCACATGGATAGCAGTAAGAAAATTCACTTGAGCTTGCTTAGCTGGGTGCTTTGTGTCTCTGCAGCCAATTGCCTCCCTGCAGAATTAGCTCAGTACAAAATGATGACGCAAATTTTTCTTATCCTGAAATTCAACAAAACATTCTCCCTGATTGAGCAAAAGTGTTGGTATCTTGCAGTGCAGGCTCTCTCCTGGAGGAAAGATGTAAGCAGGAAGGAAGCTGGTGTGTATTCAACTGAATTTCCCCAGGGTTAGATCTCTGAAAGGGAGCAAGCACACAAAACCCAGATGCAGATAGAAGTCTAAATTCTATTCTCACTTATGAAGGGGTTCCTGGCACAGGAAGGCAAACAAGAGGGTTCTGAAGAGGAAAACCTGTTTTTCACCTGTCCCTTTCATCTTTTTCTCTTCTAGCCTTTTTCTAGGCCAGATTATGCTCTAGATTGTTGCATAAAGTCTGAGCAGGAGCCCAGACCAGCCAGAGCCCAAAAGTAGATCTGCTTCCTGTTCCCTCTCTGCAGCCACACCAAAATAAGACTCAATTTTATTAGAGCACATATGAATAAATCAGAGAAAAAAACAGTCTCCTGGGAGAAGCATAACGGGGGAAAAAGGCTTCCAAAGAAATCTCCCTCTACCTATAGTGTCTGTGCAAGGCTGTGCCATTCCCTTCAGTTTATCATTTTAGTTCTATGATTTTTAGCTCCTTTCCTTCCAACACAATGCCACCTCCATGGAATCTCAATGCTGAGTCTGTTTTCTACAGTTAGGAAGCTCCCTGTTCCCCAGAGGAGCCTCCCACCCCATACTCTACCAGTATGGTCCTCATTTTTCCTAGGACCCAAGTTGACATTGATGGTTTACATTAGAATAGAATAGAATCAAACAGGTTGGAAGAGACCTCCAAGATCATCCAGCCCAACCTAGCACCCAGCCCTATCCAGTCAACTAGACCATGGCAGTAAGTGCCTCATCCAGGCTTTTCCTGAACACCTCCAAGAATGGTCACTCCACCACCTCCCTGGGCAGTCCATTCCAATGCCAGTCACTCTCTCCGTGAAGAACTTCCTCCTAATATCCAGCCTAGACCTGCCCTGGCACAGCTTGAGGCTGTTTCTTCTTGTTCTGTTGCTGGTTGTCTGGGAGAAGAGACCAACCCCACCTGGCTACAACCTCCCTTCAGGTAGTTGTAGAGAGCAATGAGGTCTGCCCTGAGCCTCCTCTTCTCCAGGCTAAACAATACCAGCTCACTCAGCCTCTCCTCACAGGGCTGTGCTCCAGGCCCCTTACCAGCCTTGTTGCCATTCTCTGGACACGTTCCAGCACCTCAACATCTCTCTTGAACTGAGGAGCCCAGAACTGGACACAGGACTCAAGGTGTGGCCTGACCAGTGTTGAGTACAGGGGCAGAATAACCTCCCTCGTCCTACTGGCCACACTGTTTCTGATACAGGCCAGGATGCCGTTGGCTCTCTTGGCCACTGGGCACACTGCTGGCTCATCTTCAGCCACTCCTATAGCTGAGAGACAGAATCTGGACCATGTAAACCTCAAGATGATGTTCTGGAGAACAGCTGTCTTTCATCATTTCTCCTTCCTTCACCTATGCAGGAATTTCTCTTCCTGCACATTTTTCACACCAAACATTGAAGAGTCACCTATTATGGAGTCTGTGAGTGCCAAGGGACGCTTCAGCAGTCTGTCCCTTTGCCCACCCTGACGGTCACATAGGACATCCATACAGTAACAGCACTGGAATACCACAGATGTAGACAGAATCTCATCCACTGTTGAAAGCTACTACATCTGTCCAGCATTCTGCACCAGTTTTCCTCCCTGTTTGGTGGTTTGCTCACACATCAGGAAGCTCTTTGCTGTTTTCCTTCTCAAAGAGTGCTGTATTTTCTCCAAACATCCTCAGTTTGTGCCTTGGCTCCCTTCCTTCACTGGTAGTCTAAGTTATCTCAATGTCAAGAAGCATTTCTCAAAATACTTCTGTCTCTTTCTGTCTTTGAAGAGTTATCTTGGAGACCAATTCGTTGCCTTCCTTTTTATATGCATTTCCAGTCAGAAATGATTGCCAGCAAATTTATCAGTACTTTCCTCAGCGCCTTGTGATGCTTAGCTAGATGAGATCCAAAGCAGGATGTGATGCCTAAACTAGGACACAGGCAAGTTTAAAGTCTGAAAAAAAACATTAAAAATCCTGTAAAAAAGGGATTTTGGGGCTCTTTCTACACACTGGTTCAATCCTAACTTCATCTGTTTTGTAGGCCCTGGGGTCACAGGCTGCCCTTTGACTGCTCAAGCTTCTGGCTCCCTGGGTTCACTTGGCAAACTCAGTTTTCCAACTTACCCCCAACACAGCATCAGCTGCTCAAACATCCAGTTTTGGATCCCAGTCTAGGGAAGAGAAACTTTGGTTGCTTAACTGAAGAAAGATGAGAATTTTGGGTCTGACCTTCATTGTGGCAGATGTTCATAGCCTTCCCCCACTGTTTTTGCCCTTTCTTTTTAGCCACAGCTAGTTTCACTGACTCACCTTTCTTACTCTACTGCCTGCTGTATTTCTAATAATTCACTAGTACATTTTCTTTCTTATTATGTGTAAACCACATTTGTCATTCCCCATGGCTGCTCTGAGCGACCGAGGGAGCTGTGGCTGTTTAGTTTGAAAAAGAGGAGGCTGAGGGGAGACCTCATTGCTGTCTACAGCTACCTGAAGGGACATTGTGGAGAGGCTGCTGCTGGTCTCTTCTCGCAGGTAACTGGAGACAGAACAAGGGGGAATGGCCTCAAGCTGAGACTGGGAAGGTTTAGGTTGGACAGTAAGAAAAAGTTTTTCATGAAGAGAGTAGTCAGGCACTAGAATGAGCTGCCCAGGGAGGTGGTTGAGTCACCAAACCTGGATGTGTTTAAGGGTCGTTTGGATGTGGTGCTTAGGGAGATGAATCTTGCAGAATCGGGATACCGGTTGGACTTGGTGATCCTGAGGGTCTTTTCCAACCTGGATGTTTCTGTGATTCTGTGATTTTCAGTTTTCTCGAGTCCTCTCTCCTTGTCTGCAAACGCTATTTTTGCTGCTAAGACTTCTCCACAGCTTTTCTTTTGTAAAGCAGGTGCAGAGAGGAAGCGCTTGAAAAAAAAAACCTCAATTTCTAAGTCCCATCTATGATGAGACAAGACCCAGAATGCTGGTTTTATCCCTTTCCCACAGAAACTACACTGTTTATGCACCACATTTATACTGGGTCCAGTTTTCAATTACATGTTCCATAAATATTTACCCCAAATCTGGATAGCAACATTTTTGCCACGTGAGAATTGAATGTCAGTTTTTGACAGTAATGCCTAAAGCCTCCAAGGGCTCCCTATCTTTCTTTCAAATCTTAATAAATCCACAGAAGAATATCTATAGGGCACAGAGGAAATGTCATATCGGGTCTAGAGCCTCTGGGAACATCACATGAAATCCAGCTGTACAGTGCTCACCAGTGACCAGAGTGAATTTATCTAATGACAGCTCCAAGCCTTTCAAGAAATCACTTGGTGGCCTCCATTTCATTCCCTCTGAATGCATCTCCAGTCTAGTGGACGTTATAAATAACTTCAGCAGAGAGGTCCTCATTCAGCAAAACTCTTAAGCCCAAACGTAATTTTTCAGCCTCAGGATGCTAGGCTGGGGCTGGCTAAATTCCTGCCCTTCATTTGTCCCATCAGGAGTATGGTCTAAATCCCAAGATCCTAGAGTGCCTATTCTGTCATTATCTCACAGACAGCAATAGCATGAATACAGGTGAAGGGAGGCCCAGTGCTTCATTTCCATTTGGCTCCTGGTTCAATTGGGTGGCTGCTCCTTCCCTGTAGAGATGAAATGCTAGCACCTAAACACTATTTCCTGATGGTGATGACCTTTCCCCCCATGTCTTATTAGTTGCAACAGCAATGTATGGATGCTGTAAAATAGCTAAGTGGATATCAAGTCAAACTCTACAAAGATCAACGAGCTGCAGTTTTAGACACAGTTTTAAAGCCAAAACCTCACTTGCCTTAGGTGCCATCATGAAGCTGTGAATATGATGGACAGGTTTTGATCCTGTCACATGAAGAATGCTGCAATTGCTTTTAAAGCAGCCACTAGAACAGGTCTTCTGGTTTTGGTCCAAAGCAATTGTTTCCTCTTCCAATCTCCTCCAAGTGTACCACTTTGTTGTTTCTTTCCTCCTGGAAACTAAAGAGTGAATGAAAATCTTGCTATTTGGGATGGCATTAAAAGAAAAACAAAAGGCAAATAAAGACATCTTAACTGCATGGGATTTCTGAATAAGGTTTCAAAGTGGGGGGGAAAAAGTAGCTGTGTGCCTGGTACACAGAGAGCCCTTTCTCTTCCCCTTTGTGGCAGAGGAATCAATGGAATTCATATAATAGAAAGAGGGGGCGTGGGAAGAGAGATAGGAGATGCCTTGCTCAGTACCAGCAGGTCACAAGTTTCGTGAGGCTCAAGCAGGGCTTGCAAGGAAGTTGCTGACTGTATCTCCATGTGTACTTTTTTGTTCCTTGCCTTGGATTTGCTGGTCAGTGGCATGCTGCTTTGCCTGGCTCTCCATAGAGCTTGTAGCCTACAGGAATTTGGACAGAGTGGTACAGACATCGCCGACAGAGACTCTGATCACTACTATCCCTTTAAATGCAGTCTCATGACTTAGTCCCTACTCCACTACCTATTAAAGAAGGAGACAAGACGTGCATAGACAGCTTCCACTCAGACACCAAGAAGGACACAGAAGGGCAAGACAATTTAACAGAGCTAACTGTGAGTAAATAAGAGGCATTAGAGGTGCTCTCTAGAGCAAAGGGCATGGAGAAAGATTTGTAGGAAATCCTGGAGTGAAAGAAGGTGCAGTATTTTTTTACAATATCCTTGTTTAAATGGCAGAATTCTGTGACAAAAAAGCTGTTCTGTCATTTTAGCACTATTCCTTTAAATATGAATCTAAGTGTCTCTTAAGACAGCATTGACCAGGGCTTGATTTCCCATAAAAATCCACAGCAGTGATTTTGTTCTGCAAGCACTAGAGCCTTTTGCAAATGCTTTTTTTTTTTTCCCCTTCCCACTGGAATAAATTTCATGGAAGTAATATCTGGGGAGAAATTTGAAGCCAGTCTTTTGCAAACTTGGATCTAAAGCCCAGCCTTGAGTGTTCAGTTAGATACCTGCACCTCACAAGGGGTGGCCTTACTTCTGGTTGTGCTAGATGTGAGCCCATTTCTGCTGGGGACAGAAAGGGAGCTGTGAGTGCTTGGAGACTGTACTAAGGGGTCCCATCATCTGTGCAGGCAGCTGATGTTTTAACCAAGGGATTCTGTGTCTCCATGCACTGTAACAGCCAACCATCTGATATGGGTACAGCATTCTGCAAAACCCAGTTCTTGTTAGTCAACGGAGTCTTCAGCGTGTCCTTGCAACTGGGGTAGATCTGGACAACTGTTTTAAGAGTGACCATTGCTATTGCAAGTAGTAACACTGATGGGAAGAGCAAGTGCCTCTGTCAGCTCAGCCTATTGCTTTTCTAAATATACCTTTGTTATTAATTGCAGGTATAATTATCTGGTGGAGAGTGTTTCCAGCTCACCTTCATGTTGCCCATTTTCTTCTCTCTGTTCATCCTATCTGCTTGCTGCTTAACCAAAGGAAACTGCATCTCCTATGATGAGCTAAAAGAGCTGAAGACTCAATTTGCCATCAACCTCTACCAGCACTTATCTGAAGCAGAGAACACAACCAATCTGGTAGTCTCTCCAGCAAGTGTGGCTATTTCTTTGGAGCTGTTGCAGTTTGGAGCTCAAGGAAATACCTTTACGGAGCTGCAGAATGCCTTAGGATACGACACTCACGGTAATGTACTGCTTAAAAAAAACTATTTCTTGTCTGACATTGTGCAGTAAATTCACAGCCTCACTAAGGAGACAGTCACTGCACACATCATACTAAATTTCTGTCTTCTCTCTCACTGCAAGATGTATCTTTGGAGTATTTTCTCCACCTTTGATAGCCAAATATCAGCTGGACAAAGAAAACTCAAGGGAGTATGTGATACACATTACTATTTCTCGATCAGTGCTTAATCTTTTATGGCACCAAAGTACAACTACATGTACCATGAAGAGCAAAAGCAGTCCTGATGTCCCAGAGGTCCATCATGTCCATTGTGTCCTGGCCTCACCTGTGTCCTCTGCAAGGAAGTGCCATGCAGAGGACAGCCAATTTCCTTCCTATCCCATCAAAACATTTTATGAAACAGTTAGAAACTGAGTTCACTTTCAGACTTTGCACCTTTTTCTAATGTTACTACCACTGTCCAAAGAGATTAAAAGTTATTAGAAGGGGACTGGCAGAGAGAGACATATACATTGACAGATGGATAGTGCGATTGCATCTTTCCCTGAAAGTAGGCTACAATAAAAACTCACTGGGAATCTGGAAGGGATATGGAAAAGGCAGATGTCTTTAACATTGAGACAGCTGAATGCAAGGATGCTGTTTTCATTTTAGTTCTGGATGATCCTACCATCTCACTTCATGCGCCAGAAACTATTGTACATTATCGGCATAATGTTTACGAGAAGCAGATGACTGCCTCGCCTTCCAAATTTGCAGCTTGCATACAAGACTTACGCAGAGAGATGACAGTGCTGTTTCTTAGCATCAAGCTTACTTCCAGCATGTGAAGACTAAAGAGAAAACCCACAGTAATTTTACCTTCTTGTGCTGCGACCTGCCCTGGTCACCATTACTGTTCTGTAGAGCACTTATATTCAAAACCAGCACAGCAGTGAAGAGCTAGCTCTGGCTAATTAGAGGCACAGCTGCACGTACACATGTACACAAGGGCTGTGCATCTAGAACTATCAGCAGCTGATGTAATGAAGATTTGCCTCTAAGACTCTTGCTTCTTCTGTACGTTCAGAAGGGTAATTTTAAACAATGTAAATTCATACAAGGCTTGTTTGACACTTCTGGTCATTAAGGGCTCAGTTACTAAGAAAGAACCCTAGGAATAATATTGTACAGTGAAATTCAGACACAGATCAACACCCCAAAAAAAGAGAAGTGCAGAAGTTGTCAATTACCTGCCAGGTCTATTGTGCTGCCTTCTCGTCGGCCCATCATATCAAGCAGACATTTTCTCTCTATTTCGGTTGCATGTGCACAATCCACATGAGCTGTGGCTTTCAGCACGCCTAATGGATGAATGCAAAAGTAAAGTAGGAAGAGTTCTACTGCCGTTGGTTACAACAGCAATATTTCCAGTGATGAAGAAGGAAACTGCTTCCCCAAATAGTTTTAATCAAACAAGTCGAATATTTAGATCCAAATTCCTATCAGATGAGTAAATCTGTGTGTGCTTACCTGATAAAATTCCTTTATTCCGTTAGATGTTCGCATTTGTATTTCTGTTGGTTTGTCTTAACCAATAACGAAGGATGCAGTTAAAACCTCAGTGGGATGAAAACAACAAAAATGTTGACAGCTTATTCACTGTTCACAGAGAATCCATTCTTACCTGCGCTTGTAAGCTTCTTCTAACGTTTCAGAAGTTTTGGTCACCTTTATTCTAGTATTAAGAAAAACACTGTACCAAGAGATGTCTTGCTAGACAGCACAGAGGAAATTACACACTTTAGAATGCCGCCTTCTTGCTCTTCTAGTCTATTAATGACAGAGCATTTTAAAGCAATTTCAAACTGTCTTCCAAGCAAGAGTTCAGGACTTTGGTTAGCTAAGCACTTTGATGTGACTCAAGTTACAAACTCAGGATACCATGCTAATATCTGCTTCCAATTTATCACCTTTGATTTCTCACATCCTCCAGACAGCTTGCCAAAGCTCTTGCACTGATGCAAAACACATGAGAAAAAGTGCTTGACAGTCCAGGCTGTATGAGTTTTCATGACAACTGTTCAAGGAGTTCAGTATTTTGTCCCTTAAAGAGTAACAGATCTGAATGACAATACCAAACTTCCCGTGGGTGATCAGCTTTCCTGCAGGTTATTAAAGGAGGTCAGAAAATATGCACTGTTTTCTTGAGTGGTAGAAATCAGTAGACATGAAACTCCTTTTTCACCCCATCAATTATCTAAACCAACGCAGTAGAAGTCTCCTGATGGGACCAGGCTGGCAGCTGGAGGCTCACAGTGATCCTGCCCTTGTCCTGACCCTCAGCTTGGGGCAGGTTGATCCAGACAGAATGGACCCTTCCCCATTTAGCCACTGGGGAGGCAGCTAACTGGGTGGCAACCTAGCCCAACTTACCTCCAGCACTACTGTGATGGTTTGGGAGTTACCCACCCCCCTACACTTAAGAAAATCACCCAGACTAGACTCAGCCATCTGGAAGTTAAAAAATGAAGCTGTATTTACAGCTTAGCGCAATGTCTAAGCATATAGTCGGATATATACAGTTGTATATGACAAGTTAAAAGTAATACAGAAACACAATACTGCTCCCAGAAACAATCAGAGTCCTCAGGAGGGCTCCCGACCCAATCTCCCCTCCCTCCTCTCTCTTTCTCTCCCCTCAAAAATAACCAGATCAAACCAGGTATATCTCACACGATAAATGTGGAGATCTGAGGTGAGATGTCAAAAAAAAAAAAGATGGCAAGGAGGTTAGAGGAAAAAGGGTTAGATCGGATTAGAGTTAAGGCAGAGGCGACCACAGAGACCAGCCAGCCAGAAAGAAGGCACAAGCAGAAGTGAGAGCTGAGCAGTGAGAAGTGTCCATCTTATCTGTATTTTGACTCGTTGTGCTTCTCAGCAGAAGAATGGGTGATACAGGGTATGTGTTGTTCTTTTTCTTTCTGCTCACAGCTAAGGATTTCTCTCAATAAAACATTTCAATTAGCCTCAAATCAGCACAATTACCTACACTTGCCAGTGTCTGGAGAAAATGAGTGACTTCTTCCTTTGCCTAAGGTTTCTCTGGAGTCAAACTCAAGATTTGCAATCAGGACCAAAATGACAAAACCCAGCCATGCCCATAGGAAGCTGGATACCTGAGGGCAGCCCAGAGCGCTCTGGAGGTTCAGGTCAAGGCAGAGGAGCATGAGCCAGGTACAGCACCCTGGAGAGGTGAGGGGTAAAAAATAACCCTTTGGAGGTGGTGGACAGCATTTTGTGGCTCAGGTTTCACACAGAAATCTGGTATCTCTTATGCTGGGTAAAGCAGAGAGGTCCTGGTTATCCTGGAAAGCTACGAGGCACAGATATCCTGCTGAAGATGATCAAACTACAAAAATGGAAAAGGGGAAACACAATCCCCATCTTCAAAAAGGGAACTGAATAAGCCAAAGAATAGGTTTTTAGGAAAGGGTTTTAGAGTTCTTGAGAATTAAAACAGGAGAATAATGAAGGAGAAATATAACTGTGCTTTGAAAAATCAGGCACTGTTGTGGGATGAATAAAGAGAAGGGTTGCTTGTAACACACATGAAGCAACCTATCAGCTCTACTTAGCACTGTCAGGATTCATCTGCAACTCTGGGTCAGTCTGGGGCACCATCCTTCAAAAAATGACACAAGGGCCAAGGTAACAGAGGCAAACCTGAAGCAGTCAGAGAGGTACCTTTCCTGGGGTGTACGGCATCAATAACAGCAGGAGGACAGAGTAGTACTGCAGCAGCATCAGCTTAAGCAGTCAGACAGAGGTGCCGGAGCTCACTAATGGGAACCCAGAACTCCAAAACCAAGAGTGTTCTTTAAGAACTGTAAGAGCTGTGTTTGCACAGAGGTGTGAGCCTGATGTGAAATCAGCCACTTGGCATATCTTTCTACAGCAACATGAAAAGTACTTTCCTGTGCCCAGTGCATCACCATCCTTGACAGTAGTGCTTGACAAGAATACCTATAGTCAAGAGTGCTTCTGTTGTTACAGTGTTTTAACTTTCAGAGGACATCAGTGTCAGCACTGGACTTTAGAGCACCTGAGCCCTGGTGTAGCCTCTGCTGTCCTGAGCCTGAACATGATTAACTGCACTCTGTCTTCTCTCTCACTTGGCAGATGAAAACGTGCAGAATTTCTTGCAGTCTGTGTACAGAGGAATGACTGAGTCCAGCCAAGGCACAGTGGTTCAGCTGGCATGTTCCTTCTTCATGGACGCCAGTGTGCAGCTCTCACCCATCTTCGCTGCACATGCTGCATGCTGGGCAAACAGCAGCCTGCAGCAAACCAACTTTACTGATCCCAACAGAACCACAGCTCAGATGCAGGAATGGCTCACTGATAACCTTGGAGGTAATGCACCATACAATTAGCATAACGAGACAACCTGCATTAAACAAAGTATAAAGTTGTTTTCTGACACCATTCTGCGTTGTCCAAACCAAGGCTGGGAGCTAGAAAATCTAATTCTTGTGCTGAAGACACTTCTAATGTGAGGAAGGAGAAGGAATCGTTCTGAATCTCTGCATTTAAGTTTGCAGTGTTGAGCTGGTAACCACTTGGCCTTGTTCGTGCCTGTTTTTAAGTGGCTATCTTTTGCAGTATTTTCAGTTTTAATGAGGAGCAGCTAAATTCCACAGGGACCAAGCTCTCCCTCTTGAATGCTTTCATGCTACTGTGTGGAATGTGCAGGGCTGTAAGCTGAGCAGTCAAACTATGAGTGTAAAACATCAAACTGGAAAATAAAGTGAACTTACTTTCCACACAAGAAGAAAAGTAATTAAGTTCTGGTAATGAAAATATATTTGAAAATCTAAGTCCTTAGAAGCAGTAGACCAAGTAAGCCCCAAATATGTCACATCAGCTTAAGTTACCCAGTGCTTATTTAGCCATCAACATGTAAAGTGATGTTAAACATACACATTAAAGCTACTATTAAGAGCAAAATAAATGGTATTCTTCTCAAATGAACAGCAACAAATGATCCAGCTTCATGCTGGAAAAGTATTGGTTTAAAAGTAGGAACTAAAATCAGAGTTCTTACTGCAGTACTCATGAGAGCATCAAATTGAAAGTAGATCATACTTTCAGAAATCTTTGAGACACCCAAAGTAGGATCAGTTGAAGTGCCAGTTAAAGAGGAAGAACTAAGATATTAGCTTAGTTGTTTAGTAAAGCAATTTGAAATCACAATTCAATTCAATGAGGAATTCTGGTGCTAAAGATGAACCACCGCAAAATACCTGTGGGCGTATTAGAAGTCCAGTTAGGTAAAGGCCATGGTGCTGAGCACCAGGCTGCTGTCATCCACACTGCCCAGTAAGTACCACAGCCCTAACACAACTCTATCCCCTGGCATGGCCTAAGTTGAGCTTGGTTCAGGGGAGAACATGGACCGATAGGTAATTGCAATGAAATCCATGTGCAGGTTGGGAATGGAAGGCAGATGGTCTAGCAGTGCCGTTGTAAGTGGTGCCTCTTCCTCCTGGAGATGGAAAGCTGTCCTAACTTGCTTTATTTAGTCACACAGACCTGCTCTTTAGGCCTGTGAGTAGGACAGCATATATGCCCCATCCCACATTTTTTCCATACAGATGGGGATGTGCATGGCATGCTGTTGGAGAGCGCTGGGTCACCGCTTAGCCGGGTTGCCCTGGTGAGCACCATGTACTTCAAAAGCACGTGGCAAAAGAAGTTTTCCTTTATGGACACCCAGATGTTGCCTTTCACCACCGCAGAGGGCTCAACCCTGAAAGTGCCCACAATGCATCACACAGATGAAGTTAACTACGGTAACAGCCTTTGATCTAGATTTGCTCTACTGTACAACAGGGAACAGTTTTATTTCATTTCCACAGCTACTGCACTGAGATGCTGGAAGTCTCAGAAGAAATTTCATCAAAGAGACTGCCTGGGAGACTGAATTGACTCCTTATAATCCCAGATAATCATGAAACAAACCAAGGGTTCAAAATGCTTCCTAAATTACCTACTGTCCATGCCCTGTTCCTCACAGACAGCACTTCACTGCAGCTATAGCAAACAACCAAAAAGCACCAAGTTAACATGCCAGGAGAAAGGCACAAGAGAGACTGGAGGGACCTGCGTATACAATGTCCTTTGCAATAACATGGAGCTTGTTACTTAAAGCTGCTTAAGAAGGGAGGGCCCTAGGAAGAGTGTCTGAACCCATGAAAGAGCAGCAGTTAAGACTCAAACAAGATCAAGCTCCTATTGATTTCATTTGTGTGGTGGTTGAAAATTTTGCATGCCCTTCATCACCTGATCACTGTTAGTTCCTTGAGTGTGTGAGCACCAGAAGGAGGTGAGCACCACTGCGAGCATCAGCACTGGACACCCATCTCTCCTTGTCTGCAGCTTTCTCCAAGGCTTTAAGGATAAAACTGCAAATCTTCAGGGCCGAATTCTGCAACAAACTGTTGATATATTTTTATGGCCCTTATAGCAAATCAGTGGATGCTCTCAGCATGGGCTTAAACCAGCATAATACAAATCCAGTATTTGTTTGTATACTATGTGAAGATAGTGTATGCTCCTGTCAGAAGTTTGGAGTATGTGGGTTACTCACAGAACTCATGCTGTCGGCTTAATTTTCTGCTGCCAGGAATTCTTCCACTTAGCTCTACAATCTCTAAATACAAAAAAGCTCCTTGCTACCCTCAATTTCCGGACTGCACTTGGATAAAAGCCTTCCTAATTCCAGATCTAATTTCTTCCAAGGCCAACTTCTCTCTTAGCATCATGTCAGTAACATAATTTTTCAGCAGCTTAAATATTTACTGCGAAATATATTTGCCATGCACCAAGCTGCCTTTCAGTTTCCTGTTAGGTAAGATGAAGATGTCAGTCTCTTTTAATCTATAAAAAAAGGACAGATACTCCAATTCTCTGCTAGTCTTTTTCTGTAGTTTCCCAATTCAAATCAGTCCTATCTGCAAACAAGTGACCAAGAAATTACATAATGAGGTTGTATCTATGATTGATAAAATTCTCTTAGAATTTCTATTACTTGCTAAAAATGCCTTGTGTGGTGCACTACAGAATCAGCTGGGGGTAGTTACTTGAAGCTGACCCTATCTGGACACAGTACTCATGAGAGCATCAAATTGAAAGTAGATCATACTTTCAGAAATCTTTGAGACACCCAAAGTAGGATCAGTTGAAGTGCCAGTTAAACAAGAGGAAGAACTAAGATATTAGCTTAGTTGTTTAGTAAAGCAATTTGAAATCACAATTCAATTCAATGAGCCTCTCAGGCTCCCCAGAGAGGCTATGGAGCTTCCTTCTCTGGAGACTTTCAGGACCCATCGGGATGCATTCCTCTGTGACCTGAGCTAGATTATGGTCTTGCTCTGGCAGGGGAATTAGACTCATCTCTTTGGGTCCCTTCCAGCCCCTAACATCCTGCGATCCTGTGAAGTACTGCCGCTGGCATTTTTTTGCCAACGTATATACAGATTTGTTTCTCTATTTTGCCACAGTCAGATCCATTCAGATGAGCTACTCTTGTATGTCAAGAAAAAAAAATGAACTGACTGCAAGAGCCCATGCACTAGACAAATCTTTATATCCCATCACTGGGATTCAGAATCATTGGCGTGCTTGGGGTGTTGGTTTGTTTTTTTTTCCCCTCACTTGAATGATGAAATAAGATCTGTATTTGCCCACTCACAGGCCAGTTCCAGACTGCAGCTCTTGAGAATTTCAGTGTGGTTGAGTTACCCTACCTGGGAGAGAAACTCAGCATGTTTCTAGTGCTTCCCAGCCACAGAAGAACATCTTTATCCCAGATTGAGTCTCATCTTTCTCCCAAAACCATAACACTCTGGGCCAGTAGCTTGAAGAGAACAAAAATGGACATTTTTCTTCCCAGGTAAGCAATGTTGGTACTCCAAGACAGCTTTGCTACTTCAGTTGTCAGAATTCTGTGTAACAGTGCTGATATAAGCAATGTGTGAGGCAAATTCAAATTATCATCACACAGTAAGAAAAGCTCCAACACTTCCTTAATCCACGGAGATGTGAGCTGGGAATGCCAAAACTTTCTGGTATGCCCCATGCTGTTTTAAATCCCAAGTACTGCAACTGATCCTACAGCTTTTAGTTAACATTTGGTTAGGGTTTGACAATCCCTTAAGGATCTGAAAGAGAGAAATACTCCTGGCCTTTTCCAATGCTCCATTTCTCTCTTTGCCTAAGAAAGGATAAATACATAACCTCAAAAAAACGCAATGGCTTATTTTCACATTTTGTTAGCATACAACAAAAACATTCTACAAAGAACTTGGGGCGCCCTACCATCTTTCTGAGCACAAAGCAAGTTTCAGCCATCTGTTTTCTGCATCAGTCATTCTCTGTTGTTAGCAAATAGACATATTCTAGAATGGATGTTTTCTATCATCCATTCAAATGAAATTGCATACCAGGAGGAATCAGATATGCCTTTTGTGGCATGTACCTATTATGTGGACCAGCAAGGAAGGCCTTCGTTACACAGCTCCTACAACGCATTCCTCAAGTCAGTGAAACACTGACAAGCAATTTGTACGTTAATCTTTTTCTCAAAGTAAATTTTTAGCAAATATTTCAGCAGAGTCTTTGCTACAGACAAAAAGATTATCAAAAAGAAAATACTTGCAAAAATGTAGAGTTTGTGAGAGGCAGTCTGATTGCAGTAGATGGAGGTGAACTTAGGTGAAGATGAGCTGCTTTACTGCAAAGTATTGCACTTAATCAGATGACACACATTTGGTTTATACAGATATGGATGAAACGCAGAGGCTTGAAATAAATGCTGTCTGTTCCACTTTTAGCTCTATGAAAGTACAAATCCTGCTTTAAATAAAATCTATCGTATGAATTGCAGGTTCAGTGTTCACAGCCTTTTTGACCTGAAGACAGTTTTTTCTGCCTTGGGAATTAGAGAGGCATTTGATCCCATCGCTGCTGATTTCAGAGGCATTTCAGGTAAGAGGCTTGACTGAACAAAAAATGAGCAGTGACCCAACAGTTGTAGGTTCTTACATTTGACTGGTTCAGAAGACCTGAGACTTACGAACTGATTCTATGTCTTCCTCTGTGAAACTTTAAAACACAGTTCACTCTTCTACATCTTAAAAATAGTATTTTAGAAATCATTTTTTTGTCCTTTGTTTGGGGTTTTTTTTTGTTTGGTTTTGTGTTTTTTAGTGGTGTGGGTGGTTGGTTTTTTTTCATGGAATAGAACAGAAACCTTTGTCTAACAGCATCAAGTAATGATGCAGGTACTGCTGCTCCAGCTACATGCCAAGGGACTGGAATCTTTCGGTCTCGCCAATCTTTAGAATAGTTCAGTGTCAGTCACAGAATCACAGGAACATTCAGACTGGAAAAGACCCTCATGAACATCAAGTCCAACTGACAGCCTTACTCTACAAAGTTCACCTTAAACCACATCCCCAAGCACCACATCCAAATGAATTTTAAACACATTCAGGACGGGTGACTCCACTACCTCCATGGGCAGCCCGTTCCAATACCTGACCAGTCTTGCTGTGAAAATATTTTCCTTATGTCCACAGTCTAAACCTACCCAGCCAAAGCTTGAGGTCATTCCCTCTTGTTCTATCGCTAATTAGCTGTGAGAAGAGACCAGCACCAACCTCTCCACAATGTCCTTTCAGGTAGTTTCAGAGAGTGATGAGTCACTGAATTAGTTAACTGTTAGGTATTCCAGCCAGACATATGAACCTTAGATTCTGAAGGGAAAAAAGGTATAACCATTGTGAATTTAAACCAAGCAAAAAATTATTCACAATGGAACACAAATAGCTGCTAATATTAATTTTTCTCTGTTTTTGGGGGTGTGGTTTGTTGGGTTTTTTCAGAGCAAGATAGTCTTTATATTTCAGAAGCTATTCACAAAGCAGAGATTGAAATAACAGAAGGTGGTACGAAAGCATCAGGATCTACAGGTAAATCAAATGCACAGACCTCAGCTTACCACTACAGAAACAACTACTAATCTTTTATTAAAAAAAAGAAAATATGGTACCATTTAAATATATGCCTATACTAAGTCTTAGTTTTTAACACACTTCTATTTCACCTTTGCAGTTGTTCATAACAAACTCTATTATTTTGTCTCAGACCAACATTGAAAGGCTCAAGAAAAATCCAACACAGGGAAAATGCATTTTTTAAAAAAGCACAAACCACTGTTTCTGTAGATGAAATCTGTTCACTCGGATCATAAAAGCAAAGAATGAAAATTAAAGAACACCCAAACTCCACTAACATTTTGTATGTTGCTCCTTAGCTGTTACATGGTTTGTTTTTTTCAAAGATGATCTCTGATAGCATTCAAGGCAATAATAGAAAAGTGTTGTCTTCTTGAAGGTAAGTTTTTTCTCACTTGCGTTGAAGCATGACTTTCACACGCAGTAGTTTCTGCTAACAGAAATGTGAGCAGCTGGGGTTGGCTGAATGAGGAGGCCTAAAAGGTCAATAAACAAGTAATATCTCCATAGAAATCATCAAAACTGTCATAAAACAGGGGCACTAAAATTACTGAGCTGTGCAAAACCTTTCTACTTTTCTTTCTGGGGTGGGGCTGTCATATAAGCCTTGCCAAAGACAACTCCTGCTTTTTTGTTCTCTTTATATAAGACTCAGGCACTCCAGAGATGCTACAAGTCAATTTGAAAGGCAACAGCAGCCCTAAATCCCTGTGCGGATTAAGTAGGCATTACTGCCACTTCCATGCTTCTCTTGAGAAGCCGAACTTGTTCTCAAGCTGTTTAAGCATTGGCACAGCAGAAGCACGATCAATTAAGCACATCTTACCTTCCTACTTCCCCTGGACTGTGCTGACCGTAGATGTGCGACATGTACACATTGCAAATGCTGGTGGATCTTGACTGCGGCTCAGGGCAAGATGCATTTCATTGCTTTGCTCATGATGTTGGGCCACTCACCACAGACATCCCAGAGTCATGATGCTGAAAGGAACCTGGGCTCAGCTGATGTAGGATTCTTCTACAACTTTTAGTAAGACACAGGCTGTGCCTATGTGGGTGTACAGTGAAAATATGACACAACTAAATTAACCTTTCTGCACAGGTACCAGTTTTAACTTTTATGACAACTCTGATCTCTACTGGGACATTAATATTTCTAGTAATTTTTTTCTGGCAACTCCCATGTAAAAGAAGTTTTTAGCAGCTTCAGTTACATACCAAGGACTTAGTAGCAGATTGAAATCAATGACAAAATTTCCCCTAACTCCAGTCAGACCAAGCTGAGCAGCTGACTTTAAAATGTATTACGTTTGTTTAGTTTAAAAGCTCTGGATCTAGCAACATGGTGGCTTGAAATCTGAAGCAGACAATTTTTTAGGAGTGCTGAAAGTGTTACCCAAGCTAGTTTTACTGAGTCTTATTTAAATTCTTTATTAAGTTCCATTGTTTCATAAAAAAATAATCTGGATATGGGAATTTCAGTATTTTCTTTTACAATATATTCTTAATATAATATAGCCACATGGAAGAATATTTAAACAAGATGTATTTTAATAACAGTTGACACATTATAATTCTTAGACTTTTAATCCACAGTGAGAGGGAAGTCAATCATACACAGTCATAAATTGAGACTGAGAATATTCAGCTTTTGTTCAGAGCTCTGATAAGAGAAATTCCAGTATGACATAGATTTTTTTTGCTGTTTGTCTCCCACTTAAAGGGACTACAGTTATGCCTTGCTGACTTGCTTTACCAGAATAGCATAAGTAGGACTTAGCTAACAGCAGCATGCTATGACTTCAGCAGCGAAAGAGACATAAATCACCTGCAGTCTCACAACACTTAACTTGTTCCTTCACTCAGATTTCTGTTGCATAAAATTGTTGGTTTATTCATAAAGCAGAGAAGCAACTGAAAACTCAAGGTGCTAAGCATCAGACTGAGTGCAGTGTACAAGAGGGACTGAAAATGGACACACTGTACTAATGTTTTCTTTCTTGCGTTACAGCAATGGTATTGCTAAAAAGATCTCGAACGCCCATTTTCAAAGCAGACAGACCCTTCACATTCTTCCTGAGGCAAGCTAATACAGGTACACATGCTCCCCATTTCAGTAGCAGAATCCTTCCCAAATAGCACTGGGATCAGTAACAAGTTCTTTGTAGACAAGGTGCCATTCTTTAGTCCAGGAAATTCCAACCACAAATACACTGACTTTAGGCTTTTTAACGCACAAAGAATATAGTTTAATTTCTTTTAAAAGACTGCATGATGGTAATAGAAGTCAGGGAAACCAGATTAGCCTCTGGGATATAAATGTATATACCATGTGCTCAAAAAACAGAGGCACTAGAAAGATCTTACAGGTCTTAAATGCCCCAGGAGTAAGGACTGACCACCATAGAGCAGTTCAAATTACAAACAGGCTGGCTAAGCTCTACTAATAACTGAGGAAGTTAAAATCTAGATCTTTCTCTACAAATCAATTTTTTTCATGTCTGTGCAGATGGCACACTACAAACAGGCACCAGGACCCTGAGGCCTGAAATTCTGGGTATTGATTCCTACCTCAGCAGTTTCTAGGAGGCTAGCTGAGAAATTCTGAAGACTCACAAGGTTCTGCCCAGATGCAGTTAAGAGTATGCAGAGGCAAGCTTCTCTTCCCTTGTATGCTGACCACCAACATTTTGAGGGCGTAGTTTCACGCATTTGGACTCCTCATTACTTAGTATCCTCATGGGACATGCAGGTTATCAAAAGCCATGGATATTAACTGTGTGCAACCAGGTAGCTCAGCTCTACAAAAAAAGCTTAATTTGTAGCTTCGTTTTTGCAAGAAATTGTCAAAATATGCACATTTTCTTTTCAATTGACAACTCTTTCTTGCAAATGAGCTCCCCCAGCCCCACAAATAAATCAAATTGCAGAGCATGCCTGAGTGAAGCATTACAGTACTCTAGCTTCTGAACTACACCATGTGTATCTCATTTTAGATGTGTTATCACAGGAGTTACTCAAGAAGACCATATAACCTGTTGGCAGTAATAAGAATTGCTTTATACACCATTTGGCAATTGTTTGCTTCTCTGAAGCATCAGGCCACTTCCAACAACTTAAGAATTCTTAGCAGAACCATAAATCCGTACCTTCAACATGTTCCTAAAAGTCCTTCGAACCATCAAGTTTCTCCCATGACCAGGGTCACATCTGTTTAGATTTCCTGGGTACATGCAGCCATTTACATGGTTCAGTAAAACACTGGGCCTGGCAAGAGAACCAAAAAAAGAAGTTTTGCTTATCTGCTTCCAAGCAACACACCCCCCGCTTCCTAGTAAACATCTGCGTACGTAACACTGCTTTATAAACCTCTTATCTTTTGTTCTGAACAAAATGCTCTTTGGGTTGTGTGTTTTAAGTATGCATTGGAAATCATCAGCATTCAGTGAATAAAACTATTTAGTTGTTAAATGAAGAACTAAAAATGGGGGGAAAAAACCCCAAACAATAAAAGCTGACCTATGAGAAGAGCCTGAGAACAAACAAACTCCAGTGAATAAAATTGCTCTTTACAGTATCTGATAAATCATACAGATAGGAAATAAATCAGACTGTAAATCAGGAGTTATATGAAGCATAAAATATATACCCTCACCTATCAAATGTATTACAGAAGTGCACTTCTGTAATACAAGTATTTTAATGCAAAAACTGAAACCTGAGAAGATTGTTTGTTCAAGAATCAGTGAATGAAGTTATTAATCAGGTATGGAAAAGGTAAACAAGATCTATTTTTAGTAACTCTTATTAATGTAACTAAAGGTACTTAAAACATACTATCCACATAAACTTCACAATGAATCTTTATGCAAACCAGAAGACTTCATTGCATCAGTCCCCTGGGAATAGCAGAAATTATATTTTCCAAGACTGAAAATAGTGAGATTCTGCCCAAAAGAATTGAAAACATTTGTGGTTTTAAAATCTGAACCTCAGTTTGAACACATTCCCTTTGAAGGGCAGGCAAGGTAACAGCAATACAAACAACTGAACCACAAACTCAATGCATCTAAGGCAGTGATTCGGTTCAAGGGATTGTAATACTCCTGTAACAATATCAATGCAAAAGAATGAAGTTTCAGTTTAAAAGCAATTCTTTAGCCAACCACTTGGGAACCAAGTTTCAGGTTTTGGCAAATTTCTGGTTTGGTCTACCAAATATTTGGAAAGCCATTTTTGTTCTTAATACAGAAATGTTTGAGGCAAGCATACAATTGCAATAGATTTTTCCATACAAGTAAAGGATGATCACTAATCTGCTCATTCCATGCTTATGAGTTTAAACTACACTATGCTTGGAAAATGTGGTCCCAAACTGAAATTGTATTTTGTTCTCATTTACAGGTTCAGTGCTCTTTATAGGAAGAGTTACAAATCCTTCATAATGCTGGACAAACACACTTCTGTTCCTCCTATGGTGAGCTCTCCTTCAATGAAATTAAAGGCTACATCATATATATTTATTAAAACACTGTTTTAAGCAGTATGACTTAGGCAAGAGCGAGTCCACCACTCCATTATTACTCTGTACTGACAGAATCTTAGCAGCCATCTAGAAATTCTCTGCTCTAGTTGTAGTGCTTATAATAAGTGCATCAACATTTGAGAAAAAAAATTGAATGGGTTTTGCCACCTAACTCTTTAAGAATACAGGCCAGCAGCTTCAGATGAACAACGTGGCTAAAGTCAGCTTGACTGTTGCTGAGTATGTAGGTCATCTAAAAGAAGGCATCCCACAAGAAAGGTTTGTAATTCACATTATTTTTTCCAGTACCACTTTATTTCCCTGTCCTGAAATGCAAAACTTCTGAAGAAAACTGAAATTGAGTCTGGCCCCAGATTTAGAAATAATCCACCTGAGATATCATGGCAACAAGCAAATAGCAAAATGCTGTAAAAATGAAATCACTGAGAGGCTACTTCAAGAACACACAGAAAGCAGAAATACCCACTCAGTGACCAAACAAATATTAACACCGAAATAGGTAGCAGTAGTACCTGTACCAATTTTTAATTGAACAAAACACATTAAAGACATTTCTGGAGAACCCTGAATGAGGCTAAAAACCTTTGGGAAAATATCCTAACAAGCTGGGATACAGTGAGTGTTTCGGTACAAGATTCAGCAACTGATGGCACAAACGTCCCAGGCCCATAAAGATTTTGGGTGAAGCTTACAAACCATTGACTCCTAAAAGCATCAGACAGGAGCTGTTCCCACTGAATCAGATCTTTCAGAAGCTAGGAACATCTGGCAGAGATAAAAGATGTGGCCAATAAAGCACTGTGATAGTGTGTATCCAAGCAGCAGTATCTTCCCTCCTCACCTTTGTAAACATGTAAAATATTGTAACACAAAATGCCTGTGCACTATTCCTCAAAGGCTACTGACCCCTGCTTTACTACATTGTATCCTCGTAGAGCTGTGGGGTTTGTCATTGCCGTGGATGTGCAAACAGGACATCAGTTTGTTATGCTAGTCACCAAATACTGAAGGCATCATCCTATCATAGCTGCGATTCAGCATGAGCTTCCTTTCACTCCTCCACTGGTAAGAAGAGTATCCAGCAATACTAAAACTGCTCCCCATGCTTTGACACTGATACTGAAACAGATAAGCTGTGGAAATGGAAGGCAAAATGAACCATTCCAATAAAAACTATATGTAATCCTAGACAAAGATTAAAATAGAGCTTTTATTGATGGAATAACAAAAGTGCTTTTCTTAAATATTTTTCAAAATACATTTATATACAACTGGCAATAATATATCCAAAATAACTGTATATACAAAACAGTATCTTGTTTAATGTATGTGCTTTTTTATTTGTTTTTTTTTTCTCAAAATTACAAAGCAACTTTTTGGCAAAGTTCAACCTTAAGAGGTGGTAGTTTTGAAGGTTGGATTAAGAAAAGTATAACCTGAGGGAAAGTGACACTTAAGTCCATGACAAGCAAGAAGTTCTCCATTTAGTTTTAAATAAAAATGGTCTTGTAATATTTTTCACATTATAAAAATAACAGAAGGGGAAAAGAAAGATAATGGATACTTTTCTCATCACTTTATAGAGCAGCTTCTCGTTCTTTCAGGTACATGAACTTGAGATAAGAGTGCATGTCAAAAATGAATGCAGTAAGGACAGCAGTGCCCTGCTGTGGCTTTCTCTTGCGTGCAGTGCTCCTTAGCTGCTGTTGATATGGTTGACCTGATTGGATCTGCGATGGATTTCTTCCAGAAAACTCTCAAGCTGTTCTATCAGCATTCGTTTTTTAAACCTGTATTTAAAAGAAAGCACAATAATGGAAGCATTCAGTAATACAGTAATGAAACATTAGTCACTAAACTTACTACTGAACCCCGAAGCTTCAGTTGTTATTGTAGGCCTAGTGCATAAGGATGTAAAACATACACCTCACACGTGTATGCCATCTCCTAAAGTTCTGGTAAACTGGCTTTTCTATTTAGTGAAAGAACACAACACTGTGCTTAGCACAGTCTATTCTAGACTGCTGCTAAACGTCACACAAAGCCAGGAAGAAGGGAGTTGTTTTCCATTACCAAAAGTAAAATTCTGAAGTAATGAAATAAAGGGAATGCCAGAAAACCTGTAAGCCTGAAGCTGGCAAGAGCTTCTTGTGATTACTTGGGTGCCTTCACAGTGAATTCAAACAAGTGAAGTTTGTACTGGTGAGGGAATAGCCATTACATGGTGCAGGTTTCCTGGTAAGAATGCAATAAGGAATTAGAGAAAATACAGATGTAATCCATACCTGGAGTCTCAGCAGTTCTATTCCATAGCAATTACAAATCTGAGCAGCAGACCTCTTTGTCACCTTTGCTTAGATTCCTGCCTCAATGCACACAGCTTCTTCCTGTTTCCACTTATCCCTCCTCCTTACGGTATTTATGCATCTGAGGGGCCACTTCTGACTGATGTTTCAGCAGCCATACACATACTCAAAAGTAAGCAGCAGTGAAAAGATGACACTTTCTCAACTCAGTACTACACTGAATTCCACACTCAGATCAGTCCTATGACCTTACTAAACCCCAGAAAGAGTCCCCAGAGTCCCAGTCAGGCCCCCCAGTCCATGTTTTTGCTCAAAGACACAGCATGTGTCCCAATTCCCAAAACACTGACCTCCATTTGATTGTGAGGAAACAAGTTCCCATTCCCAACCATTCACTATCTTGTGAAATACCAGTGCTGGAGGCCCTTACCCTTCTCAGTGCTCTTCAATAACCTCACAACACCCCCCTACCCCGCCCTTCAAGTACTGCTTCCCCTCCACTTTTCCTCACTGCTTTCACAACTGCTCCCTGCTTGTTGAAAAGCATCAACCTGGGAAACATAATTATTGATTCTCATTCCCTCTATTAAAAGTCAAATTACTTAACATGCTTTATTGTAACACAATCCTAGTGGAAATTTACCACATCCGTACTCTGTGGGCAAATGACTGGGCAATGTTACTTTCCAGAATATTTTCAAGGCCTTCTGAAGCAGTTGTACAAGTTAATAGCAGATGTCCTAGAAACTTAAAACCTGGTGGAAGGTGGGGAAAAGACAAACTATTTTCACATTACTGTGAGCACAGGAATTCAGGTTTACCTTGGACTACATCAAACTCTTTAGGACATGTCACTGAAAGTCCTTTTTCAAGGCAAAAGAAACAATTTACCACATTAACAGAATTATACATGGACTTTAGTTTAACTGTTCACTCTGCTAGAAACATTAGTACTCTCAATCTAACTTCCTTGAGTAGTTCTAGCTGTTGAGCTTAAAACTTCATTATTTTGAAACTGGTTGTATTAATTCTTGCTGAAACTACATCACAAGTGGGTACTGCTCAACACTGTCTAAGCATACACTTTAAGCCTTGCTATGTGTATTAGCAGGTTAAAGCTCTTCATTTAGACAGCAGAAGGGAACTGAATTTCTCATAGTGAGAGGTCGGTTGGTTTGAAGAATGTTGGTCTGTGTGTTTTTTCAGCTTTTGCTCTACGTTGTTAGGCTGAGAATAATAAACGGCTTAGTCCTACAATCATTTATGATTTCTCTGCCAAATCCAGAAATACTGAAGACCTCCCCACTATAGCAGCTAATTTCTTTTAGTCATTTCCTAAGTAACTTCTCATTTTGTGGGCCCAAAAATTATAGTCATCTCTTGGGAAATCATGCCTCATGTTCAGTAAGGACTCATTATGAGCACTAATGCTACCCACCCAGGCTGAACCAAAGGAGTTTCGCTAAACATTTCTATTCTGATCAAGTCTTATAACTAAGGATTTCAAATTGGTATGTGGTAGCTCCTCAACCTTAATCTTTTCATGACTGACTGGAAAAAAGTATCCATTATCTACCTCACCTTGATTTCTGCCTCTGAATAATAATAGCTTCTCTGTTATCAGATGAACTGTGGAGCAGTTGGTTTCCAAAGGAAGCTAAAATCTGCGGACTGTTTTAGAAACTTTCCTCTCCCCCCATGATTCTCTAGTACATTAACTCCCAGAATTGAATGGGGACCATTTTCAAGTACATACTTAGTTGCTGAAATGCTCAAGAGCTTTCTAAAATCTGCATTGAGTCAAAACTCCTTGGAGATGCCTGCTCAAGTCTGAATTACATTCCATGTCACTGCAAAAGCCACCTATCAGTTAACAAAACAAGATTGTCTTGACAGCTCTGGCGAGCCTAGAGATGTTCCCTGCAAGGAGCAGGGAACTTTGGTTAGATGCAATAGATTGCCTGTGTAAGGCAGGAAGCAGGCAACTGCACAGAGATTGTGTGGAGCTCAATAAAATGACCACACTATAAACATCTAACCCAGGAAAGAAAAGGAAGGAGAGAGATTAAGATGTTCTAATACTCAAACCAATAAAAATCTAAGTTTAACAATGGAAACAGAACTGCCAACCTTTTCCACCAGTAGATACAAAAAACTGTTGACAAAGGTGGGAAACAATATTTAACTCTGATGTATCCAACAGCAATATTCAACCACTGCTACATTTTGCATGGAAAGAATCAACTCAAGATAAATGAAGTGGGCTATGCAACAAAAATGAGAATTAGAGAGAGCATTACTTTACAGGTACAAATACTTCAACCCCAGTAAGGGCTGCCACAGAGTTCAAGAGCAACAGGATTGTTTTCTAGTGTGGAGATAGCGAGGAAGCGATAGAACAACTCTTAACAAGTAATATATAGACAGATGATGCAAAAGTACAGTAAAGTAATTGGTGCTATAGGAAGAGCATTACCGGTATAAATCTACATGCTCTATTGTGCTGAGAGTAGGAAGCTAGAAGAGCTGCACAAATATCCAGTGTTCAGTATACCTTCAAGGCTGAACATAGCTTTATCAAAAAATTACTGCTTTAGTCATGAAGAGTGTTCAATAATGCCACAGGGGAAAAAGGTGACTACTATAAAAACAGATTCAAGAAGAAAGTCAACTATTCTTTGATGCTTCTGAAATGTCTTGAAGTCACAGAGTTATAATCCAAGTAAGAACTATTAGTTCAACAGGAACATTACTGCTTCCAATCATAATTACATGTTTCTGTTCTTTCCACGTAATAAACATGTAGAAGGATGAGCAAGTAGAGTCAGTCTAAGGCTTCTATAAGGAACGTTTTTCTACCCGGACTGACAACACAGGGCTTAAATCCTAAGCAAGCCCCCAATCTGATGATATACTAGCTCCTGTTCTCGCATCCACAGACTGGACTACAACACATCAGAAGGAAATACATCTGAAGAGCAGAGACATGCCTTTATGGAGCATAACTGGATCTTAAAACTATTGTGAGGCCAAGACTTTGAGCTGATGTAGAATAATGAATTTCAACTCTTTCTGAAGGTTTAATGCACAGCAATGTGCAGTTCTGTCAGTTTTTTTCAAATTAGCAGTATGCTCACACCTGAACTGCAAAGCCTCAGCCATTTTCTAACATTACCTTCTCTTTATATACCCTTGTCCATCTACGTTTGTGGTGACTCAGCAGTTAAAGCAGCTAACATCTCAGACAAAAAGGTAAGCTTGTGTAAACTTCATCATGAGGTTTATGGGTTTGTATTTTTTCTAGGGAATTACTTACTTCCAGTGCAAAGCACTGTGTAGCAGGTTAAAAAATAAACACACAGGAAAAAAAAAACCACAACAAAAATGACCCAACAACCTGCATGGTTATCAGGCAGTTACATATTGCAGCACACAGTGGAGTTTTCTAAGGTTAATACATATCAGTTACTAACCTTGAAGCTTCTTTAATAACATTTTGTAAAAATATCAGTCGGGTTTGTAAGCTTCCTTGTACATGCTTCAGTAAAAAGAAGATTCTTTCATATTCTTAAAAAGAAGAGTAAAACCACAGTTAAGAAATGCCTATACAAAGATCTGTTTAATAGACTTGAGTGAAATCCATGCGAAAAGCAATAGATTTCATTCAGCATTTGAAGGATTTTAGGATATCACTCCCATCAACCAGGCCTGTAACAATATACTGTTAATAAACACTAGCATTCAAAAACCTGCAGGATTCTGCAGTGTAGTACAATACTGGAACACCAATTAAGTTGATTCTAATACTGATAACAAAAGGCATGACTTTCATGAACTTTGATAGGTATAACAATATTTTAAACACTCATCCAGGAATTTCTTGTCAGAGCTTTTAGAATTAACCTTTGTAGCTTTAGATTTTGCTTCAGTCTCATGGTTCAGTATGTTTCTAGAATAGTGATCTAATAACACTCTTAAGTAGCTCTCACAACAATCATCTGAAAGATATTTGGTATACTTACTCCTTCCTGGTTTTCGGATTTCTTTCATAATTTGTGCTCTTAGCTCTATATTCACTTCTCTGGAACTTCTGCAGTGCATATTTTTTTTCCTTTTGCTAGGTGAAGACACTGGCAAGTTCTCTTCAATACTTTGTTCTTTGTTACCTGATTCCTCATGATTTTCCAGAAACCCATCAACGTTCACGTTATTCCCTAAATGCTCATGGCCTGCATTGTCTGTATGAGCTGCTGGTCGATCCAATGAATTGAAAGGAGATGGTGGCACAGAAAACTCTGAATCCACGGTATGTGGGAAAACATCTGGTGAAAGTGGGTCTGTAACATGATTCTCTACCACATCATCCACTGTAACCTCATTATTTGTTTCTGACACTGAAAAACAAAGATTACACTTGCCAGTTTCACACTCTTCATCTGATACAAGTCAATGAGTCAGCTCATAATTAACTTTAGTAAAAGCTATGTTCCAGCTTGTAAGTCATGTGCGTGCCAGGCACAAGAGAACACGTTAGTGGATTGTAACGCTGAGAGCATTACTGTGTCTTCTGGCAATGAATGCCTTTAAAAAGAAATCACACGTATGTTCTTTATATGAAAAGAGAAATTGCTGTATGCACTAACAACAAAAGAAAAGGCACCTGTAAAATTTGTTTTTATGACATGCTTGTCTTCATTAAATTGAACTGGCAAAGTTTACTATAGTGATGAACAGACCATCACACAACACTTCAGCTCTCTGCTAAGGAAAGTGAATTCACTTCACTACAGCAAAATTCAAATTAACTTCATGTTGTGATGCTTCTGGAGCAAATGAATTCCCAGGCAACAGAAGAACATCCTTCTGACTGTTTACACAGCTCATTTAATACAGGAAATACATTGTTTATAAGGGGAAATTCTTATGAAAGACTTCTCTCCGAAGGACTACATTTAACTCTTTCCATAATTAATCTCAGATGAACACTTAAGTACTTAATTTTCAAAACTGAGATGTAAAATTGCTACATTTGACAGCCAAGAGTATTCCTACATAAAGAACTTTTTTTGGCATGAATTAAAAAGCCAATTCTAAAGGTAAAGATTCACTTACTTTTGTGAATAGGAATAGGTTTAACATGGTCAGGCTGTGCTTGTGTGGGCGGCCCTTTTCCTCCAATGTGGTTATTCACAATCGGAGGAGTCTGAGGTCGACCTCTGAGCAGGGGGGACATACAACGTCGTCTTTTTGGAATCCCTTGCATATTTGGTTCTCCTGGTCTTTTATGTTTATTCTGAGGTCCTGATACAAATTCATCTGCTTCATCTATCATCATTCCCTGTAAGAAATAAGGAGAAACCAAACTTTACACTAACCACCTATAATAAAATACCATAAATGCTTTGATGTTATCATGATGCTTACCATGTAGAAGGCAACTATGTACAACATGCCATTATGCATTGAGTTCCCAAATGTCAGTCAAATCCTTCCTAGACTAAATCAACATGCTTAAGGCCCTTATCCAAGAGTTTGCCAAGCAGAACAACAGAGCATGCTGTCAAACTTCTTTTTCAGTAATTGCAAAACGACTCAAACATTGCAAAGAAGAGCTCTAAAGGACATAGGTAATTTGGTCAACTGCAAGACATATTTGAACAAAAGGGAGGGTGCACGCTCAACATGATGGGACGCTTTTTATGGGGTAAGGTTGGTGAAGGAGACATGATTAGGTATTACCTGTACTACAGCGACAAAGGCATTTCATTTAAAATACAAATAGAGACATAATAGTGGTTTTCTGATTAAAAAAAGCTTCATTGGAAACTAGTGATGGAAAGACATCTGAGATGTTTCTTGCAAGTAGTACTTTTCCAAATACTTCAAAGTTTCTCCAATGCGTTACTCTTTGAATGGCCTAATCCACAGCACACACACACACCCCACCAGATTTTAAAGAAGTCTTCACAGGTAAGTCACCTTTTTGTCCAATTTGAATGGATTGCCGAAAGTATGAAGCCTTCGGGGTTGATCAGGATCAAGCTCTCGAAGTGGTGAAGGTATTTGTTTTAGATACTCCTGGTAGTTTCCCATTTGTGCTATAGGTACACTGTGAACTTGATCTATCATAACAGAAGAGTTTATTAATAAACAGTACTGCTCACTTCAGAGTTTAGTCTATAGCCACTTCACACAACCAGTTTTCAGTCTTATCAAGTCCATCAACAAAACAGATGCACAAAATTCACTGTTACTCTTGCCTAACTGGTATTTATAACATCATGTACTGCATACAGGAAACTTCTTAAATGCATCGGTACCTGGGTTTGTGTACATTAGAAACGGAAAATAAGCAGTAATTGTCATGTGTGGATGTTAGCTTCCAAGTGTGTTCCATAACTTTTCAACAGGGCTACTGAACTTTTCAGCAGGCTACTGAACTATTTGCTGCTGGCCTGAGGTGCAAAGGAATCACACTGCCAGAGCCCAGCGAGTAAGCTTCATTATCCGTTGCTCACAACCCACTCCTATGGGGAGACATCATAACATTCAGAACTGCCCTATGATTTTTCCCCTCAGATATATGATAAAAGTTGTGGGGAAAAAACCCAACAAACAATGACTCTTCGGTAAAATCCCAAGTCTCCTAATACAAACTAAAGGACAGCGCAGTCATCTGCAATTTTCTCTGTTCCATAATTTTTTCTTCCAATAAAACATTTAATTAAAAAAAAAAAACAACAACACTTAAAAGCAAACAGTTTAGTGGCAATATCAGATATCCACTAAGTTTTAAGGAACTATTCTATTGTTAGTCTTTCTTTTAGTACCATCTATATTAAGGGTAGACAAAAAGATAAAACTGTTATCTAACCTTCATCTTGTCCTTTGAGGAACTTGCGAGTACTCTTCAGTAAATTAGACCTCATTCGTGTTAACTGATCCAGAAGATTTCTTCTGGGTATGTCATAAGCATTTCTAAAAGTCTGAGGTTTCAGATCCTATGGTTCCAGTAAACAAAGATCCAATTAATACCATGTATGAAACAATATCTAGCAGTTCAATGGAAGTATATTGAAAATAACAACATTACACACAGTGGTGCTTACCTTATTCAGCAAAGCTATTTGGAACCCAGCATACTCCTTCATATTGAGGTCTAGAGGTCTATGAGGAATTTCCCCAGTAATCCCCTGTAGCAGATGTTGAAAATCGTTCCTATGTGCCATAGACAGGTTGTGTGATCTGCTTCTGACCTTAATTCCAGTCTCTTGCGCTACCTTTTTGCCTACAGAGCCAATGACTCTATCGGACTCTATTTTGGCCTTAATTTGAAATAAATAAATAAATAAAATTGACAATATGCTCTTAAAAGGATTAGTCAGACTTATTCATTTTAAATTCCTACCTAGAAGATTCAACAATGTGCTAATACACTATGACGACCATAACCAGGATGAGTGCTTAATATATAACCACTTAATGTTTACTACAATTTTAAACATAATGAACAGTTTGTGCCTAGGTCTTCTGCATATTTCTCCTCTGCTGCCCATTATGGTATCTAAGCACCAATATGCATGCAATGCTTTTATTTTCATAGAACGCCATCATTTGACTAGCAAGTCTCCAATCTGTCTGTATGCGCACAGACTGTGTTCTACAATAACTAAACACTATCTCTGAACAGACTGATTCTCCCACAGCTGTAGTTGGGATCAGTCACACAATAGCAGCAACTTTTTCCAAAGCTCTATACAAATATTCATAAAATGAATAAATATGAAGTACATAATATCCAATTCTGTTTGACCAGACAGACCTAACCCCTGTCATTATGTTAGATTTGTACCAAAATTAAACACGTTCAAATGACAGCTTTTTGGCAGAATACAGCTGAACAAAGAGCCAAAGGTAATTTAATAATACACCTGCCAAAGCTGGTTTTGCAGTCTCACATAAATTTATACATTAACCAAAATTTGAAGATGTACTTACTAAGAATACCAAATCTGTACTAGCAGTGCCTTTCAGAAGCTAGAAGAGCTTTAAGTACAATTTGCAGAGCACATCATTACATTTTAGAAGTCTAAGATACCTGAAGTTGAATAACCAGTTCACAGTGTACTGAGCAATCTGACTACAACTGAATAGAATATACAATAAACTGCAAGACATTTGCCTCCTCAAATAACCTTTTATATTAATGTTTTAAGAAAAATCTGGTCCATAAGTACTCATAAGCTAAGTAACAAGTATTTGCACTACTGTTTCTTGATGTTTCAAGCCTACCACATTACTTTATGATCTTAAGAAAGCTTAACATGCACAGATCAAGAAAACAAAGTGGAGGAGCAGGGTAGAAATGCTTTAGCTGGTGCAGGAGACTAGTAGAAGATACAGGCACTATTTGGAACACAGTTGACAAATTCAGAAGGTCCCTTGCCACATATGTATTCGTATTAGAGATTCTAAGTTATGTCAGTTCAGATTGAGTGAACACTTTCCATTTATTTTCACAAGCCTAATGAAGGACACTCCTGGATTCAAAAGCACAAATTTCCATTTTCTGAAATTATGCTAGAACAACTTCAATGCTGAAGATAAGATAACATGGTTTCTTTTGGACAAAATATGTTACTGTCTGTACAAGTTAAAATGCTTCCAAAAAATCCTCAGTTTGTATCTACATATCTATCTTTATAGTACAGTCTAGAAAGTCTACATTTAAATGTTACATTTTCTTCAATTCAGAAAACCAAAATGCCTTCTTTTTGCTAATTGCATGTAGGAAGGTATTAATTTGATCCTTCTGCTCTCTTTTTCTTCAAAGCTATGCAACTTGATCATCGTGATATTAGAATTATTTTTACTGCTCTTTTGCTTCAATATTACCTGCTGACTCAACTTTTTGAGATATGAAATGACACTGTAACTAAGTCCATATTCCACATTGTCAGCTATAAGATTTGGTGCTCCCATCATTCTCACAGCTTTCTTCAAAGGCTGAAACAAAATATATCATATAGTCAGATTTAACTTCACGTGTTGCATACATACTTCAACTGTGCCCATTTCAGATAGAAGTCAAGGTCCTCAGAGTTAAAAAAGAAGAAATACAAAGACTTTCAGGGCAACAGCATGTACTTTCATTTTTTGAAGCTGACATGACTGCAGCTTGGTGCGAATAACAGCAGCACATTTAACTCAATCCATGACACACACTCACAGTAGAAAGACAACTAAGTAAAAGATAAAACAGAACTTTTAAAACAGTAAGTCATCTTACCCCAAGATAATACGGAGGCATTGTCTTCAAATAGCTCTCAAATGACTGCCGCCATTTCAATGTAGGCTTTGCCTTGTGTACTTTAAACAAGTCATCTGGTGGTTACATGCCGATGAAACAAAACAAAAGGTATTACATCTCTTTTCCCAATAACAGAAACTCTCAAAAAAACTTCAATTCCTCAATGCTTAAATCAATGTGTTTTAACACATATGTGACCGAACTAAATATATGCATACAAGATCAATGCTGCAGCCAAGTAACGGAATCCAATCAATTATTTATCAAATCCAATCAGCAATTAAGACAACATATTAGGAAAAATGTCTCCTGAAATAATGGAGTAAGACCACAACGTATCTGAAAGAATGTTTCAGTCATCTTACACATTAAGACTGAGTTGTGAAGGTCAGCCAATTAAAAAATAACGCAAGTTACTGAAGAAAAATCTATCAACATTCTATAGGTGTGCGGTAACACTGGCATTAACTGCAGCAATCCGTTTAGATGAGACCACTTTTTCAATTGCTTACCACCTAAAATATTTATAAAATGGTATTTACCTAGCAGTGGAAGGAGGACTGGATAATTGTAAGGCATCACAAATAAATTCACACAATTCAGAGCTGTACTAGCTTTCAAGTAACCAAAAGGATGACCAAGTTCACTGTATTTTGCACTATTGCTCACATATACCTGCAAAAAAAAACCCACACTGTATTGTATGCAAAGCCAAAATACCCTGTGCTGAAATTTTACATCATATTTTGATTGCAGAATCAAGTCTCTTGAAAGACAGCATTCTATAAATAACCTCAATTCAGCACACACTGTACTTGCCTGCCAGCAGGTCTGAGGGGATTTTCTTTCCAGGATAAACTGGGTCAGTGGTGAAGGTTCTAACTCATATTTGTCGAAAGGCAGTTTGTCAATGACCATCGGCTCACAGTCAGTACAGGAAAATTTCACCACAGGATGAGATGTGCGGGGTGGCTAAACACAAGCATTCCACTGTTAGTAAGTCTGCACAGCAACCAAAATGCAATTGTGCTATGACAAATAAAGTAATACAAGTTCTTTGAAAGCAGAGCTATTTAATGAGACTAATCAATGCAGGATTTATATTTATTGTTAATGTGTCCTAGGCAATTCATGCATGTTGTTAGCACATTCTTAAAACCTGAAGGAGTCTTATTTCCTAAATAAATGTCAGATGTTTTACCTAGTAGGTCTAGAACAGTATGAACGCAAAACTTCTTGCATATACACAATTTTTCAAGTAAATCCCAGTGGAGACATAAAAAGGAAAAAATCTTACATGCTACTCTGGGGCATGCCCATTTTAATTCCCCACAGAAAAGAGTACTGTACTTTCGCATTTGACTTCCTCCAGCACTTCTTCGTGGCAAATTTAACAGTTATAAAATTTAAATTACAATTGAAACTACAATGACCAAGTATGAATTCATAAAAAACAAGCTCCAAAAGAGCACAACCAATATACATGTTCCGATTTCATATTTTTAAGTGCAGGGAAAAGGCCTTTGTACCTTGAGTTTCAAACAACACTTAATAACATCTGAAATCTGCTGAAATTGAAATCTGATTTTTTTTTTGGTGATGAAAACTGGTTCTGTATGCCTTCCACTCAAGTTTTCAAGAGAGGAATATAAACTTTTATACTTACCCTGAGCTTTCTGAGACCACTAAAATCTCAGAAGGAGCTCAACTGAGAAGCCTCCTTCCATTTACTCTCTTTAAAAGAAGGTAACTAATAAACATGTAACATGAATTAGAGAAACACAGAGTTTCTTGGACTTCTCTGTCACTTCATCTTGAAAGTAATTTTTCTACCTCTATAAGCCCAAGCCTCTTTCTTTTAGGATCAACCACTTAAATGCTATCTGCTCACAGAGATGGTCTTTCCCTGAGTGTCTTCACTCTGCAAAAGGCGTACTGCCCAAGTAAACCCAAGCCAGAAGACCCAGCCAACTGAAGGAACTGTGATTCTCTTCAAAGATACCTCCAATAAATATTTACAATAGCATTTCTGACCGAGCCATAAAGTATTTATACTAGGCATAAAAAGGCTGCAGAAGAAGTTGAATGCAAAGATATGTAAAGTCCAATAATCCTTGGCTGGACAGCAGAATTACTTTTACCTCAGCACAGTGGGAGCAGCCATTTACATGCTGATCTGCCAACATAAAATTATTAGCAGACTTTCACAGACATTTAAGAAAGCCTTCACAGCTTTACTGCCTACAGTACACTAAACTGTTGCTGGGATAGATTGCTTGAGACAGTGCCACTGTCAATCAGGTAACAGGGAGGAAAAAACCCCACCTAGCTATGTAGAAAAGAGTTAACACATATGTGAAGTTTTGACTGTATTTTCAGAAGAAATACCAAGTCTTCAAACACCATTAGCAAACTTAGTTCCTCAACATGACATAGGAAGGTTCAATGTGTTACAGGAATTCAGCTACACATGCAATAATCCAGAGTTTTATGCAGTTATCAGAGCTATACATGGAACAACTGAGACTTGTTCCCTCATGCCATTTGGGCAAGTCAGCCTCATGTTTTTAAGCAGATTTAAATCAACAGCTCCTTACTTGGCATGATCTACTTTAGCAATCTCAATCAAGATCTAAAATAGCATGCAAGCTGTACTGACTCTACACAGCAAATGAAAGATAGGCCATTGACAGTTGTTACAAGCAGCCTTAATATCCAGTACACAATGATATTTTGGGAATTAAATAGCTATAGAACTTATACTTCTATTCATACATGCTAGCTTGTTTCACAGTTCAGATGGGTGCCCATGTCCTTCAATGAACAGGATGCCAGCAATATCAAACCGGTAAATATGACTCAGTTTTCCACACTTGTGCTATTCCTCAACCACTTGTACTTCAAAGGGTTTTTATATAGTTTGGAAAGAACATAAAATGTATGGATAGTGAAATATGTGCACACTAGCTTCCAGTTTGAAGACAATCATCATGAAATGTAGGTAAGTTATGGAACCACATCATTTCCTCTTCAATGATTTTCACAGATTGGCAAAAGTACAAATATACATTCTACTACACTAAGAATTCATTCTCAGGCCAAAAAGACAGTAGCATATCACAATCACAGAATCACTTTGGGTGGAGAAGACCTTCAGGATTGAGTCTAAGTATTATCTGACTCTGGTGCTAAACCATGTCCTTCAGCATGACATCTGACGGGTGGTTTTAGCCAGAAGGAGGTTGCTCTCTTCTCTCAGGCAGCCAGCACCAGAACAAGAGGACACAGCCTCAAGCTACGCCAGGGGAAATTTAGGCTTGAGGTGAGGAGAAAGTTCTTCACTGAGAGAGTCATTGGCTACTGGAATGGGCTGCCCAGGGAGGTGGTGGAGTCGCCGTCCCTGGAGCTGTTCAAGGCAGGATTGGACGTGGCACTTGGTGCCATGGTCTAGCCTTGAGCTCTGTGGTAACAGGTTGGACTTGATCTATGAGGTCTCTTCCAACCTTGGTAATACTGTGATACTGTGATCTCTGCAGCCCTGCACCTCCAGGGAAGGGGATTCAACCAGCTCTGTGGGGAGCCTGTTCCAGTGTTTGAGAACCCTTTCAGTGAAGAAGCTTCCTCTAATATCTAGTCTTTTTCTCCAGGCTAAACAAGAGCATTAATTCTGTGTGTAGCATTTAGCAAACCAAGGTGAGTATCTCTGTGTTTGGGGTAAGCTGAAGGTATAGCTCAACTGAACAAGAACAGATGGAGTTACACGTTCAGTTGCTAGAATGTAGACCAAATTATCACAAGAATTCAAAATTGGGAAAATTACACTATCTATTAATACCATCTGCAAGGCAACAGAACTTACTAGTCTATTATCATGGTGCTACCCTATTTCTGGTTTGATATTTCAGCAGTTCAAAAAGAAACACTAAGTGCATGCAGTCATACAACAACTAAATCTGTTACAGGCAGCTTCTCAATGCTTCAAAGTCACTGAAAAGCAAAACCCCTTAGTATTACTTGCTTGTCAGTAATTTATCTGAAATAACTGCAATATGGGTTTATATATGTCATTCCCTCTTCAATCACACTGCTCTTACAGTAACTACAATGTGTATCTCAAGACATAAAACATCAACAAACCATTTGCTTAATCAAACTTCAATACATACCAGTGTTGGAGAATTTTGATCTGGCCAAAACGACTCAGGAACAGGCCAATGACCTATAGGAACCCCAGTTTTAGGGTTTGGTCTAACATAAATAAGTTTGTGACAGCTGTGCCAAGGTTGGGGTCCAAAAGGTCTAGGTATTTCCACCTGTCCATCTAGAGAAGAAAAAGGCTTTGAGTCAAAAGAGCATTAGAAGTTAAAAAAGTATTAAACAACTTCTGTAAAGAGTTTAAGAACTATACCCCTAGGGAAGCTCTTCCTGCAGTTAATATTATTTTTAAGAATAGCAGACAGTTGTCAGTAAACATTTCTGCAAAAACTCATGAGAAACCAAACAAGCATTGAACATTTACGGGATCTGAGCTGAGAAGGTCAATTATTTGGAGCTCTTAATCAGTTTTTCTCCTTCCATCATTACTACCAAATAACCTTCAATTCTCCATGCAAGTAACAACAAAACTATACACACAGAACTAATACTGCTGTACTAAAATTTTCTTGTAGCAAAGCAAGGTTAAAAAAACATCTTGCTTTGCTACAATATACCTCCAAGTAGAATCCTAAAAAGGGCCTACCTAAGCCATGCAGAACAAGAAGTTAAGGAGGCAGTCATATTTACTATTTTAATGCAGCCACTTTACTACATAAACCAAAAAGGGCTAAGTGTGTAAATCCACAATATTTCCATGTCAAGCCATTAACATTTATAGATGGTTGAAAACTACTGCTTAAAACACATTAATGCATTTAACAATGCTCGGCATGATTAACTGCATTTCAGACTGAGTAATACAAGCAAAGGTGGAGGTTTCACAGATCCTCTAGTAGCTACAGCCAGCATTTTGAAAAAGTACAACAGCATTTCAGACATAGCAGGTCCTTTATACGATAATGTCTTTTAAATTGCAGTAGCTTTCCTTTTGTTTTGGCGCTATTACATTAAGTTCACTTAATTATATTGACAGCGATATTCCTGTCATTCAATACCACAGTGTAAAACATCTCAGGTACCATCAATTGGTGAGGGATCTGGTCCGGCTTTTTCAAAGTTTATTACCACTCCACTTTGCACTTTTTGCACCAATGACTCCAGACACTGATTGAGCATTCTTGGAGAGCACACACAATATGATCGACCTAGAATGAAACATTCAAGGTTAAAGGTGTTCAGCGTTTCTGCCCTTATTTTAACTTGGATCATTCAAAATTCTTCACCTGACAAACACTGATTGAAGCATGGATCACTGATTTAAAGCTTCTACAGAACATTTCCTCTCTGTTTAAGCAGCAAGGCAGTCTAGTGAAACAGTTACCATTATCCATACCTCACTGGAAATGTCTGGGTTTTCAGCCCCTTAATCACTTCAACTCAAATTCTTGGTTGCATTCATGGAAAATGGGCTCCCCCTTGTGACAAACGTCAACACTTAGCTGTCCATGAATTCCACTCAAAACACTTAGTATAGCCTACATTAGTCAGAAGGCAGTGGAATCAAATCCTTTTGGATTTTTAAATCCCTTTGCTTGCCATCACATCCCCTCCAATGCATCAGAATAATCATTAGGTTTTGAGTATGTAACACAATTCAAACCTTGCACAAAACAATCATAAAATTCCTGAGTTTGATCTGGAATAGAACTGCTAAGAGATTAGGAATATCAGTTTTGATGGAAAGTATCAGTTTTGCTGAACAACGTATTCCTCACTACAGAAATTCTGCATTGCATTCTGCACATTCTTGATAGCAAATACAAACACCAATGCCGGTGGAGCACCTGGGATAAAATGATCCTTTGTTCACCAATGTGGTTAGAATGGTCATTTTCCGCTTTATTTCCGTGATACAGTGACTTACATGCTTTCTTAGAAGAGGCCTGTACAACTAACTTAGTCTAAGATTGGTTCCATATGGATAGCTCCGGTTGGTCCAGGGTTACAAGCATGGCATGGATAGGTGATTTAACCATAACATTCTGAGGGTCAGCCTCCGGGGCTGGCTAACTCTGCCCGCACGCAGCTGGCACTCCACCCCCTGCAGCTGCATGTCGGGGGTGCTACCCAGTGCCTGGTATCTTAGGTCCCAGGATGTACTCAAGGACACTTCCCAGCACGGGTTGCTCATGTTTACCATTTCATGTCCTGTTAGTAAAAAATCTCTCTGCACACCACCAAACCCCCCAACCAAGAACACTCCAAACAAACCATCCACAAAACCTCTACAACTCGATGTATTTCCTTCACTTTCAGTATCTTATGATCAGTCTACACAATAATTTAGCAAGACTCTATTCCAGAACAGATTTGATTCTTTACATTTCTAACTGCAATACCAAGGTGCACAGAAAAAAGTTTTCTCTCCTAAAAAAATGCTAAAGAAAGGAGACTCATACTCTTCCACAACAGGTTACCTTAAATTGTCTGTAGTTTAAATGCCATAAGTGTCTTTCATTTGATTATATTGGAATTCTAAGTGTTTCCAAATAATGTGAGGACTTAGAAATGCTTATTTAACCACACACATGATTAATGGAGCTAAAATGAACTAATTTGAATTCTCAAAAGCACTGACCAACAGAGGAAACCAGACCACTCACCTCCTGTAACTTCACACATAGGTGTGATGGCAGAGTCATCCACCGGTACCCCTGTCATCTGTTCTGATTCTGGTGCTGTAATGCCAGGCAAACGGAGAACCAAAGCAAATAACCTCTGATCCCATCGAAAGGGTTCCTTGGTCAATTCACTTCCAGGTAGAGGGGAATTGAGGGGCAAATGGAGCTGAAAAGGAATTTTGACCTGTGAATATACTGCTTTTTAAAGGTAAGATTGAGGTTACATAGTGGTGACAATTCACTCTATATAAGCACACTAATAACCTCCATAGATACTTGTAACTCAACTCATGTATATTGCAAGCAAGACATCCATCATCTAATCAACACTATAAGCATTCCAAGGCAACCCTGTCCACAAAATTAAGAGTTACACACCAAGTGGGAACAAACACTTCTTAAAGCTTACCGAACCTTCAGAATCAATACAATATTTTTAGGATTTCAGCAATAAAAACCTGCAACTGTGTTCTTTTGTTCAGACAATTTTCTGCAGAACAGGCCCCTTTTCAGCTCACTCTGTTCCTTGACTCTCCCTTGATTCACCAGGATAAAAAGCACAAGTGAGTAAAAAGGTAGTATTAATCTAAGACTCCTGCAGAAGAAATACAGTGTGGGTCCACTTGCTCAAATGTATCTAGCTGCCAGGATCACCTAATTCAAACAACTCAGAATAAGCAAGTGAGCTACTATGGTATATTACAGAATCTAGACACAGATTTTATGCAACTTTGATATATCTCACAACTAAACTCATGCCTGTTCTTCAAGTGATAAGCAGAGATTAAGATTGAAGTCAATAGTGAAATGCAAAATGAGTTCTCACTTTCAGGTGATAGGTAAAGGTAGCCACAGCTTCCTATACAAGGAAGAATGGCTTGCCACATGTCATTGCATTGCCTCTGCCTGGGAAAAACTACACAGAAGTTTTAGTTTAAAATGTTGAAGATAACATCCTCAGGGGCACACAGTGCATGGGGGCATTTCTTGTTGCTTTTATTCCCAGAACACACAGTAAAGAGAGCCATCTTTCAGACTTGAAACGCACTGCAGTAAAGATACAGCAACGGTCAGGATATTACGTATTGACCACTAAGAGCAAAAGAGACACTAACAGAACACCTAAATTCCCCAGATTTGGCAATGGTTTTATAACTACTTAACTGAAAAGAGAAAAAACCCTAAAGCAATAAAAGATCAACATGTTTACTTCTAAAGAACAGCACAAAGCATTCAGAAGACTCCAGATTCTCTTTCTGCATCCAGATACCCATCTCACACAGATTTGTGGGAACAAGAAAGCTTATTAAAAAACTCAACTACAGAAGCCCTGAACAGAAAGAGTAGACTTGTAACAAGCAACTACAAGGTTCTGAAAATTTTGATAGATCCCTGTCTGGTGATACCATTGTCAGTACAAGCAAAATTCTCATTTTACCTGTAGCACTGCTCAAAAAAAAACAAAAAAAACCAAAACCAAAACCAATTATGCAAAGCAGTGCCTCAAGTTGTGCAGGCAGTTCTATTACCTAGCCAAATACGAGGGTCAAAGCTAAAACCCGAAGCAAACTTGACATTCTCTCATTTTCCTTTTTATGCAACATTCACAAAAATCCCAATTCTCACCTTCAGCTCCCTGTTAGCAAAGGGAAATTATTACTCTATTCCAAAACTTGATGTCAGTCCACAAAAACACCCATTACAAATTGCTTTCATTTTTAGTTCACAGTGGTTAAGAAGCTTGCAACAAGTTTGTTGGGTTATGTTTAAAATATTATCTTAGAAGTGTTAAATTTGATTTCCAAATAGGAATCCTCAGTTACTTTTATTCACCCAATAGCAAGCATCTCATATTGGGAAAAATAGATGTCTATGTACTTGAAAAATAATCAGTTTACTGATACAATCTCAAAGCCAGGACCAAACACAACAAACCCACTCTTGTAACATACGAGGAAAAAAGTCACACAACTTCGGAATTTTCAGCACACCTGATGCCTTCTCCTGAACTTTTGCTGATAGACCCAGAGCACATGGGAGAGGACCGTGGTTTTCCCCAATTGTTTCACACCAAACTGGTCAAAAGGCACTCAAAGCACCTGGTTTATCACCGATTCACATGCAGGTCTTCCCCCTTTTCATACATCAACAGACAATGCCTATATGGCAAAGCAGACTCCAGCTACATGTTTAGTACGCATCCTGGAATGCTGACTGTGAGATGATTCAGTTGCAAGCACCACATCATCCTTACTTGGAGTTGTTAAGTAATGCCATTCACCAAACTCTTCTGTTTAAATCTGACTGAACATTGACTAGCTCTGAAGAACACATTTCATCTGGAAAACCCACCCATGTAACAGCACCAAATTTCTTCAGACAGCATAGAATCAACCAAGTTGGAAGAGACCTTCACGATGATCCAGTTCAATCTATCACTCAGCCCTATCCAATCAACTAAACCATGGCACTAAGTGCCTCATCCAGTCTTTCCTTGAACACCTTCTGGGATGGCAACTCCACCACCTCCCTGGGCAGCCCATTCCAATGGCAAATCACTCTGTGAAGGACTTCCTCCTAATACCAAGCATATACTCCCCTCGCAGCACAACTTGAGACTGTGTCCCCTTATTCTGTTTCTGGTTGCCTGGCAGAAGAGACCAACCCCCACCTGGCTACAGCCTCCCTTCAGGTAGTATGCATATATATATTAATAATACAAGTAACAAATCTACCCTGTGCCAACACTGTTCTCAGTTCAGTTTATCTAAAAACTACAAAACCTCTCTTGGGCTCAGTTTGTTATATTAAGAACCCCAAAACCAAATAGTGCTCAGGAGCAGATCATTACATATTACTATTATCAATGTTTTCAAACTGTAACGTGACACTCAAAGGCATCATCATCAAGTCCATGTCGTCACCATTTTTCCCACAGATTAATTCCAGTTAATTTTAACATCCAAGTTACTGGGGAAGTCATAGATTTAAATCGGGCCTCATTCTCCATAGGCATTTGTAATATGATCTTCTCACCTCCAATTACTTTTTTGTTTTAAGCTAGTATTGTATTACCATAGCAACTGCATACCTAGCAGAAAATAAGATGAGCCTAGAAATGTACATCTTGCAATTTCATTTCTCTTTCCCCACACACATTTCAGTATGAAGGCATGCACATCTCTGTCCTTCATATCAGTTACTGAGAAAAGACAGATTGAACAATGTAAAAGGAGGTTATTCACTAGCAATGCTTTTCAACATTTGGCCATAAGGACATATGTGTGTCCTCCCAGCTTACTACTAAACAACAGCTGCTGCATCTCAACACTAGTTTGCAGAAGCACACAAACCTTACCACTCCCAAATGCCATAATGCTACATATAGTAAGATAGCAGGATGTGCGTTAGACACATCTTTCCTGCCTTTAAATCCACAAAAATATTTGAGAACTAGGTATTGAAGAACAGCATTTTACTGAAGAGATCTTAAAGCCTGTTATTGGAGAGCAAGTTTTTTGTTGATTCTGAGTCCTTGTTTCTGCATACATTTATGCAGTCAAGAGGCAGTACAGTACGAGATTTAACAAACAAAACACTACAACCCACAAAAATACCCCACAGGATCCTAGAGATCCTAGTCTGAACAAAGCCTAATCATTGGGGAGCTCTGCAGCGGCACAGTAGCTGGGTGAAAGCATAATGCTCTTCTGGTAATGACTGCACATAGATTACAATGGACAGCACTAGCAATGCTCAAGTTTTGGCATCCAGGTAATTATAGGCAGCCTCATCTTGGGAAATCTCACAAAAGGTTGTTAAATTATCAAGTACTCAAAAATATCTCTGCAGAGACTGTTAATTTCTCTTTTTGTATCTTGAAAAAAATATCAAACCACCCACTAGCCTTCCTCGTAGGATTTTCTGGTACCTAGGAAAAGACAGGATACATCTAACACCCAAATGCAGCACTTCATTCTTAGAGTGAAAGATAAAGGGCAACAAGATTCAAGCCCAGCTAGGAATACAAGCCCTTGACAGACTGAAAAACTCTGGAGTTAACCACTATGTTAGGTTTCCCCACCTGTGTAGGCAGTGTATCACAGAGATTGAAAGCCACAAATTTTCCCTCCATAGGAAATAACTCAGAATCATAGAAAGACACCAGGTCATCTGCCACACCATGTCAACAACATGATATACTTGGCCATTTTGATACTAGCATTAACCACCAACAAGTGCACACTGAGCTCATGGTTACAGAGAACTGACATGTCAGCACTTCTAGGGCTCAATGCCAAGCACTGTGATCCTAGTAACTGCAGCTAACCAGAAAAACATGGCGGAGAAAGGGCGCAAACATGTATTTAATGAGATCTGATTTAATTCAGATTCTTGCTGCATTTGTTTACAAATCAATATTTTTTGTGATTAAAAAAATATGGAGAATTTACAGTTTCTGTTTGCTTTTTAAAGTAAACAGAACCTTGCCAGTTGTTACAGAAGAGATGCCTGATGGTCAACTGTGGGAAGGATCAATGTGATGACAAACAGCTCTGCGGAGTCCAGAAAATCACTGATAAAGGTCTCTTACAGGAGGAAACTGAAAAATTAGAGGAATGGCAACATACAGAAGCCACGCAGCTAATTTTTGTTTGTATGATCATTCATCAGAACGTATCAATAGGTCAATAACCAAATTTCAAATGGGAGCTTAATGTTTCCTCTTAAAATAGAGCATAAAAGGAAGGCAAGGGAATATAACTTGGCAGCTGCAAATCTGGAGAAATAAGACATTTTATTTTTTTTAATATAAAGATTAATACCTTAAATCCCTTAAACCAACTGAACACTTGATTAAGGAAAGGTCAACATGAGGGATCGGGTCAGAAATGAAAACCAATCCAAGAGGAATCCATAGCACAAGACCAATAATTAATGATGGTATTTCAGCAGTAAAAGCCCATCACTTCCTCACACTGTGACTGGGACAAACAAATCCAGAGAAGAATCTGGTCAACATGCCATATTGATCATAGAACTGATGCTGGCATTCTTAAATACATCAGCTCTGAAAATCCCACCAAGTTGTCCTGGTGGAGATGATAATTACATACACTGCATAATTTGTGTCTTTAGTCTGAAGAAGCAAAGAGATTGAACTACAGAAGTATTCCTGAATAGGTAAGGCTCTTTATCTGCAAAACCCTTATTAAATTTCACAAAGGAAGAGGACATCTGAAGAATTCAGCAAGCGTTCTGAAACAAGATTTAAGCTTGACTGCTTCACACAAGGGCAAACGACAGTGTTCCCATAGTGATAAAGCTGATTTCATTGGTAAGAAGGTAAATGTTCATCTGAATGACAAAGCTTTAAGAAAACTTGCCTCCAGGTTCCATGCCGGCTTCACAGGCTTTCCAAAAAAACAATGTTCTGTCAGTTCTCCTATACATAAGTTTTAAAAGAACTAAAACTATATTGCCTTAGTCCATGAAAACTTTACACAGGAAGTAAAACACTGTCGTCATAGCCAATGGGATGTGATCACTTCCAACATCAACTCTGAAAAGCCTCTCCAAAAAATCAAACCCCAAGAGAAAAAGGCATTTAAACATGACCAAAAAGCTTTCTTATTGAAAAAAGAAAAGGCAACAGACTTCTGTATCTCCAGAGCTGTGTTACTGCATTCGCATTCATTTCTGCATGTTGAATTTCAGAGGTAACTGTAAAGGATATTCAAGCTACTCTAGGAAAAGAGTTCAAATAGGGGATGCATTGACAAAAGCAAAAGATAACTCCTGAAAGACAGAAAGATCCTTGGATGATTTGGAAATAAAGCATGGAAATGAAGAATGTTCTTACTAGTACAGCTGTAACAAAAGACCAAAAAATCCGTTGCTGGTATGAGATATCTACCCTGTAGACACATATGGAAGAGCACTCCAAGAAACCTGCATTTTGTCTTGCAGGAAGTAAGAGCAGTGGCCACTTTCAGTTCTCTCAACAAAGTGACATCGTTAAATTTGCTCATTTACCAAGGAATCATTAAGTACTGTAAGAATGCAATACAACAATAGAATATTAGGAGAAATTCAAGTAACTAATGAACAGTGATGTACGACAAGCTAATCTGTACAGTCAAATGCCATGTGCATGGAAAAGTCTGAATTCCCCACATAAGCTATAGGACAGACCTTTGCATAATAACCTCTTCCCTGAAAAGAGAATGAGCTTCAGGGTTTTTCGGTGGTGTTGATTGGAGTTTTATTACTACTACTATACAGAATGAGCACTGAGCTGTTCAGATCAGTCTTACTCTTAGTGACCCCCACCTTTTTAAGATGAGAAATCAAAATGGTCAGCAAATTAGAACAGTTCAGTGTCTCAGCATTTGCTACAGCCCTGAGTGTGACTGATGTTTGAGCAAGTACTCCAGTATATCAAGATCTTGTGTTTTTAACTGCTCTACAGATTTAATTTGAAACACATTTCTTCAGCTCTTATGTTGCTTTTCAAGACATTACTGATTTGATTATCATCAACTTCAGAGTCCAGTGTGAAAGCAGTATCTATTCTACATACTTCCTAGTAGCTACATCCTTAGGGAAATGACTACATTAATCTGTGTCTACACTTAAAAAACTTTTATCAAGGCCAGTTACAGGCATAGACACTTGGCAGAAATTAATTTCTTCTGTTAATGTATTTGAAAAGCCATGAACTATCTGGATAAAAATATCAGTGACCAACAGCTGTACTGCACACCTGTCGTAAGTGACAGGGAAAAAGAGCAATTTGGACTTTTGTAGTACTATTGCATAAAATTAATGCAAATCAAAAGGAAAATCATGCACGCTTAAGCAATTAATGAATACGCTTCTGATGCATCATTTATGCTCCTACTGTAGGGTATATCCTAACATAACATTTAGTACATGTCAGTGTAAACAGAGATCAGCTCTTACCTCTTCCTGTATCCCACTGGTAGTAGTTAATTTACTTCCATCAGTAACTGTTATAATTATTGCTGGCTCCAGAAAAAAGGGGTTTCGTCCCTAAGGGGAAAAAAGGCAATGTCATTTAAAATGGTGTAATAAATCTGTAAGCTTCTGTTCAGTCATTAAACAGATACTTGTACTCCCCAACAAAACAATGAGACTCAAGGTACTTATTCCCACATACTATGTAAGTACAGTGCTACAGCTTTATGAATCTTTTTGCAGCTAACCCACATAAAACTAGGCACTCAATATATCTGTAGTGAATAAATGTAGAGTAAAATACAGCAAAAATGGTTAACATATGCCTTGAAGAACAACGTGTAGTGCTGTATTCTGCCATTTAGAAAAGCAACTCTCTTGAAACCAAAGATACTTCCAATTCTCCCTGTTCCAGGGTTGATTTTATGCGTGAATTAATTACTGCATGACCAACTGAAGTGTTTGCATAGTGCTTTACCATGAGGATGGTGAAACACTGGAACACGCCCAGGAGGTGGCTGAGGCCCCATTCCTGGAGATATTCAAGGTGAGGTTTGGCTCTGGCAACCTGATCTAGTGGCAGATGTCCCTGCTTACTGCAGAGGAGGTTGAACTAGATGACCTCCGGAGATCGCTTCCAACTCAAACCATTCTGTGATTCTAACTTGTGATCACAACCCCTGAGTTAAGAACTAACTCTCAAAGTATTAAGCAAAACTCTTGACACAGTACCAGTTACAGTCTGACCAAAGCAATTCAACCATGCAAGCAAGACTTACTTCAGACACAAATAACTGAAAAATAAACTTTTATACAAATCATTTAAAACAGTAATACATACAAGGCAAGACATTCTGTGATTGCACCAAGATATTCAACTACTCTAGCTGTAACAAAAATAAAATTGATTTGCTATTGGCAGTTCCTTTTCCTTCTGCCAGTATGCTAGAAGCTTCTGCTACTGAAAGAGAGGATCCAAAAGTAAATCCAGGCACCCATCAAATCCAAACCCAGGAAGTCCTAGCTAGGGTTGAAGTCACCAGAAGTTTTTGTTTTGTTTAGTGAGCCCTACTGTCCTTTTGCCAAGCTTAAGGGTTTCTTTTTCTACTTCAGAAACAATGAAGGAAACTACTTGACTTGAAGCCTAGTTCTCCCTTCAGAGGCAAACTATCTCAGAAATGCTTACAATTTACTCTAAAAACAGAGAGAGAACTTGAGAGGTTTCAAATCCATTTTTACAAGCCATTTAATAGAAAGGATCACCTACTGATTTTGTGCTTTTAACAGATACCAGCTAACAATTCTAAATATTTGGTGAGTCTTGTCTGGTTTGAGGTGGAAACACCACATTTATAGTGATTCATTTACTACATAACAGCAAACTGAAGTTATTTGCTTAATTTCTCAAAACCTCAAAATCCACTGGAAGGTAATTACATTGCAGTGAAATAACACTGAAAGCCAAGTTTCTAACTAGAGAAAGAGGCTATTGTTCTTAAGAATACTGAACATAAAAATAATGCTGCTAACAAATGATTCAGGAAAAAAAATTGACAATTGATAAAAAGAAGATTTTAGATTTTTAATGTCATAAGCAATGTGCTTTAGAGCAATATTCTGGTCCAATCTGAAATCCAAATATTAAAAATAGAAACTGTCAACTCCTATTGTCCAAATATCCTCATTATTTTAAGCTCTTTTGTGTACCTCAGCTACAATCTTCATCAATTTTACCCATCTAAAATTTAAGCCTTAAACATTTTCAGCTCTGAGTGATTACAAATTAACAAGTAAACTACAGATTCTAAGCTTGAGCTTCCACTCCTTCTACCCGTCCCTGCACCAAGAAAAATATTTGAGGGAGAAATTACTTAATCCTGATTTTGTATGTTGTAATTTCACAAGCATTTTACCTGTACAATGGATGATCAGCAACATAAGGCAAGAGTCAAGTCATATAGCAACATTCTCAGCAAAGCAAGAATATGCTTTTACTGGAATAGGAATAACATTCCTCTTTAGGCAGAGCAGCAATTGATTTGAGACTCTAACCCCAAAGACAGTCACATTTCCACATCTCAATTATGGCATAACTGTGGAAACATTAGCAATGCACTGTTGCAGAAGACTTCACATCTGTTTAAGTAACACTGGGAAGTTTCTACTTGAAACACCTTTTTCACTAGCTCAATGTGAAAATACAATAGTCTTCCATTCAGCTCATCAATACAGCTATAAATATCCTTTCCAGAAAGAATTATGAAATCGAGTCACAGAGTATACAATTCACCACTAAAGACAAGTGAAGAGAGCTGAGTTCACTCAGCTGCACGACTCCATACAATTTAGAAACATGTAATGAGTATCTGCAGTTCACCTGAAGAAGCAAAACCCAATATATCAGGGAAAAAATTCAGATAGAATGCCTATTACTGAGGTTCACTATTTTTAACTAACCATTTCCATGTCATTGCCTCTTACAGAGTACCACCGATTATTACCCCACTCCTCACCGCGGCTACACAAAGATATACTGAACCAGTAGTAAGTCAGGTATTCCTTGTAAAAATCTTCTTATTTATAAAGCCTCAAAACTCAGAAGCTGTTTAAGTAAATTTGGCAAAATTCCAGAAGACTTACCAATTTTTTAACCAAACCAACCATTTTTTAAACTAAGCTGCAGGTTTGTCAATTACTGTTTCAGAACTGTATTTCAATCTAACGAATGTAAAACGATGCTCAAATTATTTCCTACTGCTATTCCTTCGGAAATACATTACTAAGCCAAGACACTATGAATTTGCACATTTCAGAAACGGATTCTTCAAAACACACAGAAACATCATTGTCTGCGGATGGGTAGGACATCTTCTCAGCAAGGCTCAGTTATTTCAGTTACTCAGCAAAACTGTGAGTGACAGCACACATTGCGAGCTCCTTGGCAGATTACAGGTATATGCTGAAATGCACTGCAAATCAGCACAGTATGCCAAAGTGTAAATAAAGAAGTCTGTTTACAACATACTCTGACAGCTAACCATGAGGTTTTGTCTGCTGCAAAAGCAAAAATATTCCAGCAGCTAATTTTAGTATCATCTTACATTCTCACAAAGGAAAGTGAAAGATAGAAAGTGTGAAATCCCAACTTCTTAGAAATAAACAGAGAAAAGACGAACTTGGCCTCACTACCAACACCTTGGGAAACATACGGGCACTGCTCACAATTTAAGCTAGCATTATACAGGCCTATTCTTGCACACATAAAATGCTACTTCTGCTACCTGTTTTCGGACAGATTATAACCACTGAGAGTGAATAAACATTTTAGATTAGTAACTTGACTGCTATATTTAAACTGCCACAGTTTTCACCCCAGTTTGACCATCAGGCTACAGTAAATTAAAAAGTATTTTCAAGTTTTAAACTCTGATTTTCATAGAATGGTTTAGGTTGGAAGGGACCTCAAAGATCATCCAGTTCCAACCCCCCACCATAGGCAGGGACACCTCCCACTAACACAGTTCGCTCAAAGTGTCATCCAACCTGGCCTTGAACACCTCCAGTATGGGAGCAGTCACAACCTCCCTGGGCAACCTGTGCCAGTGTCTCACTACTCTCACTGTAAAGAACCCTTTCCTAACATCTAGTTTGAATCTCCCCTCTTCCAGTTTAAACCATTACCCCTCATCCTGTCATTACAGGAACTCATAAATAGTCTCTCCCCAGCCTTCCTGTAGCCCCCTTCAGATACTGGAAGGCCACTATAAGGTCTCCTCGAAGCCTTCTCTTCTCCAGGCTGAAGGGCCCCAACTCTTGTAGCCTGTCCTCATAGCGGAGGTGATCCAGCCCTCTGAACATCTTCGTGGCCCTCCTCTGGACTTGCTTCAACAGTTCAATGTCCTTCTTGTGTTGGAGGCTCCAGAACTGCACACAGTACTCCAGGTGGGGTCTCATAAGAGCAAAGGGGCAGAATCCCCTCCCTTGCCCTGCTGGCCACACTTCTCTTGATGCAGCCCAGCACAAGGTTGCTGTCTGAGCTGCACTCACACTGCAGGCTCATGTTGAGCTTTTCATCAACCCAAACCCCCAGGTCCTTTTCCTCAGGGCTGCTCTCAGTCATTCACCACCCAGCCTGGAACTGTGCTTGGGATTGGTGCAGGACCTTACACTTGGCCTTGTTGAATGTGATGAGGTTGGCCTGGGCCCACCTCTCCAGCCTGTCCAGGTCCCTCTGAATGGTATCTCTGCCCCCCAGCAAGTCAACTGTGCCACACAGCTCAGTGTCATCTGCAAACCTTCTGAGGGTGCACTGATTCCTCTGTCCATATCACTGACAAAGACATTAAACAGCACTGGTCTCAGCACTGACCCGAGGGACACCACTTGTCACTGGTCTCCACGCAGACATTGTGCCGTTGGATCACCCCTCTCTGTGTGCGTCCACCCAGGCAATTCCTTATCCAGTGAGTGCTCCGCCCATCAGGTCTGTGTTTTTCCAGTTTGGTGACCAGGATGTCATGTGGGACAAATGCCTTACTCAGGTCCAGGTAGATGATGTCAGTTGCCCTTCCCTTGTCCACTGCTGCTGTGACTTCATCAGAAAAAGCCACTAAATTTGTCACGCATGATTTGCCCTTGGTGAAGCCCTACTGGTTACCACCAATCACCTCTGCTTTGTTTTCCATTTGCCTTAGCAGAGCCTTCAGGAGGATCTGCTCCATGATCTTGCCAGGCACACAGGTAAGACTGACTGCTCTGTAGTTCCTGGGGTCATCCTTTTTTCCCCTTCTTGAAGCTGGGTGTATTGTTTGCCCTCTTCCAGTCAGCAGGAACTTCACCAGTCTGCCATAACCTTTCAAATATGATGCACATTAGTTTAGCAATTTCATCTGCCAGTGCCCTCAGGACCCCTGTGTGCATCTTGTCAGGCCCCACGGATTCGTGCATGTTCAGATTCCTTAGCTGCTCACAAACACGATCTTCAATTATACTGTGCAGATCTTCCTTCTCTCAGTCCTTACTTTTTACCTCTGGGACTTTGACATTGTGGCTGGAGCCCTCGCTGTTGAAGACTCAGGCAAAGAAGTCACTGAGCACCTCAGCCTTATCCATATCCTTTATCACCAACTCCCTATTTCTCTTCTGGAACCATCCCACATTCTCCCTAGTCTTCCTTTTCTCACTAATATACCTCAAGAAGTTTTTCTTGTTCCCCTTAATGTCCCTAGCTAGATTCAATTTCAGCTTAAGATTTGCTTATAAAGTATTTTTGAAAAACTACACACCACTTATTTTTATAGCTGGAAATTCAGTGGCAACTAGCTCCCACGGGGACTTCAGCTAATTGCCTAATGTAGGCAGTGGCTCGTTTGGTATCTCTCACTCTAAATAGCTGCTAGAGTAATCTGACTGTAAATTCTTTTCAATAACATACTTTTCCCTCTGAAGGGTTCTAACAGTGTTGAAAAAAGTACTAAGGAAGAAGCATCTAAGTTTTTAATGACTGATCATCCCGCACAGTTACTAAGTATTATAATGTGATACAAGAGGCTCTTTTTAACTCACCCACAATCTGCATTTTCAAGGATATATATGCACCGAGAAAAAAAAAAGAAGTCCCACATAACTCTATTTAGAAGAAAGCCATTTAAAAATCAGCATCAGTACCAGGGCAATCTTGCAAGGTTGCTTGTTTCTTTTTAGCTTAGCAAGAGATTCAAAGCCTTAAAACTCACTTATCTGCTACACAAGGTGCATTCTAGTTAACGTCTTGACAGCTTCACGACTACTTGTTCCAAATCACAAAGCAACTCAGTTACAGTGGTTGCCATTTCTTGTCTCCAGCTGAAGTACTTCTGTGCTCAGATAATACAAAACAAATACACTGCCAGCACCACTGAGCTCTGCACTGTTCACACTGGGTCCCAGCAAGAGGTACAGCCAGTCCACTCCAGCTTGCATGATGCTTTCCAGAGGCAGCCTCAGTTCAAGCCAGAAATCCATCAAATTCTCAAGAAAACCTGCTGCCTTTGTTAAACTCTTAAAACTAAGAATTTGCTTTTGTGAGAAACGAAGTTTAGTACTAAGTTTCAGCATGACTGATTAATACACTCAGACTTTTTCTTCTTCGAAGTATAGAGGTAAAGCAATTCAAGAGCAACTGCAATCTCCAGAAGCACAAATATCCAGTATTATGCATGCAGTAAGAGAACTGATTTAAGACTACTGTTATCTCAGTGGTCTTTTAAATACTGGTTTCAGGGTCAGAAGTGTTGATAATCAAGAAATGGCTGAGGCAGAAAAAGTACCAAATAAGAAATTGCCAAGTCAGAGACTGACAATGACATGCTCAACAATCAACTACCATAAAAAGTATCTAGTAGCACAGAAGCTTTGGACCCAAGAAAGCCTAGGCATCCAAAGTAAACTAAAATAGAGTGCGTATTTTTAACATATTACTAATCAATGAAAAAAAAAAAACCACAACAAAACTAATTTTCAGATCATAATGAAAGCTCTAAAAGGTATGCAATTATTTAAGTACACCAGGAAGTTTAACAGTTGTACTGCACATCCGTAATATATTATTCTCTCAGAAAAGCCTTTTTGTTTTCAGAAGTATCAAACCTAACTGCCACTAAATTTAGTCATCTGACCAAGAAACACAGAAGTGCACTCTAAGTTTTCATAGGGTCAGGTTTGGGGTTTTTTTTATTTGAAAGGTCAGGATTCTTGTAAATGTTCATGAGAATGTGAGGAACCACTGTTCAAAAACAGTAGCTCAAAATGAAACCTAAGTCAGAATAATGACAAAAATATGAGCTTTAAAGCTATTTCTTTAAGAACCAGAAACAACCTAAATACTGAAATACTGAACCTGAATTTCAACAAACTAGAACAGATGGTCCAAATCCATCAGAGCTTTCACTGAAGAACTTCAGTTATGCCTTAATACAATCATGAAATGTCTAAAACATTAATTTAACATTTATTGGAGTCTTTCCCCTTCATCACTCAAGGCAGAACACTATCAGTCAACTGCACAGAGGTATTTAACAGCTGCTCTATGTTCTGACAGTCAGCTACATTAAGAGATGGAGCAACTTCTTGCTTGTCCCACTTGCACTTTTAGCACTGACTATTTTCTATCACCTCTGCAGAAGGAACCAATATAGTTACAAAGACCCACAGAATCAACTGCATTTTATGCATTCACACAATTGTTTGCTAAGTCATACAGTTCAACATGCTGGCATCATAGTGGTATTTTAGTGAACTCATAATTGGCAATATAACTCCTTGCAAAAGTTACTTTTAAGATTTTTTTTTAATATATGTAGACAGACATAATCATGCATGTATTGCACCCACTCCATAGCACTCAGGAATGAATACACTTTCTACTTCAGTAGAGTACTAAATTCTTTCCTCCTACTTCATAAGAAGCAAAATGTCTCTGAACAGAAACTTTCCCAGATGAAGCTACATTGCATACATATCACCTAATTAATATTTTGCACAAACGTACTATGAAACATTGTGATCTACAAGAACACAAGCATAGACGGGGAAAACAGAACAGTAATGGCAATCGGACTCTACCAGAACATTTGTTTTGGCAAATCTGACTTCTCACAAGAGCTCCACGATTCTGTGGCCTGACTAACCCGGTGGCACCTTCCAACTACTTCATGGTCTTATCTAAGTGACTGAACATGCAGGATAAAAAATGCTTTGAAATTTTATTAGTTGTCATGGCTGTTTGGGACTAGAAACTGGCCCCATCAACAAGAACCACTGAAGTGTCAGAGAGACTTCTATAATTTTGGCCTGAGTAAGACCTGAATAATATACTGGAATTCTATATGGGATTAAGATCTGACAAGTCAGGCTTCACACATAAAGGTTGCTAATGTGCTTGTTCTGCTGTCCTTGAGATTTTGATGCATTCCCTTGATGCTGTTGATTATTCAATACACAACACAGTTTTGCAGCAGCAGCAATTCTGTCTTACTAGTAGATGATCAGATATATGTACAGCAGATGCACTTTCAGAAGCCTCAGAAAACAGTTCAACTGAAGATATACTAATCAGTTTGAGTTTTAAACAGGATGTAAGTGTTTTTAAGTCCATTATGAAGTTTCAAGTCATAAAAAAGATGTTAATATAAACCAGAACTCTCCCTTGATGCCTCATTAATGGCACAGATACACGCCAGACTGGTCACAGATTGGAATCTCATGAAACAATCTAACAAAACACTATTCCAGGAATTACACTAGCATCAATTAAAAAAACACTCAAATATTCTGAAAGAGCTGCAACAGTGGGAGGATTCTTACCATTAACTCTAGTCCATAAACACCTGTAGTACAGACATACACTCTTTATCAGAACACCGAAACCTTTTAGCTCTCCCTGCAGTGTCCAAAATGGGAGGAATGATGCTCCACCTTCCCTTCATGCTAGACAGCCAGGAGTAACACCCCAGCCACTGACAGGTTTCAGGGAGAACACTGGCAAATTTATCACCTGTTAGAGGCAATCTGAGAGAGCTCCTTACTACATCCAGAAGAAGGAAGCTCTTCATCTTAAGGGGAAAACAACTGCTATCAGAAGTGTGGAGAACTATAGCAGGTTTCAGAAGATCGAAGTCCACAGTCCCAAATCTCACAAAGATCTAGTTCCTTCAGATGTGCAACAACACACACAGGCAGTGGGTAAAAGCATCAAAACTCCTCAGCTGAGGTATGAGGGAAAGAAACAGATTTGACAATTGCTGCAGGACTTGACTGAGCCCACAACAATGAATAGAATGCACTATGAAAACAGTAATTCCTAACACCACTGTCTCTCTCAGATTAGGACTCACATATGTTTCCTTGGATTTACCTCCGTAAAACAGACTTTTATCATCAATGTTCGGTCAGAAGAGGGTATCAGAAAACCTCATCTACGTAAACTCGTTGCTTTTACTTTGTAACAGGAAAGCCAACCAGCAGAGGGGGCACAAGTTAATAAAATCTATCCTTGTATGAGGTGATGGAGTAACCACGAGACACAAGGCACTCTGTCTGAATGTTACCTCAAATACATAGAAACAGGTAAGTACTTTTCTAGAACTCTGTATATCTAAGAGCCCTTAAATGATTGTAGAAGTACAAATAGGAAACAGTTACTGAGCCCCAGCGTCTCAATTGTTTAATCCAACAGCTAGTTCATGGTTTCTAACACCAGGGACAGCCCAGGCTGTCACTGCACTTTGCACTTCTGAAAGGCTTTAGCCACAACCGTTCAGCTGTATTACACACGCTTCCATTTCTTTTGAAGCTATAAAACAGTATTCTTTCTCAAAATATTTGATCTTTTGAAAAAAATAGCTGTAATCACAGTTTTAAGAAAGTCTGTTAGAATTTATCAAGGTCTGAACTCATGCTTCCATCAACTCACCATTTTTTCTCCAAGAGGAATGGAAAATGCTGTTCAAGTGGTCATTCCTCCTGCATTCACTCACACTCCAAAAGTCAGAGTAACAACAGCAATGATTCTGCAGTAAGGACAACTACCAAAAAAAAGATGGTTGCTCCATGAGGTGAGATTTCAAAACCTAAACTTGGCTAGGCACAGCTGTTCTTCCTTATAGTTACAGAAAGGCTATTATAGCCAAAGCAATTTTGCATATCCTGGAAAATTCTTTAGGTAAGTACGTTACAAATGCCTAAGAGTTACTACAACATCCAAGACATGCACCACCAAATCACAGCTTCTTATGTGGAATGTCTGTGCAGGATTACAAAGTTATATGGGTTTCTCTTCATTCTTTACTGGCACTACAGATTAGCAGTAAATAAAGCTAATTTTGTACATGTAGGTAGGACATTAACTTGATGGCACAACTGAAGCTTTCCACATTTCAGGTGACTGGAACAAGTGAGTTACAGATTTAAACAAAACACACACACAAGAAAAGGAAGAGTTACCAAAAGGGTTTCAGAAGAGGTACAACAGCAGTGTTTTTCTAGAAGCTCAGTCAAAAATCCAACTCAGCAAACCAGTAACATGCAAGAACAAAGGGAGCAACAACCACTATCACCATAATATAGGCTACAAAAGTTCCATTTAGGAATAGGAAATGTAAGGTATTCAGGAAAATAGATGGCATTTCAGAGTCACTTACTCCTCCTAAAAACTTGTAATCATTTTTTTTAAATAAGCATTTAAGGCCTCAATTAACTACTAATGCTTCAAATATATATATTTGGCCTGTCCAGTCTGAAAGCCCTACAGCAAAAACAGAATATAATCAACCAAGTTGGAAGAGACCTCCAAGATCAGCCAGTCCAACCTCTCACCCAGCTCTATTCAGTCAACTAGACCATAGCACTAAGTGCCCCATCCAGTCTTTTCTTGAACACCTCCAGGGACAGTGACTCCACCACCTCCCTGGGCAGCCCATTCCAATGGCAAATCGCTCTCTCTGTGAAGCATTTCCTCCTAACATCCAGCCTATACCTCCCCCCAGCACAACTTGATCAAAGATCCATTCAGTTATTACTTCTGTAATTAAAAATACTAGACAAAACATTGATCTGAATTGTGCAAGGAAAGAGAAACAGCAACTGTTTCCCCAGAAAATTAAGATGAAAAATAACAATTAAATACATTAAAAGCATAGCTGTTGGTTGCTTTGCCTGAGCTTGCAAGTTTGCATTCTACAGGCAACCATTTCACTGCACATCCATCTTGGAACGTGCAACAAAAAATTCTCTGTGGTTAACGCTCTTCTTACAGGTGCTCATAAATTTACACATTCCACGTTTCCAAGTCTGCACTGAATGTACTGCCTAAAAACTATTCAACTGCACAACTTCAGACATTCCGAAATTGTACTCAAAGTCTGTGCTGGGAACAAAACTAACACAAACTAAAAAAGCAACCCAAAGCAGCCTGAAAAAGATTCAATGCAAGAAATTGGAATTTTGGAATACAAAATCTCCTTAGTGAATAGTATACATGTAAAAACAGACAGTACATTCATACTGAACAATAAAAGGGATGAGCACATGCTGTGATTTACTACAACAAATTCAAAATCTCAAGATATACTGATGTCTTCATGTACCTAACTCATACTGTCCCCATCATTATTAACTCAGTTTCCAAAACACCAGTTTAGTATAAAGGTTTGTCCTGTTTCTTTCATCTAAGAACAAATTTAATTGAGTTCTAAATAACTTATTATATAAGTGATAACTTCTTGATTAACTTCTAAGTGCTCCACTTCAGATCAAGTCATTCCTCCTTCCTCCCTGGAGGCATTTAAAGCCAGGCTGGATGAGGCCTTGAGCAGCCTGCTCTAGTAGGAGGTGTCCCTGCCTATGGCGGGGGGTTGGAGCTGGATGATCCTTGAGGTCCCTTCCAACCTAAACCATTCTATGATTCTATGATTCTTGTTAAGTTTCAAATTCAAGTAAGTCCTTGAATCTTTCACAATTGTGTGATACTCTTAAACACACCCCAAAACAAATCAACCAAAACCAAACCAACTAACAACTAGCCAAAAAAAAAAAATCTCCCTCCCCTTGCCAAATAACAAATAGTGAAGATACACTTTATCAGTTTTTTACAGATCAGTAATCAATCACCACTGGAATCATCTGAAATTGGATAATCAACCAACGAATCCTGGTGGTTTCCAAAGTTAATTAACTGAATGTAGTAAATGCAAACTGCTAAAAAGAAACTGTATTTGAGCTTTTATACACTTTAAAAAAAAAAAGAAAAAAGCTAAAATAAACAGTCACACCAAACATGACTTCAAAAAGTCAGCTCCAAAGAACTTGGGTTTAAAGATGATTTTGGTCATATTTCCTAAAATATTCCTGAATATTTTGTTCCAAAAACAGCTGACCTTGTCAAGCTTGAATCAAGTTCATAATTACTGCAGCCTTTCTGCTTCACAGCAATGACTTCACATATCCCGTCCTGGCTCAGTCAGTGCAATGGACAATGCTAAGCCAGGCCTCTATTTTCCATATACTGGAGAAAGATACTGAGTCTCACAGCTGCCAGGACACTGAGTAGGGAAAACACAGGTAAAACCAACCCCAAATACACACAGAGAAACACCTACAACAGGAAAAGCCAAAGAGTTGTATACAAAACTATTCCCATCTTTTTTTGGGGGGGTTATGAACCCAGAGTACTGACCAGCTACTGAAAGCAGCTTATTGAGGCACAAGCATAGGGCAATTCTTTACTGCCCTAAGACTTCCCCACAGCTCCCTTCGAGTTTACCACCACTACAGCAGCTGCAACTTGGCTGTTTCAAAGCAGATTCTGAACCATGCAGTTCACAGTCCAGCTTGCTAAGGATGTGATCAATCTTTTATTGTACTACATGAAGTCATACTGACAACCTGAAGCAAGTTTGGCACAACTATGAGCACAAGAGCAGCTGCGGGTTCAGAAGAAGGGCAAGCAGCTACACTGACTGTGGCTTACATATAAATGTATACAATGAGGTCAGAAAGTCCAAAGGGAGGGACATTGGTGGAAGATGGGTGCTTCTCACTCATGTAATATATGCTGAGCATCAAAGAAGAGTGTCAGTACTCTAAAATGATTGCAATGACCAATATTCTAGATTTGTTCAACTCAGCTTTTTGACTCAAGACAACACTGACAAAACAGGCAACGTATCATCGAACAGCATTATTGGGCAATTAGATTAACACCGTGCTACCCACAAGCAGTAGCAGTCACATATAAAGAAAATATTCTATATTAAACAAGAGTGGCTACACTGAGCAGGTAACAAATGACATTATTGGGGTACAAGTTTCCCAGCCAAGTCAACAAGAAGACATTAAGCATTATCTGCAATAAGTATATCCATGAATCACTTGTCAAAATTCCGTACTAGAGACTTCATCTGCACCACCATTCCTGCTAGATAGGTCTTCCATAAAACTTCCAACAGTCAGATCAATGGAAGTATCACAGAATCACACAACTTTAGAGGTTGGAAGGGACACCCAGAAATAAAGTTCAACCTCCCTGCCAAGGCTGGATCACCTAGGGTAATTCACACAGGGACACATCCAGGTGGGTTTTGAAAGTCTCCAGAGAAGCAGACTCCACAACCTCTCTGGGCAACCTGTTCCAGTCCTCTGTCAACCAAACATATTAGACATAATCAACACTTATTTAACTTTTATTCTAGCAGTGCTGCAAGATTCACACTCACCACTCATACCAGAATCATTACAGTAGGCTCAGATTTTGATAAATCCTCTTGTCCTCATAAAACCCAGAAATCTTTCCTACCCAGTGTCCCAAGCACAGTCACTCAAGGCTCCTGACTACAGCTGGTATCATACCTTGCTGTCAGCAATTTCTTACCTCTTTTAGTGTAGCTGTACACACTAGCCTAGTTTCCCCACTGAAAAAAATGTAGATAAATTTATAGTCCACTACAGATTTAAGCCTAAGATAGAGCAAATCAATTAACCCAGCCAGAAACACTCTCTAGAATGAAAACAGGTGCTTAGGTAACAGGCACTTGAGTGCTCGTTAATATAAGACTGAAATTGCCTAAACAATACATTTTTGAGAAATCTAGTCCATTACAGGTAAACTCTATGGTACCAGAGTGATTAAACACATCATAACAAATATGAAATTCTATTTGCTGTCAACACTTAGAATTATAACTAAAAATACGATGCATAGAAAATACCTTATGAATGCATTATATCCTTTGCAGACATCACAGAAAGGTACTACAGGATCACCAGAAATAGTAGGGCTCACAGGCTAGTCCACTTAAAAGAATCAAGAATTTTTTAATATAGATGGGTTTTTTTTGTCCACAGTGACAACTGGACCCTCGGTAAGAGTTGTGCATTAGCTAGATATTAACTTATGTAAATGACATCAAGAGCCAATCAGCTGCACATACAGGTGAAAACATCTTGAAAGAAGGGCCATACAAAACGATGCTAAAAATCAAGCCATGAGTCATACTTATTCTGAGCGGGAAATGCAGATATGGGAAGAACAACTCATTACATGTACAGGAAAAAAGCAACAGCAAGCAATGCCCTCAAGCAATGCAACCATAGTCTCAACTGAGACTTAGATGAACTGAAATTCACACATACACAAGTTAACAGTTCTTCCAAGCTTCATACAGACCTACAAGAGACATTCAAGACTGAATGTGGCCATTCGATCAAGTAAGTGAAAACAAGCTTAAAGGAAATAAATGTAACAGAGACACTGAGAAAAAAAAGTAATTTGTACTTCACATAGAACTAAATTCCTGGTGCTTTTATCAATACTTGTTAGCTCTGCCTCCCTGACAACTGCCTGTAATGAAGTTCAAGTACTTTTCAAAAACACAGAGTACTTCAGCTATGGCACAGGTACCCTGAAGCACCCAAATAACAAAGACAGTATATCCAAGGAGTCTGTAATGAACTGAAGCAAAGACTTTAAGACAGAAAGTCAAGCCAAAAGACAAAATTTTGATACTCTGAACTCTTCTCAGACATTCTCCAGTAACTTTTTAGTAAATCAAAAAAAATCAGCCATAGACTGACATCTCTATCATCTACTTAAGCTTTGGAGCATGAGTGTACTCACCTGACCCTTAAAAATCAAGGCCATAATGAACACATTATAGCACTGCTCCCTCCACATCAAATTTATTTAAATACTGAGCACTTAAAGATTCTAAGTGGTCAATGCATATTTGACATTCAGAACACAAGGAAGTATCTCACCTCTACCATTGAAACAGATTGATGAAATCATTTTAATCAGAGAAAATAAGGTATTTTGTGTAAGTCTGTTTCAGCTTTTAAATTATTTTAAAATATTAGAAACTGAATTTTAAGAATACTTAAGTTTGGTGTGAATGCTGAGACTGTCAGTGAACTTTGTGGCCCTGAGAACACGGAAAAGCGCAACATTCCATCTCACAATACAGTGCCTGTAGCTCTCATTAAAGGATACTATAAAATGGAAAATCAGAAACAGATGGCATGTTTAAAGGTTACAGCCTAAAAAGTATAAATTAGAAGCATTATGCTTAATTTCATCATGTAGGAGGTGAGAAAGATTGACTTTCAAAAGCACTTCGCATATGGATCTTTGACATTAATAGGCACATAGGCTCACATTAAAATCATTTCTATTCCACAGAACACTATAAAACCTTTCATATATGCACTTCTGTGATTACCATGTCTAAGTCTACTATGCTCTTTTCTGTTGTCTGAAATTGTCCCATTTGGGTTTTTCGGGAAGTGGTAAAAAGAGACTGCTCCGTGAGTTGCTCTCTAAGTGCAAAACTCCACTTCTTCCAACACAAGCAAATTGCCTGTGCAAGTCTGCCAGTGTGACAAAGCAGGAAATGCTAACCTAAGCTTTGGTTCCAGATTTGGATGGATTCTCAACACTAGTCATTTTGATGCAGTGTTTGTAACCTCAGAATGCCAAGGCGAAAGTCATGCTCAAACTACTATGACTTCTGACAGTCAGGAAAACTCCTCAGAATTCAGAAGGAAATCCAGTAAAAATTCCTTGGAAACCAAATGGAAAACAAATCTGTTCAACAATTTAAAGAAAACAGAACTCAAAAGCATATTTAATACGATGTTAAGGGGCAATATTTCATGTGATTGCTGGGATTTTTTTTAAAGCAGATCTCTGACACATAAGCAAGAAGTCAGTCTACAACATGCGACTTAAAATCAATACTGTTGTGTGCCTACAAGCATAATCAGACTTACCTCCTAAGTATGCTTTTTACATATATTTGGTATGGTATTTAAGCCATTATGGCTAAACATGGTGATCTCTACAGATCAGCACTGAGTTTTACTGTGTGAATACACCAGCAATACTGTTATAGTACTTACAAATGAGTCTAATTATATATTCAGAGAGAACCACATAGTAGCAGTTAACCCAAGATGATCACACATGGTATAACTAAAACCTTTGTTAAAAAATAACCTGTGGAGTTCAAAAATTATGTAGGACAACTTCCCACTCCCAGGTGAGAAGCAGGTCCTTCCAGCCAAGTAGAACAGAATCAACCAGGTTGGAAGAGACCTCCCAAATCATCCAGTCCAACCTATCACCCAGCCCTATCCAGTCAACTAGACCATGGCACTAAGTGCCTCAGCCAGTCTTTTCTTGAACACCTCCAGAGATGGTATATTTCTAAGTTCACCAAAGTATTCTTACTCAGCTGAATTCCATTTGGATTTTAGTTTGTCTCAAAAGTTCCATTATGCTTGCATACATGTGAAATGCATTGCAGAAAAAAGGCTTTCACCAAGACTGCATACAGTGGTTTAAGTCAAAGGAATTTTAGTATTACTCTCAATGCAGAGAGCACCTTATTAGTCACTGCAAATAAAAAACAGCAAGTCCACTTGGATTATAGTAACATTACAGCTGCCTTTGTTTCCAAACAGTTTGGAATGTGCCATTGGTACATCAAATTTGTTTAGAAGTCAAACTCATCTCTAGGCCAGTTTTACCATATCAGTAATAATTCTGATGTTGAACAATATACACAAGATACTCTAGTGAGATATAAAGCTCATAGAAAGCTTATGTTACTGAAAAGAACTGCTTCCAAATGCAATATTAAAACAAAAATTCACCCTGGAAAAAATACCTTGATATATCAGACCAACCACTTTAAAATTCACTCAGATAAAGGCATTTTATCCTCTTAAACCTCACTTTATGCTATGCCACTGAAAAAAACAGTCAAGACCTTCATTACTCAAATAACAACAGGCAAGGTGAAACACAGGGTATGAGAAAAATAGAACAATTTCAAATATGCATCAAATGCAAATTTTGGTAGTGCTATGCTGCTCCTTTGCACATGAAGTATCAAAACGACATTGACACATATTTTACCTACATTAGAGTCAGAGCTCAGTCCTAGGAACTTCACTACAAACTGCAAGCAAGTGAAATACATAAATTGCTCAAACATTTAACACTATTACAGCATCAGCTACATTTTTCGTGTTTTGTGTTTCCACAGAAACACATCTATTAGTATTTAACCTTTCCATCAACTACAAAAATCTGCACATTTGCCTCAAATGAAACTATTCAGTTAAACTTTGACTACACATGTACTGCTGAATTAGTCTTAGCTGTAAGATTTAAGAGGGTATTCCAAGAGAACAGAAAATCTGCCAGTAAAAGGTTTGATATTTCACACTACCTGAAACAATGGACAAGCTGAACTAGGGCAATATTACAAAGATAATTCAATAAGCTGTGCACAAACTGAGCTAATCAAGTATGTTTTGCATGATACGACAGTGAGCCCTTAGTGAACTTCATGTGTTTAAATCATTTTCTTCCTGAAGACATCCAAGTCCTGTATTTTTTCCTAAGCTTTTTGTCAAAATGCAAGAGGTGAACAGGACAACTATTTTTAGTGAATGCAAAAGGCTGACACCCTATTTGAAGACACATTCTCCTGCTATCGTGGTCACTACAAAGCATGATGTGGTAGAAAAAAAAAACTACTACTTGACTAAAGCAATATAATACAGATTTATCAATCTGAAAGTGATAAAAAAAATTAAAATAGTCACCTTAAAACATGTGTACATTCTAAAATCTTTTGTTGACATTAACCTTCACAAAAATGTGGATATAACAACCTTAGATAAGGCAAAGGGCTTATATAAAGCCATACAATAGCACTAACATCAGAAGCAGCTTATCAAAAAAGTTTCCAGGATCTTGACAATCTAAATGCATTGACAGAGCCCCTTTGAGACCTGAACGTGTGATATCATGGTCAGCTAATACAGCTGCACGCTCAATCTTTATGAGCAACTGAGTCAATACTTTACCAAAAAGTAGTAAGTACTCTATTTAAAAAACAAGAACACTGATATTGCAAGAAAATACGGAGCAGGATATTTTCCTTCATTTCAGAATCACTCTTGTTTGGGAGGTCAGCTGATGGAGAACTCTGGTCTGCTTTGAAAGAAATCAAGTATAGCGAGTCACACGGACATTTAAACAAACAGTTCATACTCAAAAGGACATCATGCCTTTGGATGACACAACCAGACAATCCCATCAAGCTTGCATCACGTGTTGCCATTTGCACATGCAATGAAATTCTGTTATATAATTCATACATGTGAAGCAAATTATCTTGGCAAGTATCTTTGATGCTCATCAATACACCAAAATAAGTGTGATAGTCAAAAGATGTTAAGTCAGAGATAATTTTTTTTTCCAGAGAAAAGCTTAGTAACATGATTTATTACTTCAAGCAACACCACACTTATGATAATCTAAATGCTGCATTTTTGCAAAATTATCCTTTCCTCCCACTCTAAGATAATCACTCTTCAAACGCGTCTGTTACATTGTAGTTACGCGTTCAAATATTTGCTGGTCTTAATATCTGCAAACTGCTTTTAGGAAGTGAATCACCACTTTATGTCCTGAGTGAAAACTATGTCAAATGCAACTGAGCATTACAATCACTTTTATTACCCTGGTTTTGTACATTTCTCATACCATGTATATTTAAATACCCATTTATGCTGAGTAGTCATGAATGACAGGGATCTGACAGGATATGACATAGTGCTCAAAGGCCAATGTGAAGCTGAGAAGTTAAATGCCCTGGATCTCATCCTGCGAGTGCTGCAAGACTAGTTATCAGTGCTCCAGAATCTGATCTGGTTTATGAAAAAACAGTTTTGATAGAGCCAAAATGGGAACTTGTGACTTCTGCAGCAGATGACCTGGCACTTGCAATACGTTAATCTATTTTTACAGACACTAAAAAGAGTAAAAATGTGTCTTCAGTCAAATGACTGCATATGTGAGCACCTCTTCAACAACCAGCTCCACATGTGGAGCAAAGCAAAACATGCGCAAAAAAAAAAAGTGAGCTGAAGCCCAGACTGACCTGTAACCAAGATTAAAGTCATCAGTCCAGAGCAGCCATTTGCAGTAATGCACACTACTAGCTAGTCGAAACAGTCATGGCAACTCAGCTGCCCACTTGATTCAGTAGTTGAATGCAGCTGGTTTACTTAAATTTCCGACACAGGTTTAGACTGCTATAGATATCAGTAACAACTGTACCTGAAGTGTTCAAAAAAGCTTCATAGAGCTCATGTAACTACACATCAGAAAATGGGAGAGATTAGCAGACACGTGTATAAGAGGACAGCTGATGGCAACAGAACTAGCACTTTTTTTCCCAAGTTTCACTACTAAACTGGCATTTTAAAATGTTTAGCCTCACTTGGTCACCTAGTGGAAAAGCTGTATGATGCAACATGAGAGAGAAACTTCCCTCCCAAACAAACATGGCATGTTATATCACACTCTGCTTAGACTGGAAAGTGGAGAGGCAGAATGGGAACTTATGTTCAGTCACATTCTCATGTCAAATACCAAGACCAATAACTAATCCTCATATGTTAGTACATCCTATGTGAATAATATGGTATGCTTTGTCTAATACTATGTCCTCTACACAAAACAAATCCAGGGTTTGATCCAGTGTCAGAAAGAACTGGGTATGCTTCCTAAGCACGTGTTAAACCTACAGTTTGTCTGTTAGAAACTCATACTAAGCAAGAGAATCCCCCCAAAGAATTCTGCTTTAAAGGGATATCTGCAATACAGACATTAGAAAAGCAGTTTCTCAAAGCTCCAATACAACCAGTAGATTTATAAAAACACAGAAAAAGGTTGTGGTGAACTCACTGGAAAAAAAAAGACTTGGAAAACTGTGCTAGATTCAGTACTTCAAGCATGCAGTGTCAGAAAAACAGCTCATCTCCTAAATGATTCTACAGCACTGTTCAGAGAATGTAAAGTTTTCACGACCCCAGCAGGCTCAACAGTTACAGTGCTGAAACAGAGACGTGATGCAAAAAAAGACAAAGTTTAACTGAGAAGGTCAACTTGAAGGCTACGTGACAGGTGAAAAAATGAGGAATAACTAAAGTTTGGGGGAAAAAATAGGAGATGTTGGGTACCAAACTATAGTCAGTGATGCATTTCTTCAAAGTGTGTGAGCTCTCCATAACTTCTGAAGCCCCAACATGGAGTATTCCATTAAGATGCACACTTTGGTCTCTGGGAAGTTTGTGTTTTATGATTTTTCCACCTCTTAACAGTGAACCTACCTGCCCATAGTTGTCTATGCCAGTTACTAATCTATTTAAGTTTAATAAATCAAAAGCTGTCCTTAGGGACTGGCCAAGAGTCGTAAGCCCTTCAGCTTGAAGGTTTTTCAGTTCATTCATAAACGTTGCATGGTTTTCCTTCCAGCCGGCCTGAAAAGAGAGATGTGGGAAGACTTATTCTCCGGATCTGAGCTTTAACTATCCTATTAAATGAGGAAGTGCTTTTGTTGATGCATGCATCTCACCGGAAATGCTAACAAAACACCTTCTAAGTTACTAATATTCAGTGTCACTTCATTAACTTCTCTTAAATCTTTGAGTTCCCCATCTATCAAATTAAGATTTTGCTAGCTGTTCCACAGAACGAATTTCTGTGAAATCACTGATGCACAAACCTTGCACTCTCCTATTGCCCTTTCTGGATGAAAGCTGGTTGTACTGTAAAGCGACCTTAAACATGTTCACTGTCCTGTGTCCTGTGGACCCACCGCTGTACGTGTCCTCCCCCCGCTCTGGCTGGGGTAAGGGAAATGCCATCTCTTTCCGAGTCCGGACTCTCCGGACTGAGTCGGTCCTTCCCCTGCTCGCCCCTTCCAAGCTGAACACTCCTTGGAGTTGCTGTCACTTCTCCCAACTTGAATAAATATCCCCCACAGTTCATTGCTGCTCACACACACACCACACAGGGAAAAAAAATGTCGGCCATGTTGATGTCAGCTCTGCCGCCGCCGCCGCCAGAGCCCGTGTGTGCCGAGCTTTCCCGGACCGCCGGCAGCCTGGGCGAGGCGGGAGCAGGGGGCGGCCGCCAACAGCGGCCCACGGCGGCGCGGAAGCGCCGGAAGGAGGCCGGGGGGGGGGAGCGGCGGGAGGAAGGGTTGAGCGGGGGTTACCTTGATAGCGTAGGGAGGCTCCTCGAAAGTGACCAGCATGTACCTGTCTCCCCTGCTGGCCGGGTCCCGGGCTCGGAGCTGCGGCGCGGGGGACAAAGCAGAGGATGAGCCGAGTGGCGGCGGTGCCGCCGGAGCCCTCGGGTTTGGCTCGGTATGGCCCGGCTCGGCCCTTCCCTCCCTGCCCGCACATACATACACTCCGGTCCGCCCTCGCCCCGCGCCCCCGGCCCAGGCAGCCCCCCGCGCCCTGCCTCCCCCTCCCTTCCCCGCGCAGTCACTCTCGCTCTCTCTCGCCTCCTCTCGCAAGGCAGAGCCGGTACCTTCATGAAAGTCTCTACAGCGCCTTTGGCTATGTCCAGATAGGTGGTGCCCAGATGGGTGCGCTGGTTCATGGAGGCGGACGTGTCTATCAGGAAGAGTAAGATGGGCATAGTGCGGAGGGGCCGGCGGCCGGGCGGCTACATGGACAGCGGGTGGGGGGCAGAGGGGAGAACCGCGGGGCGGGTTGGGAGGAAAGGTAGGGGGAAGAAGAGAAGACGAGGGACAGGAGAGAAGTGGCTGTGAAGTGCTCTGCACGGGAAGGGCGCCTCCCCACTGCCCCTCTGCCGAGGCGGGGGGGAAGGGGGGGCAGCCCTGCCTGCCCTGCCCTCCTTTGTGTGAGGGGCCTGCTCAGCCCAACACAGGCTGTTTTATGAGGGAGAGGCGGATAGGGCTGCGCTGCTGGCTAACCTTCCCCCCAACCACCTTCCTCCTCCACCGCCGCCCGCCCTCCCCTCCCCCTGTTGATGTTACTCAGAAGTTTCAGGCGGAGCAGCCGCAGCCCCACCACCCCAGCACTTTCTCTCTCTGACTGAGGCGCTTCCTCGCTCGCCGCCCGCTTTTAAGGGAGCCTGGGCAGGTCGGGGCCCGCCTCCGATGGACACGTCCCCGCCCCACGTGACGGCCTCTCAGCCCCACCATAGGGTTCTCGGCAAGCGCTCTATTAGCATATTCAAATCGCTGGGGGAAGGCGGTGGGGGACCGGCTGAAGTCGCGGAGGGGTGGGGCGGCGGGGGAAGAGGTGGTGTCGCGCATGCGCAGTAGCGCGGGTTGGGGGTTGGCTGAGGGGTACGGGTAGGGCTGTGTCGGGCCGGTTTGGGTTGTGTTGCGTTATGTTATGTTGCTCTTCAGATGGACGTTTCCGGGGTGGCAGAAATGAGGAGGGGTGGAGGGAGAACACGACAGCGCAAGCGGGAAGAGGCCCGCCGCCGCCACCACCGCCACCACCACCACTGTCTCCGGGCTGTTTCGAGAGCTCTGCGGCGGCGCCTCCTGCGGGGGTAGTGCCTTGCCCGACCTGCCCTCTTAGAGGCGCGGTGGCGTTGGGCGGGAGGCGGCCGCTGGGTACGGGTGGCGAGGGAGGCCCTGGGGGACGACGGTCCGCCAGCGGCTCCCTAGCTGCGGCCGGGGCGGTGACTTAGGCAGTGGTGGTTTGTCTCTGCCGGGAGCGGGCGGGCGAGGCATGGGAGGCAGGGGGCGGGCGCTGCCTCCTGCCCTGTCTGCCGGGTGTCGCGGCTCTCTTTGAGGCTGCGGGGAAAGTCCTCGGAGGCGCTGGGCCGGGCTAGGCCGCGGGGAGCCCCCACTCGCCCCGTCGTATTCTCTCTTTTCACATGAAGGAAAAATAACCGTTTCGGGAGGGCGTCTATACAGCGCTCAGATGTCAGTGCAGCCCCATAGGCTTAGAGGGAGCTGCCACGGAACCCGAGGTCAGCCGGGAGCAGCGTGTCCTCTGGTCAAGGGAACTTACACTCTTGGCGGGGAGTACTTAACGTCGTCTATCACTGGATTTAAGACAGGGAAAACGGTGTTTAGTACCATTTGGATGATGAATTCCCAGAGACATGATCCGACTTTTCACTCAGTCCTTAGGAAAAAAAAATAATGGCTAGCGTAGCTGTGACCTTTTTACCTACATACGGACACATAAACACTAATGTTTCTTTGATCCAAGCTAAGGCACACCATAGAGATTTACTTAACAGAAGTCGTGTGGTTGAGTGTTTTCAAACATGTAATGATCAAGTTCTCAGTTGTTATTTGCTTGGGGTTTGGTTTTGGTGACGTTTTGTTTTCAGCAATTGAGTCTTTACCTTTTCTGTTCACATATCCTTGGAGCAGTAAGCCCAGAGCCACTTCTTAGCATAAGAAGCATCTCTGTTATTTTATTCCCTCACCCAGCTGATACACTCCCACAGCCACTGCTCTGGGTGGTATGAAGCCACTGTGGTACTTCCTTCTCTCAAGATAAAATTGGCAATGTCTTTGATTCTTCCAGGCAACATTTCTCTTTCATTAGGCAAGAGCTGGTTTGGGCTGTTGGTTTTTTTTAAGACAAGTGACACATTATCATTTAATTTCTGAAAGAGAGAAGGATAGAATCATATTTCCATCACAAATTGGTATGCATTCTTATGCATCTTATTTTGGCTTTCCTGTCAGGGCTGCATCTCTGACCTGTACCATTCTTACCAGGCATTGGGGTGAAGTCAGGGACACTTGCCTTTCAGCCCAGTTTGCCATTCAAACCCATTAAGGCATCACCAGTCTCAAGGACGTTGTAAGAGCTAGGAAAGAATCTTTAAAGTTGGTACAGACCAAAATACAGCAACTGGTTTTCTTTGGAAGCAACATCTTTTACTATGAGTATCCATTAGTGTGGATCTTGCTGGTGATGGCAAGTGTGGCCAAGCTTGGGTATATCCAGTAGCTCTTGAGCTGATTTTATCTTTTCAGCAGTTCAATGTTAGAGGTCCAGCAGTGCTGCTGTGTCTCCTAAGCAGCAGCAAGCTTATTCTAGTTCAGGTTCTAGTGGTTAATCTGAATACCAGCTTTCAGAAGAAGCAAACCAGCAGGTGCTGCAGAGGCCAAGTTGCTGGGTCATGCTGCATATTACTCCCTTTTACACTAATAAATATTTGGACTACTGAAAAGACTTGATACACAATCATTTTCACTCTGTAGGGGTGTTTTGGGACACCTTCTCCTCAGCTCCTCACAGGAAGTTTCAGGTATCTTCTGCAGCTTCACAGGTCAGCAAGAGTAGCTGCTGCTAGAATGGTTAATTGTCTCTCTGAGGTGATGGGATCCAAGTTGTTAAATAAAGGCCACAGTACTGCCTTAACAAACATGCCTTGAGATTAATAACTTCATTTGGGAGTAATGCTGAGTGAGTGCATGACCTTGGCCTCTAATTGTCTTTAAATCTCTGAGGCACATTATTTAGAGGATCTTCTTCTTGTCTTGCTGATGTTTTATTGACCATCCTAATAAAAACAGTGTCCTTTTATGTGTCAACACCATGTATCTTCTTGGAGAGCAGCCTATGCATGGGAAATCCTTGAATGATTCCTTCCCTAAGTGCTGGAAAGAAAGCATTTGAGTGTCCTTGCCATACCAGGAAAATGTCATGATGAAAACAAGCCTGGATCATGAACGCTTTGAATAAGTCCTGGAGGGTCATTTGGATTTTAAGATTTTGCTGCCAGTAAATGAAGAGAAGGCGGGGGGGAAGCTGTGTTAACTCTTAATGGTTGAACTGATCATAAACCAGCATGAGTTGTGAATCATCTTTGAAAACAGCCAGCTGTAGACATGCTGTAATTTTCTTAGCAACACACGAGTAAAGTAGAGCTGAAATAGCTTGGTCCATGCTACCCTAGTCCTCAGCCCTGAGGATTATGACTGATATTAGAATCCCTCAGACAAAACATGTACGGAAGTCCAAGCAAAATCACTGTACTTTTCTGCATGTACTTGCTTTTCGCTATTATCTTCGGAACCATTTGGAACATTCAGTTCTCTCTGTTCCTGTGCATCTTCTATTAGATCCATGTTAGATCCCCAATAGGGCAGAATCAAGGTTGGGTGTGCCTTTGGAAGGCATTAGTACTTTTCTGCTGGGAGCAGGCCAATTTGATTAATATTGAGGAAGATTCTTTCAAAGATAGATAATCAACCCAAGCCTCTTGATGTGAGAGTCATAATGGCTAGTGCTGCCATCAGAATCACATTTATAAATCTGGGAGATAAGAGCAAAGGAACAAAACCCAGTGATGTTAGTGCTTATGCTCATTACTGGTAGAGCTGACACAGCTGAGCAGGGAGAGAGCTTGAGGCTGTCACTGAAAACAGATGATCTTTCTTTGGTTTCAGGTTATTCTGGATAGTGGGCAAAGCTATACCACATGAGTACTTTAAATGAGCTAGTTCTGCCTTTTCTCCTAAATCTAGATGGAGGAATTCCAGCATGGTCTGTTTGGAGGAATATTCTTGCTGTTGTGATGATGTAAAAGGTTTCAGCTACTTCCACACAGCTTTTGTTTGTTACTTGTGCATCCATGAGGAAGAATGAGTGTAGGTGTAAGTCTAAGAATACTAATTTTCTGATCTTCTGATGAATGTTGTCCATTTGGTTAAGAACAAGATCACATTAAAATGCAAATTTCACTTTGAATTTGAATGCTGAGTCAATAAATTGAAACTGATAAATATAAGTATCAAAATATACCTTAGAAAAATGAAAACACAGAAAAGTACTTTTGGTGTCACTTCTTGTTACTATGTTTTTTCCTTAAATATCTTCTCCCAGTCAATATTTTTGATTTTTTGTAGTGTTACCACATAGCATTAGTCTTATTTTGTTCTAAACTGCAGGCTTGAATGGAAGATGTCATGCTAAAGACCTTCAAACAGGTATCAGAACTATAATCAGCAATATCTTTTTTTCTTTTTAAATTGGTTTTCTCCTCAACACAGAATTTGGCAAAGAATATTTCTAGATTCAGTCCAGGTTTTAATGGCATAGGTAAAATATGCAGAGCTTCCTTTAGAATGTCATTCCATAGCCTTGTAAAGTTTCACCATTAAACTTTTTTTCATTGCACAAAAAGTGTGTATTTTCCTTTGCCTAATTTTATGTTACTGTTTATCATTAATAGTATCATCCTATTTTTACAAAGCATTCGGAGTTTCAGTTTAATAGATGTGCCCTATTCCTTTTAGTTTTCCTTTAGCCGAGCTCTGTGCATTTAGCTTCCTTAATTTTCTTCATAAATAAAATATCATTTCTCACTTCTGTTTCACACTGCAGCTTACGCTGTTGGGCATTTTTGGTCATTTTTACAAGTTTCAATACAATTACGTTGGACCCTATTTTTCTTTTCTCTTCCTGAAATTGTCACCAAAGAGAAGATGATTTAATATTCTAATTTGAGTAACTTAGATAACTATATAGAAGTCATCCTAGACTGAGTAGTTACTGCAAAGGCTGGGATCAGAGAAGATGCAACCCCAATTTTTTTCAGAAAACTGACATTAAGATCTCAGGTTTTTTTCTGTATATTCTAGGACTTGGACTGAGGATGCCTATTCTTCTAAAATCTGCAAAGACAGCTGCTGGCCTTTCAAACTGTCTAGCACCTTTTAGAAGTCTGTACTTTTGCTTTCCCTGCATAAGAACACAGTGAAACTACATCCCTTTGCAGAACGATGACCTCTAAACGACGTTGCGTTCTGGCGTCTGTTGGCCCATCTTCAAAGACAGCCTCCTTTTCGTTGTCCATCCATTGGGAAACCCAGAGAACAGGGATTTTTGTATTCCCCACCATCCTTCCGCCCATCCAAATCCCTTGCTGTTTCCTGGCTTGGGAGCTGCAACCGCAGTGAACAGAAGTGTATCATCCAGGGGAATAGTTAATGTGGAAATGCAAGGAAAGATACTACAACACGAGGCCTTGGGAACAGTTATGAAGATGTAAAGATGAGTGCCAAGAGGCTGGAGCCAGGCTCTGCTGGGTGATACTCAGTGCCAGGCCAAGGGGCAATGGGTGGGAGTTGAGGCATAGAAGTTCCATGGAAGCATGAGGGAAATGTTTTGACTGTGAAGGTGACAGAACCCTGGAACAGGCTGCCCAGGAGGGCTGTGAAGTCTCCGTCTCTGGAGATTTTCAAGAGCTGCCTGGATGTGTTGCTGTGTGATCTGCTGTAGATGCTCCTGCTCTGGCAGGGGAGTTGGATTGGCTGAGCTTTGGAGGTCTTTTCTAACTCCTAACATTGTGTGATTCTGTTTTCCAAAGTTGAAAATTCACCCAAATTTAGATTGTTTCTATTTAGCAAATGGTCAGGCACTTGGTGTGCCACATCTAGTGTTCATGGTGCTATCTGAGGTCATTCCTTTGCTCCTTTGTCTGCTTATTTGCTGGGTTGTTCTTGTAGTGGAAAGGACTAAAGTCTCCCTGGGGTGGGCTGAGGACTGGGGAAGCCACTTGTGCAAGGGAAGCTTCTGCTGCAGCAGCACATTTAGCAACAATAGCGCTGGAGTAGGATGTATTTACATGATGAAAGCCAAGTGTCTGCTTGATTCCTGTTTTCAGCTGTCATTTAGAGGACCGTTTAAAAGCAAAATAGTTTTAAATGCTCTCCTTTTTAAAAAGCAGCTCTATTGTTCTGAATTTGTTTTCTCAGAGAGAGTGATTGGCCGTTGGAGTGGGCTGCCCAGGGGAGGTGGTGGAGGTGTTTAAAAGGAGACTGGATGGGGCACTTGGTGCCGTGGTTTGGTTGGTTGGATGGTGGTGGGTGATGGGTTGGACTTGATCTCAGAGGTCTTTTCCAACCTGGTTAATTCTGTGATTCTGTGAATAGCTTGATACATTTTGTTTTCTAACTGTACAGCCTGAATGTAGGTACTGGAGACTAAGTTCATGGATATTTTTGAGGCATTTAGGGTCTTCCAAAAAAAGTTTCAATAGAAGTGCACAGTAAGATTATTTTCAGAAGAAAAACTAATCTCTTTGGGGACCATCTGTGCTGTGACAGCAGAAGTCAATCACACAAAGTCACAGAATGTTAAGGGTTGGAAGGGACCTCTGGAGATCATCAAGACCAACCCCTCTGCCAAAGCAGAATCACCTTGGGTAGGCCACACAGGAACACATCCAGGCAGGTTTTGAAATACTCCAGAGGAGACTCTACAGCCTCTCTGGACAGCCTGTTCCACTGTTCTGTCAATGTCAATACAGAGAAGTATCTCCTCATGTTGAGGTGGAACCTCTTGTGTTCTAACTTGTACCTATTGTTCCTTGTCCTATCACTAGGCATCGCTGAAAACAGATTGCCACCTTCATCTTGACACCCACCTCTCAGATATTTATAGACATTGATAAGATCCCCTCTCAGTCTTCTCTTCTCAAGACAAAACAGCCTCAGGTCTCTCAATCTTTTTTCATAGGACAGATGTTCAAGTCCTGCATGTCTCTGTTGGTCTCTTTCCAGCAGGTCCCTGTCTCTCTCAAACTGGGGAGCCCAAAAATGGACACAGTATTCCAGATGGGGTCTCAGCAGGGCAGAATAGAGAGGGAGGAGAACCTCCCTAGGCCTGCTAGACACACTTTTCTTAATGCGCCCCAGGACACCATTGTCCCTCTTGGTCACAAGGGCACATTGCTGTCCCATGAACAACAGGACTCCAAGGTCTTTCTCCATGGAGCTGCTTTCCAGTAGAGCAGGATGCCTCCCCAGTGGGTACTGGTGCCCAGTGTTATTCTTGCCCAAATGCAGGATTCTGCACTTGTTCTGATTGAACTTGATGATGAAGAGGTTTCAAGACACCAGAATAGAAGACAAGGAGGTTTTTGTCATTGAAGTCAAACTCTATGTTTGATATGTACACTTCCTTTAGAAAAGGCCTTAGACTGAAAAGTCTCCCAGGCTATGAGTTGTGTTTAACAGTGTTTAACAGAGCAGGACCTCTCCGGTTTTGTACCACGGGGGAATATTAAATCTAACATGAAGAAAGGTGCTTAAACATTTCAAAATTACAGTTGTAATAAGGTAGTACATATGAGAATTCCAATAGATTTGCAGTTCTTTGTACATCCTTCCTGATGCATTGCATTGCTCCTTTCACTTAAGGTAGGATTCTGTTCAAGAACAAAAACCTGTCTCAGCTCCAGCCCTTTAAATGTATGCTATCTCTTTCTTATCCCCTAGGCTCTGAAGACAGGAGGAGTCTTCTGCATTTCCTGAAAACACAGGTCTGAGGAGACCTTTGGTTATTATCCTAAAGGGAAAAAATATATAAAAATCCTCTGCTGCCAGGATGCCAGAGGTAATAGTCATCTCTATCAGTTTGAGTAGTTTACCCTGGTTTGGTTTAGCTTTCTTTTCTCATAACCCTGGTTAAAAACTCCTCCATGTCTGTTAAGGAGTTAATACAGTTGTCCCCCCTCAAATACCCATAACAGACAATGTTGTCATGCAGCTTTCCTCAGGATGAGAGGAACAGAATTGGATATTCTTCCCCCGCAACACCACTTTTAAAGTCTTCCATGTGACTGTTAACGTTCCTCCTAAGGAAGCTTTCCTGGGACATGAGTACCCTTGCCCATACCCGCTGACCTGAGCCATCCCTTGTCACCATTCCAGCAATTGCTTTTGTTCATTCCTCCAAGCGTTCCTTCGTGCCTACACTACCAGGTTTCTGTAGCCACGGAAATCATACCGTTCCCGAAGCCATGGGCCCTCCTGCACATTTCATAGCATAGCAACACAACTCCATTACCATGGATCCCAGACACAGGCATGCAGAATTTATCTAAAACAATCGAGCAGCTAAGGGACACCAATTCCAGCTACAGTCAGCTTGGGCTATAAAGCAATTACAGCTAAAGGATAGTCTACAAGCACTTCCCAGAAGGCAGAACAATGAAGTGTTGAGGTTTTGGTTTTTTGTTTGTTTGTTTAATGGCCTATATAATGTGTATGGTCTGGTATACAAGGGGACAGAATTATTCATTCCTTCCTAAATTGCTTCCCACTGAGATATCACACCTGCAGGTGGTGTTTGAGAGCTGGAAGCTCTCTCTTTGAAATATTGCTACAGTGTCAAAGTTTATTATCCAGCTTTTACTTTAAATGTGGTTGTTGTGTATTGCCGTCTTTTGCCCCAAATCAAATACACTGTAAGGGAAAGATATACTTGGTTTCTCTGTGCAAAGCAGCTGGCATGACTGGTGTCAAGTTGGTCTTGATGCTAGTTGCCCTGTCTTTTGCCACTTAGTAGATAATGAAAATTGATCAAGTCTCAACTGGTAGCTAACTGAAAATCACTGCAGAAAACACCTATAAAGCACAAGACATAGATCTTCTAAAATAAAACAAACCTGATAAAGTGTTCTTCAACCAGGGAAGAAATATCTTCACCTGTATTCTCTAACTTTGAGAACGTTTGGCCAGCTGTTTGGGACCATTTGCTGAGCCTGTTATTCAAAAGATACAGGTAAAATGAAGTGAGAAGGATTTTTTTTCTACTTTGATGCACACATTGAAGCCCTGATACAAGGCCTGTTTGTTACAGAGCACTTAAATGCATGCTGTGGTGGCCAAATCATCTGTCTTGCACCAACTTGCAGAAAGATAGTGTCTTGGTTTAGAAATACTTCAAATGGGATGGAAGGACACTTAAATCATGAAAAGCACAAAAGGATAATTCTTACAGAGCTGACACTGCAAAAGCATTTCTCATTAGGAGAGGTTTAGAACTGACTTGAGGTCAGCTATAGCAAACCTTGAATTACAAGTGTTACTTTTTTTTCATAACAACAGTCCTCACCAAGCAGTGCCGTTTTGGTCAAGATGAGTTCTTTTGTTGTTGGAGATAGCTTTCAATTTCATAATGCTGCAGTTGGAAAGCCTCAAACATTTTGGGATCAGTTCTGATGTTTTCCTCTTGATAAGCCATTTTTAAGGCAATATAGAATTTATGGGTATTTTCCAATTGTGTCCAGAATAAAAAATCCAAGAAAACCCACCCAGTAATTCAGGCTGACACTAAGTGCACACTTCTTGAGGTCTGGCTGAGGGTGTTGTGTACAATGGTGGTTTGATGAATGCAGTATTTTCTCTGATATTCTCCTGCTCCTACCATCGCTAGAGGTATTTTTATTTTTTGTCATTTCTGGTCTTGTAGAGCCTTGACCCTGTTACATGTGTTCATGTTGGCTGGTTTATCTGAGTCTAACCGTGGTTTATATAACTAAGATCTTGGTGGAAGAGGAAACAATGCAAATTATATCAATTCCTTTTACTTTCAAAGTAAAGGGGTGGGGGGGAGGGGAAGGAGGGAGAGGGTTGTATTTAATTTTCCTTGGTCACCTCTTATTTCCTTTATGTCTTCAATTTCAGGTCCTCTTTATCTTGCCTTTTCCTTCAGAAAAAAAAAGTTACAACATGTTTTACTTGACGTTTCTACTTATATATTCAGTATGACTCTCCTCAGCTGGCCAAGGGAAAAAAGCCAAAATTATCTATTTGGTCTGACAAGTGTTTTCATTCTCCATATTTTCAGTGATTGGATGTGCTGTATGCTTAACTTCTGCAGCAGCTAGTAAGTAACTCCTGATTCCAGAGTAACTTCTGATTCCAAGGGCTGACAGATACCACTTAAGCTCTTATTTCAGAGGTGACAGTCCTGTAACCAAATTATAGCCAAGTGCAACATAATTGAATTCATGTATGTTCCTCTACCAACCAGCTACTACAGCTACCTTACGGGGAATGAGACAGTAGTCCTTATTGCAGGGGAATTAGGCTCTGATATACTTTATTATACATTGTTTGAAACCTTTCAGCCTGTTTCCAATGCAGCACCAATTTTTCCACTGCTGCATTTGTTCATTGATTTCTAACTTCATTTTTTAAATACTGATATCTATTACTCTTGTGCTAGCATGTTTTATAGTAGTTTCCACTGAAGCATTTGGACTATTTACTTTTGTCTAGTTAGCTGCACACTTTTATCACAGAGTCCCTCTAATCAGCATGGCCAGTTTCACTTTGTCAGTCACTGTGTGGAATATGGGACTGTAATTGCGAGCATCATCTAAATTTGTTCTTTATCACACTGGTGGCAATCCAGCAGATCACTGCCACTCGCACCAAACTTTCCTGTAATTCTGACATTGTAGTTATTTCCTCCCCAGCTGACAATACGAAAGTCTACCATGGCCTTTACTCTGCTTGAATTCTCCGTTTTCTGGATTGTGAAATTATCCTCTGCATAATTCAAGAACCATTTCATGGTCTAGTTTAGCAGACTTTGTTACTCAACAGATGTCTGGACAGTTAATGACCTCTGTAAGTACAGCCCTATGATTTCTTACTACTGATGGTCCAAGAATTTTTAATCACTTCTGCTACAAGTCAGCACTAGGGCAGCATGTCAGCTCTTTTTAAAAACCAAAACCATAAAATGTGTATGAATTTTCCCTTCAGAATTGTTGTGCCTAGTCACAAGTGGTGTTTCTCCCCCATTCTCTTCTGAATTTGTGCATACATATGAATGTGTGCATACATAAAGACATGTAGTTCCCTATTTTTCTGACCAAAACCAGGGGACACGAATATACTCCTCTGAAATTAATCAAAGTATAATTTAAAAGAAAAAAGTATTTCCATAAATACAAGTCAAAGCTGACACTGCCAGCCTTCAGGTTGGGGAAAAGGTAGATGCCTAAAAAAGTCCATAGTAGAAAAGCCTCTTCGATGGTGACTTTTATGCACATGGTAAATTTAGTCTTACAAGAGGTTTTGGAGGAGCTGGAGCCAGATCATTACTTCTAGCCAGCTATGTGTTGCATGAAATCACGTTGCAGCTGCACAACCCTTCCTTCTTTTCCTCCTCCACATTCAGCTAGAGCTCAAGCCCATTCCTGCACAGAAAAGTTGTCCTAGTTTCTCTTCTGTTTTTCTCCCCTTTCAGTTATAGGCACGTGGAAGAGGAAAACTAGGGTGCAGGATTGTATCAAATGAGAGATAAGAGTCCTTAACAACTGATATTCCTCCTGCAGGATAGAGTCATAGAATTATAGAATGCTTGGGGTTGGAAGGGACCTCCAGAGATCATTGAGTCCAGCCCTTCTGCAAAGCAGGACCACTTAGGTCAGGTCACACAGGAACACATCAAATCTCCAGAGAAGGACACTCCACAACCTCTCTCGACAGCCTGCTCCAAGGCTCCATCACCTTCACGGTAAAAAGAAGCTGCTTCTTATGTTGAGATGGGATTTCCTGTGACTGAATTCACATTCAGTGCCTCTCGTCCAATGCAAAAAAGCAGTATTTCCTAGTCTGCAGGTCACACACTGCAACTACAGCTTTCTCCTCTGCATTCCTACAGATCCTGTTCCATCTCACTTGAAAATCTACCATCTGTAAATGCAGCTTCTTTGGGGTTTCAAAGCAAAACAGCTGATAAAGCTTTGGGTTCCAAGCAATAACATCAAAAAGCTCCTACTCCTCACATTTTGCTATGAATTGGAACAATCACCAAATCGATGGAAATACATATGAAATTATTACTGTGTGATCAGCAGTCAGTTCCTAGTTACAGAGCAGAAAATACACAAGAGCACAGAGCAGGAGAAAAGTCCACAATGTCCTCTCTGTTCTCCTAACTCCCACCAGCAATGTTCATGTCACTTCAGGCTCTTTTACTGGTTTGTTGGAAGTTGCACTAGTGACAGTTGAAGGAGCCTCACTTAGCAGCTTTTACTTTGCAAGATGTAGAGCATTTACCATATAAATTGTGTTGAAAACAAGAAACAGAGGCTTGCAAGAAAGGAGGCATTACCTAAAATGAAACATTTGAATGCCGGTTGATGCAGGTCTTGCCAGGCATCCCTACCAAGGAATTCTTCAAGCCAGGTGCCAAAATCCCCAGAATGAAAATCTGCATGACGCAGTACTTGAGATGATCATGGACAACTGTGTGCCACTGTGAAGGAGAAAAACTGGACTGCCTGCACGCATGTGCTCCTGCAGTAGGCTCCCGGCAGCTACACAGGACTCTCACCACACAGCTCCTGAATGCCAAGAAGTTTGATAGACCTACAGCGGGAGGGTTAGTGTGGCAAAAATGCTGTATGGGCAAGTACAAAAACCCTCGGGAAAGACTCAACAGATGGATCTACACTAGTAAGGCTCAAAGGCCAGTGCTCTGACACTCCTACACAGAGCTCTGACAATGGACTTTTAAGCATGTTACCTGGCAGTTTTGTGATTCCTAGCAACCTCTCACATACTACCTGGCCATGGCTTGGAGAGCAACTTGTAGCATGATCTATGATACAAGTTGGGACACACCGTTTGGCCTCAGAACTCAAAGAACAATTTTTGGTGTGTTTTATGATCTAATAGAGCTGGACCCATCCTGGGGCAGGTACCAGAATTTCTTCCTACAGTTTTGGCTGTAGGCTGCCTAGCTTTAGGGAACAGCTTCTTTATTACTTTTATGTTTTAATTGTTTGGGATCTTTTTAATGTGTTTGTGTGTATACATATGCATACCTACCCATGTAGCTTTTCAGATGGAGAAAACTGTTTCCAACACTCAGTCAATTACAATTTGAGAGTCTTTAAAGTTCTTAGGTACTGCCTCTCCCATCTCCTATGTGATCTTGCTTGAACACTTTGGGAGCACCAGCATGGCCAACTCTTACCTCATATCTTGTGGTTCAGTCAGTCAGAAATAGTTATTGCCCTAGTTCCCACGTAATACTGGGAACTGATCTAACACACCAGGCAAGTTTTTCTGACTTCAAGAGCATTAATTGGACTCATACAGAGCCTTTTAAGCACCTTTATTTTTGACCTTTATTTATAGCCTCTGTGTGAAAATGGTCCTGAACATGTATTAATCATACAACAGAGAGGCAATTCCGGGATAGTTAGGCTGAACGTCAGGGGCTAATCAAAACTTCTCAGAATGTCAGACTCTTTTTCAGTCACCTCCAGATGGCCTGGCTCAGAGGTTTTCTTTGTTTTCCCATCTGGAGTTTCCTCATCCACTTCCAGAGGTACAAGATGTATGCTCCCCAGTTCCTCAGTCTTCACAGAGACACTTCTACTATCTTTGTCAGATAACATTTTTACAAAAGGAGATATGAAGACATGAGCAATAATTGGTTTTCCCCACCAAACACATGGCCTCCTGTCTCCAATTCATTTACTGTTTTACCAATAAAGAGTATTTCTCGCACGTTTGTGAATTTTCTCATTTGGCGACTGCCCTAGAATGGGACAATGCTGACACACACCCACTCTTGTCCAAAGGATGTCTCTCCAAAGCAGTTAAACCTGACTCAGATATGGTTCACTCTTCAAAAGCAAAGGGCACTCTGTAGATTCTGACTACAGACATATGGGCCTACTGTGCAAGATGTTCAAAGCAATCAAACATTCTGGCTGTAATCTATCTAGAATAAAAATTAGGCTTATCAGGAATGGTCATGAGGTAATCAGGGAACCAAATGCTCCACAACACCATCTGTGATAGTGCCTATCTAAATGTAGCATCATTGGGATGTATGTATGTGTTTCCAGGCTGAGGAACTCCTTCCTGTGGTGATGGCCAGAAATGCTACTTAACTTCCAAAGTGAAGGTGACTCATAACATCTGCACAGAATAAGACATGAAAAAAAGTTTGATTGAACAATATAGGATTCTTTTTTAACTCCTTGAACAGCCCTGTGTTACTGAGTCATAAGGCTCTGTATACACTGAAACCTCTGCAGTTTTGTTCTCAAGCTACTTCTCAGGACTTCTTTGCAGGAATTGTTTTCCACCAAAAGAATGAATTCAGTCATCCTGCTTCAGAAACCACAAGCTTTTAAAGCAATCTTTTGTCTCGGGCTTGAGTCAACAAAATTGACAGCCTTAGTGAGGGTCTACCTATTTTTTTAAAGACCCAAGTGTTAGTTTTTTTAACAATATGAATCTTTCCACATAATTGCAGTACCGGTCATTTACAAAATGGCTTCATTTCAAGAACACTGCCTATCTCCAAAAGCTATCTTTTGAAAAGGGCATATAAAATGATGCTAGAACTTTGCAGTAGCACTCTTAGGATACTTTTGGCCTTAAGTAGGTTGTTGGTTTGTTGTTTTGGTTTTTTTTTTAATATGTCTTCATTCAAACTTCCAAAGTACTTCGAATATTAGCATGCAAAAACTGGTGTTTAAGAATTTAATAATAATTTTCTTTTTTGGCTTTCTCTTTATCTGCTCACATCATAGAATCGCAGGATGATTTCTACTGGAACTAACCTTTAAAGATCATCTACCGTCCTGCCATAGACAGGGACAGCTTCCACTAGATCAGGCTGCTCAAAGCCTTATCCAACCTGACCTTTAACTCTTCCAGGGCTGGGGCATCCACAGCTTCTCTGGGCAGTCTGTTCCAGTGCCTCACCACCCTCAAAGACAAAAATTCTTACATCAAATAGAAAGCTACCTTTTCAGTTTAAAACAAGGCCTGTACTGACATAACAGTTCTCTCAACATCCTTTTTATAAGCCTCCTTTATATATTGAAAGGCTGCAACAAGGTCTCCCTGGAGCCTTCTCCAGGCTGAACAACCCCAGCTCTTAGTGTTTCCTCACAGGAGAAAAGTTCCACACCTCTGGCCATTTTTGAGGCCTTCCTCTGCACCCATTCCAACAGGTCCACGTTCTTTGGGTACCGAGGACTTCATAGCTGGACACAGTGCTCTTGACGAGGTCTAACAAAACTGGAGCAGAGAGGAAGAACCATCACCCTGGGCCTGTTGGCCAAGTTTCTTTTGCTGCAGAGCAGGATACAGTTGGCTTTCTAGGCTGAAAGTGCATGTTGCCAGCTCATGTCCAATATTTCATCCACCAGTATCCTCAAGTGCTTCCCAGGGCTGCTCTCAACCTATTCATCCCTTAGTCTGTACTGATACAAGAGAACTTTTCACCTGGCCTTGTTATATTTCATGAGGTTTCAGAAGCTGGCAAGCATTTTGTAGACCTCCCTACAGCCACTGTAGACCCATATGTAGTAAAGGTGAGATTTTTTTTTTAATACCTAAAAGACAAATGCTGTAAGATAAAGCTCCTTGATACCCCCTGGACAAGTACTTAATTGTACGATTTAGATAAAAGGAAAGTGAATAATTCAATGCTTCCATATAGTTTGTCCATCATGTTAAGGAAAGTTATTTAGTTTTCAAGCAGGTTACACAGGTGATTTGAATGCATTTTCCAATCAGAAAATGTATTTATCAACAATATTCCATAATTCTTTTTGGAGCAAAACAAGAAGTGGGTAGTTTCAATCAGATGTTAGAAAAAAGTCCACCGTGAGGGTCGTAAGACACTGGAAGAGGTTGCCCATTGAGGTGGTGGAAGCCACACTCCTGGAGGTCTTTAAGACCAGGCTGGATGGTGCTTTGAGCAACATGATCTAGTGTAAGGTGTCCCTGCCCATGGCAGGGGGGTTGGAGCTAGATGGTCCTTGAGGTCTCTTCCAGCTCTGACAACTCTATGACTCCTAAATATCACAGAGGGAAGAAAGATTGAAAAAAAGTTCTTAAGTCCTGAGGCCTAGGAAAAGACACAAACATAATGAATTTAGAAGAATTAGTTATCAGAAAGTTCCACTCAAAAGTTGGTGAATTAAATTTACAGCAAGTTGGGAGCTCAAAATGTGAGTAGTACTATAGCAGGACCAATGAGGACAAAGGAAACAGCAATAAGACTGCACACAATGCCAGAACTGCTTATGGGGCAAAATGTATGAGCCAGGAGTTGTCATCTGCAGCCCACACACTGACACAGCATCACTTTTTTTGTTCTCGCATGTTCACAGTCAGTTACAAAGCCAACAGCACTTGTATGGCAACTAAAAATTGAGTGTACTTCTTCTCAATAAGGTGCTAGAGATTGATACTACCATGCATGTTTTTTAAGCTATTCTTCTCTCCACTGCTGTCACCTACAGCAGATTCAAGCTGTGTTTCTGATAGGTCCTCATTTTCTGAATGCCTGCATCAAACAAAATTAATGAAATATAGAAGAAAACTCTCATAATGAGCATATAGGACTTATTAATAAAAATGTGACAGGCAGTACTATTAGTTTTGTGACTGATAAATACCTGGAGCAAAACACGGAGAAAGCTCTGCTTTTGAGGGTGCAGTGTCATCGCAAGTTTTGTATTTTTAAGCAAGATGGACAAGTGAATTTTCCACAGAACATTTTGGTGCCCTGTGAAGTTTGCCTTTCTATATAAAGAGCTCATCTATATTTGTTTCCCACATGCTTCCAAGAATGATGTAGTATCTGAAATTAAAAATATTTTTTCCAGTAACTATCTTATGAAAACTATCACTGCTGACAAAACAGGAGGAGTCTTAAGCCTGCATTTTCGCTGATGCATAGACGTGTGAGGTATGAAGGAATTGTAAAACCCATATACTGTAATGCTGGTAAACATTTGGTTTACAAACAGGCAGAGAAGAAAAGCCTGAGAGAGAATAAAATACTGCCACGTTCAACAGTGATTGAGAGGCAGCTATGCTTGTTGCCAAGTGCTTTTACCTTTTTTATGTGGTTTTCTGTTGTGTACATAAGTTCTTTGGTTTTGCATGGGTGTTTGAGGAAGAGGCCTCAGCTCAGATCTGGCTCACTGTCCACTAGCAGAGTAGCTTTACATTTAAGCACTGAATCAAAGTGCTGTTTTGCTCCCACTCTAGTCCCCTGTATGCAGAGTGAGGCCAACTGGAATCAAATTACCTAATGGGCAAAAGTGGCATGTGCTGAATCAGTTTGGGCCTAAATTTTAATCTCCGTATGTTTTTCTTTATCAAAGCCTTGTTCTTGGCATTATTAATACTACTACTGTTGAGCAGTTTATAAAAGTACTGGTTGTCTAGTAGTATCTGCAAATAGGCAAACCTGTTTTTTAAACTGTTCCACTCCTACTCAGTGGCCCCAGTGCTTACCACTTTTAGCCGAAAGGTATGTGAGATGTCACTATGTTGCCAGGTGATGCAGTGACTATAACTTTGCAGAAAAGCTGCAATTACTCAAAATCAGAGCATATTGTTGTGCTTTTTGGCCAAGGGATTTCCCCTCCTCCTGTAACAGAAGTAAGAACTTTGCTGATGAGAGTATCTAAAAACAGAGCTGACAGCACTGCTGGAGACCCTTCAGCTCCCTCCTCTTTCAGTTTTGTCTGAACTGTCACATAAGACATGACTGCCTACTTTTAAGAATATATTTCGGTTGCAAGTCGTGGAAGTACATCACCCTGGTACACCAAAATAAGGACATAAAGAAGTCAGTCCCCCAAACTAAACCAACAAAACAGAAGATGGAGCCAGAGAGCAGCTTTCACAGCAAGTTGTAGAGAAGATGGGAAATTCAGTTTGCTCCAAGGCGTAAGCTTCAAGGAAAAGTGCAAACGAGGAATTGGACTCCTCCATTACTCTGCTGCAGTGCCTCAGGCATGGAAAGTGGCTCTGCTGTGTGTGAATGCATCGGTTCGAACCATCACTACTTCTTCACAGAGGTCTTCTGTTGCCATCCTCTACACAAATACATGAACCACTATGATTGCACATAGCACACTAATTCTGCTCTATGCAAATTAAAGGAGTGAAAGTCAGCCCACATTAAGAAAATCAAAGCCAACAGCCAAAACTAAAAGAAGGAAGGGTATTTCACTTACCATGGTGGCATGCCAAAATGCAGAGTAAGAAATGATGCTAAGAAACAAAGATGAGGTAATATTAATTCAATATAAAATAAGGTGCAGTTTTCAGCTTGTCTTTTTTCACTCCATATTACTCATGGATATACTCTGCCAAGAAGGTTCAAATAATCCAAGTATACTACACTAGTAACTACACTTTTAACCAATTCAGAATTTATGTCAACCAGAAAGAGATCCTTTACAATGAAGTCATTATATACATATATTTTCATGTAATGTGGGGGATTTCCAGTAAAAAGGACATACCAGAGGAGCATCGTATTATTTTAAACTTCTCTCTCTTTTTAATGTAGAAACAAAAATGAATAAGCTTGCTTTTGTTGGCTTCAAATTTGATTACTAAGTCTTCTTGCTTTTGGTCCTAGTATTTTTAGTCCACAAAATTTGACCTAAAAACTATAACAGATAGTGAAAGAGATCTGCTAAGAATTATTTACAAGGGTTTTTTGTTTCCAGTTATACAGAGAAAGAATTTTCTAAACCATTTTCCTTCTGTAGGTACTTGTTAGAAACTGTCTACAGCAGTCCTATCTTGAACATTTTTTCACCATTAGTTTTCACAATAATGGTAAAATTATTTTTAAAAGGTTTTGAGTGAGCTGCAAGTGGCAGCAGTAGATCTGGGAGAACACTTAGGTCTAGCTGGTAATTCAATGTCTTTTCCACTATTCTGACAATACTGTTTTAGTCTGTCAGGCATGGTGCAGAAGGAAACTCCAGATTCCCGTCTTACTTGGAAAGCTTTCTATAGCTTTTCAGCTTCCCTTCTGCCTCTCCCCAGTTTTCCATGCATTACTTTTTCATCTCTCCATCATAGCAAGACTTGCTTTTATGTGCAATAATTTCCTAACCAGAGCATTGAGCACTGACCATAAGTTAGGACGTACTATACTCCAGGACACCTTTCTATTATTCAAATACCTTCCTGTCTTGCAGAAGAAGCCACCATTACAGATAACCTTTAAAACATACTCTTAGTATTTTGATCTTGATTGGATGATGGAGCCTGTCTGGCATTGTATTGTCTTTGTTGTGGTTTTTTTATTTTGTGTTTTGTTGTGGGGTTTCCGTTTGTTTTTTACTTACCCAAAGTGCAACTTCTAGTCAAAGGTCAAACCTTTACATAACGTATAGATTTTATTTCAGCATATTATTATTTGGCTTCTGTCCAAAAGGCATGCCTGTCTCTCAGTGTTTCCTTCAAACAATGTCTTAAAGCTGGAAGGAACAGTGCTGGACCTGAAACTGTTTGAGGATATAAGACAGACAAAGCTAATGGGGAAATACAGTATGTCTGAGTCAGAAACTGAAGAAAATCCAGCTAATTTAGGGGATGCATATGACCTTCTTTCAGTCCTGTAAACTGTGCCTTTGCCTATGAAGCCATTTTCTCCATTACTTGCTTCCTTAAATACCTGTTTGGCAAAAAGCATTCTTGAGTCTCCCAGAAGCCTGCAATCTGTGGTCTTCAGCAAATTCTGTGCTCCTATTAACTGTCAATGATGCAGTGTCCAGACTAGAATGCAAGCAGCTGCAGATGGTAGGCTTTGCCAGACCTCAGATGTAATAGTTTAGATAGATAGATGTGCATTCTGAAAACTATCAAGCATACTGACATCCTTACAGAGTATCTTACCTCATCAGGTAGTGAGATAAGTGTTTCTATGTGCATAAGAGGATTGGTCTTTGCCTCTCTGGTAGCAGTTCACTTCTAAAAATATTGAGAAAGACACGATACCCAATGCAATCACATATCCTCTGGGAAATAGTGTGAGACGGCAGATTCATTTTCTACTCAGCCACAGTACAGCCATCGGCTGCTGTAGACTGGACCTTTCCATCCACAACACACTTACAAACCTTTAACAATAGTTCAGTGAACTTTAAATGTCTTGCTGTGTTCCTGTAAATACTGCTTGTTTGTTTAGCATAAGACAGGTTGCTAAACATTGTGAAAATTTCATTTCTGCCCCAAAGAATTTACTGTACCTTTCGTCTGTTGCCTGTGTTGACTACATAGGCAACATAAGCACTGAGTGAGCACTGAGGATTTACTCTGCCGCTGAAGCTGTTGTATGTTACTTCCAGATCTTTGAGTTTTTCAGACTTGAACTCTTACAAGTCTCCTCAGTTTTTCTGTTGATGGGCAGGACCACTGGTTTTTCATTTTTTTTCCAGAGAACTTACTGCTTGTCAGCTTAGGGTGGGTAAATTTAAAGTTACAGCCAAAATAATGCTTTCCAATCTGCTGAGGACTCTGGTGATGTAGGACAACAGCTCAGACAGTGAGCATAATTTCCCAGTATCTTTGAAGGCAAATTATGAAAGCTTGGTGTATTTTCCTCAGAGGAGAAAATTCTCTTTCACTGTTTTTATCAAAGAGCTTTGGGTAAGTTATCTGACCTCCTTGGACCAGTTAACCCATCAAGTAAAGTGACCGAAAAGTAGTATCTTGTAAAAAATGAGGTGCTGGAAGTCTTCTGCGTTTCCCTTAGGAATAAACTCTCCAGTGGTGAATTCCTACTACTGTACTTAAAGCAGACCCGCTACGTTGCCAACCTGGTACCGGCCCCTGCCTGCTGCAAGGCTTGTACGGAGCATACCCTCTTTGGCCCCACGTTTTTTGTCACCCGTTTGCACCAACTATTGTATTTCATATAGGAATTGTTCGATTATGTAAACGTTGTGGGCTGCAGAAAATACTGCACAAAGTTTAATACAAGATCCTACTGTCTAATGGAGCACGAGAAATCCCATCTTTACCTCACGCACTTCAGACCCCATAAAAAAAACAACTCAGAAAAACAGTAACGTAAACAGAGGCGAACAATCGCCCCGTTTCATTTGTACTCCCCTTTCTTTCGCAAAAGATTTCACAGCACCGTGACTGCGGGGCAGATCGCAGAGCAGCATGACCGTGAACACAAGAGCACTGGGCACCCGTCAGAAGCGGGGCATGTTTACCTGGACGCTCCCTGCGGTGTACCCGTACTGGACCCGGACCACTCGCTCCCCTGGGAGAGAGGCCATAGAAGGCGATATGTGTTTAAACCACTGCCTAGGCGAAGGGTTTCCTTTGCAAAGAAGCGGCGCAAGGACGCTACGCTAGAAGATGGCGGCAAAGCGCCGCCATTTCCACCCCCTCAGGCCGCCGCGCCCCGCCTCTCCTGGCTCAGCCCAGCCCAGCCCAGCCCCAGATAGGGGGTGGTGCTGCCGCCGCCTTGGTTCCTGCTTCCCGGGGAGCCCACGGCGGTGCCCGGTTTCGACAAGTCGCTCCTCCGACTCGGCAGTGAGGGCTGGTTTCCCCGGCCGTAGCTCCCTCCGGCCGTCAGCGGCGGTGCCCGCCGGCTCCGTGGCGCCCATGGCGGCGGAGACTCAGCCCAAAGCGCTGACTCGCAAGCCCCTCCTGCTCAACAAAGTGGAGGGCTCGCAGGACGTGGTGAACATGGCAGCGATAGTGCCCAAGGAGGACGGGGTTATCAGCGTCTCCGAGGACAGGTACCGGGGGGCGGGCGTCCACAGCTCCCGCGGGGCCGTGGCGGTGGCTTGTCACTTCCACCATCACCACCACTCGTCGGTGGTGGTGGTGGTGGACCGTCAGGGTCCTGCGCTGGTGGTCCACCACCACGGACGAGTGATAGTGGGAGGTGACAGCTCTTGCTATAGGGGCCCTCCACCGTTATCGGCGAGACAGGTGGTAGACCACCACCATCACTACTGTGACTGTAGATTCCAACTACCGGAGCCCATGCAAACGTCAGGATATGTCCAGCATAGGGGCATCGCTTTAGACAGCTACATCTGTCCCTGGAGGGGAAGGTGCTTGAGGCAGGGGTCTCCAGCTTGATATCCATTTTCTCCAAGGCCGTGTGAGTCAGGGGGCAGTGAGTGGGCTGGGGTGTTACTGAAAGTTGTGGGAGTTGCGGGATTTAACGTGGGTAAAATGAGATATGAAATCGCCTTCATCACAAGAATCGCCAGAGAGGCTATGGACATCTTTGACCTTGTCTTAAAATCGTGGTGGCATTGGCTAAAATAGTAGTTCTGGTTCCCATTTCTCCTCTTCAGAGATTTCGTGGTAATTGTTTAAGAATACCATTTATCAGCGATAAGACCGTGGAGTAAAGTCACGCGTTGTAAAGCTGCCAAGCAGAATGCTGTTTCAGGCCATTTAGCTGGGCTGCGCTGGATCTGAGGCTGCCCAGAGGCAGCTTTGTCTTTTTGAAAGCACTCAGACTTAATTCAGCCCTGCAGCTGGAGCTTCGAAACTCCATCCTGAAAGTGCCCGACTTGAAAGTAAGAGCTTATTTTTCTTAGAGAGTCTATAAATACTTATTGCAAGCAAAGCTTCTTCGCAGCTCCACTGCATGGTGTGTATGTAACCTGTGTCCCTAGCTTGAAAGACAAATATTGATTAATGTATGATTATGATTCTGTTCTTAAGGTTTTGCTGGTTTGATGTTTGTGTTGTTGATGGGAGGTTTTCTTAGTGGACTGTTTCTCTTGGATGCCTGGTACCCTGTCACCCTGTTAAGTATGTCTCTGCTAGCTTTCTGGAAAACTTCTCTGCATTTCTTTCCGCTTGGTTTTGTCCTCACTGTGAATTAGTTTTGAGATAGTTGTCAAATATGTGCAAATTTAACATAATTTAAGTTCATCCAAGCTCTCCTCTCCAAATGAACTCTGCCTCATAGCAAGAGGGACTGAGCTGCTTAAAACAAGTACACTGTAAAAGGTATTTCAAGCAGAGTGTTACATTGCCATGATTTTATTTTCTTTACTTTTTTTACTTCTTACAAAGCTGAATAAAGCTGGAGTGTGTTTCAGCTCACTGTAGTTGGTAAAGCTTACTCAGCCAATTCTTCTTGTCCATTAGAGAGTACTCCTGAAATTCATTTGCTCTTGTATGTGCCTATCTCACTGTTTCTGCCTTTCCCCTCACCTCAGAAAAAGTAAGTAGCGTTGCTTGGTTTACCAGGAATGAATTTTTGAGACGAGGTTGATAAGTTGGTATTTGTGTATGGAGAAGGGAATTTATGGGAGATCTTTGTTTCACTAATAATCAAAAGGACAGGTTCAAGAAACAAGTAGTGAAGCAGAACCAGGGGTTTCCCACTAAGAAACTGCTATTTCTTGAGCATCACTATTCCCGTGCTAGAGCAACTCCCTGGTGTCTGTCGCTTACGATGACAATGGGTATAGAAGCCCTCTGTAAGATGTGCTGAGAGGTATCTAAAGTGTTTTTGAGATGCTATAAGCTGTGATTGTCCATTTTATTGTTTAGGCATGAAGATGCTGTTTGTTGCCTTTTTCTTTCATTTTTCATCTGCATCAGCATTTTAATTGTGACTTACAGTAGGTTCAGAGTCCACACTTACTTGGAAGGAATAACCGGTTGGGAGTAAAACTTGCAGGTTTCAGGGTACTTGGGGTGGAAGCATAGTTTGATAGTATCAGACCCTCAATACTTGTGTCTTACAGTTAGGCTTGTGCAGATCCTTAAGGTACCCTTTCCTGTTTGGACCTGCCTTTAAAAATGTCATAGAGGTGGAAAGAAGGCATCTCAGGGGATGATTTACGTGTTTATCCAGTTTATCTAAACTTTATGTAGCCTGCAAGGTTCAAATTTGTTTTCAATGTACATCAGATGTATGCTCTACATATTTTCTCTTTTGAATCCTAGTCAGTCATTGATGTTGAGTCGATGTGCTTTGTGTCCAACCCAATCTTAGCCATTTCATCTTATTAGGACAGAATATCCTGTATCTCTCTACATGACAGCTGAAGTGCATTGGGAGTGATAAGATGTAATTCGATTTTGTGTTTTTCTTCTAAGGAGAGGGATCCACCTGTGCAGGCAGGTGAAAGTTAAAAGACTGACAGCATTTGTTATCCAAGAATGTATAAATCTGATGAAGGAGGGCTGTAAGAAATAAATAGCTTTACTCAAACTTTTCACCTTCCAGCAGATGCGTGGAATTCACAGACATGTGTCCAAACATGTAGACTCTTGAGTGATCCATAGCTTTGAATGCCCTAGGTGCTACATATGAAAATAAGCTGAGATATTCCTCATGTGTACATCTGGCCCTAAGATGTAGTCAGCTTCCTGTGTGTTAAAAGCATGTGCTACTGTTTCATAATTGCAAAGCAACTTTGTTATCTTCAGAGGGATATGTGGGTGTTGGGCATGCCTGAAAAGTAGGTCACTAGCATGTCAAATTCAGACACATCTAATGCCATGCTTCAAAGATTTAGTGTCATTAATCTTACCTGAGCATAAGGATACAGTGGGAGATTGCACTGACTCATCCATCCAACTTTCAGTGCTAGCAGTTCTGCTTGGTATTGGCACACTTCTGTGTGTCTCAAAAGCCTGCCAGTGATGTGAGTGCTAAATCATCTGAGTGTCCAATGTGCTGATCATGTGTCACCAGGCAAGACTGGCAGGAATGGACTAGGTGTCATCATGGTAAACTTGCACTTTGCCGCTAGCTGTCTTTTATTCCAGGAGCTGTGTTGTAGACGAGGAAGTCTTGGACATGTGATGATATAGACAACTTTCTTGGTAATTATGTGCTGTCTTTTGGGTGGGAGTTCTGTGCTTCCATGCTACAGACCTTGGAAATGTAGGTGTTGCAATCAAGAACTGTTGTCCTTAAGGTATTAATGATAATTAAAGGCTTTCATAGTCAAATGAAAATTGTCAAAACCCTTTCTTTTTAATAAATGGGCATCTTAGTCTCCTAGAATGTGACAAAAGCTAGGGAAAAAATGTGCCATAGGAAATGTTTTTGGGTTTGCTTTTAAACAAGAGAACAGACTCTCCACTCATCAGTGTCTTTCTACTCCTTTATGTCATTTCAAGTTCTTTTTGACCTGACATGTCTCAGCTTCTTTGTGTGGATCACTGTGAGCCCAGACTGTTTGTCAGGTATGTTCATATTAGTGTCTTCATCTCACACAGAGAAAGCTGCAAAATTTGTATTCTTAGGTTTGGTTGACAGTTTGAGGTTTTTCAATGCAGATGTTCACTTAATTTGTTATCCAAGGCTTGCCTTCTGGGTGTGCTAGCTAGCAGGCTTTTAAAAGTGAAGAGAAAATGAATTGCCATCTTGTGTAGATCAAATCTCAATTTTCCTAAAGTAATGGTGTATTAAGAATGGGAAGTGCACCTGAGAAATGCAGGAGTTCTTTGATGTCCTGCTGGCATGCCTTCTACCATGGAGAAGTGTGGTCTTTCCACCTTTCAAGAGCAATCTTTTGTTCCTTGTGGTTCTCTTGTCCAGCTCCAGGGCATAAAGCACAGAGCATTATGCTTCATGCCTGTGAAATACTTCTAATGGAAAGATTGAATTATTCACTTGGTGACGCATGCAGGTAGGACACAAGGAACTGCAGATCCTCGGTAAATTCTCTGGGTTTCCTTTCTTCTGCAGCAGAGTAGTAGAAAGTGAAGTGAGTGCTTTGCCCAGCAGTTCAGTTGCAATACAGGTCTGTAATTCTCATTTAAGTACAGGGTTATGTCACTGATGGCTGCTGTACTTTGTGTGTGACTGTTGGTTTGCAGCATAAGTGTAGGCGGTGTGAGAACTGGTTTTGATGCTAGGTATGTGCATCCATTGAAGCCTGCAGAGGTCACACTGAGGCTATTGCAGAAGGTGTGCATGCTCTTCATAGGTGTAAAAAAGACCTGTCCTTGCCTGGAGGTTAGATTTTCATAAAGACATCAGTTACCAGTGACGTTGTTCAGAGAAAACAAAGAAACTCCACATACAGTGCAAAGGTATGTAAGAGACCTCTTGTTGTAGGTGCAACTTTTTTACTCTGAATTCTTTAAAACGAATTTGGCGTCTTCCAATTTGATGACTGAGTTTGGAATGAAACTTAGGGTGGAGGTTAGTGCTGGCTGTTTTGAGTGAAAGTGGATGCTGGCAAGAGGTTTAAGAGAAGACAGGACGCCCAAGAGCTCTTGGAATCAGAAATTGTTGCAGATGTTGAAAAATAACTGTTGCTGATTTGTCTAACATGTATCCTGTTGAGCCCACAGTCCTGGGGCTAGCACACGAAATGTTCCTCTGAGACCTTGTTGGGGATCATAAACTCTGCTCAGTAGTTTTTTTGTTTGAAGATTCTGTGGCACTTTGTGGCTAGAGTTTGTTTATCCCTTTCCTTATGTACTCAATGCACAGACATTTCTCTTTCTGGTTTGAGCTGTTGTGCAACTGCTAGCTCATGTAGATCAACGCACAAACTGACCTGCCAGGTGGCAGCTGCAGGAACATAATGTGACGCGGTCTGGACCATGACTTGTACACACCAGTTTCAGCAGTACAATTAAGTCTTGAAGTGCAACATTAGGTGCTTGAGCATTTACAGTCAGGGATGCTTATAGTTTATATAAAATGCGTAGTGACATGTATCTTATCATACAAGCTTTATTTGGAATAAGAGCTCCTTGACAGGCTTTCCACTTGCCCTACGGTAGCCTCTTTTGCTGCCAGCTGCTGAGCAATGCTCTTGTTGCAGCAAGTTTCATGTTGATGCATCCACCTCCCATATTAACTAGTTTTTGTTTTCCTTCTTGCTTTCCATGAACCCGGTCTTAGTTTCACTGGCATCTGCTTACACAGACTGAATCTCTCATCAGCATGTCTCCTATCTCTCAGGCCTGGTGACCTTCTTCTGCAGTCTCTCCAGTTCTGCAGCAGAGCAACGCTTGCCAAGAGGAGACTGCACAATACTACTTCTGTGTGTGCCCTGCAGCCCTGTCGAGTATGCACAGTGCAGAGACAGCATCTAACTGAAAATGTCCTGTTGCAGAAAACTTGTTGTTTGGTTTTATTTTTTTATAACTTCTAAAGCTAAAGACACCTAGATGAGGCAGTGAGGCTGCCACGCAGAATGGTTGCACTGCATTGAAATAAAGGAATTGCAACTCTTTCACAGCTACCAGGCTAATTCAGCAAGACTGGCCTTTCATTGATGTCACATAGCAGACTGAAGGTCTCAAATACCATGTGAAATTGTAGCACAATGGAAATATGTCAGTAGCTTTTTTGACCTTCTTACAGGATTTTGGTTACTGAGGCAGACTCTTTCCTTCTCTCCAGCTACGCTGTTTCCTGGGTGGTATCTGCTTACAGTGGTCTGTGCCCAGCAACATATTTCAGCTATGTGATACTACATGCAAGAGAATTGCTCACAAGTGGCACAAGTTGTGTATGATGTTGTGGTAACAGTCTTAAGAGAAGGCAGAATATACTTGATGCCTCAAAGAGAATGGGAAAGAGAGAGTGGGAGGGTGTAAGGCAGGCATGTGAGTGTGTGTGTGTGTGCCTGCGGCTTCTGTACTCAGGAGGTCTAAAAGCTTGGTAGGTGATGCATAATGCCCTGAGGAAAGCAACTGTCTTTTGCTCTGTGCCCTGTAACCTTTCAGACACTGGAAGACCATTTACATAACAGCAACCTAGGATCCGTCTTTAGTTGCCTTGCCCACAGTGCTTCCATGACACATCTGTCAAATATGAGTGGGTTTATGTAAAACTCTGCCAGTATCTGTGTATATTTGCCCAGAGGTTGTATGAGAATTGCAGTAGCCCCTAGCGTAGTTTGTTGTAAAGACAGGAACAAGAACAAGTGCAGCTGTTTCCCTTCTGCAGATGGTGTGAGGTAGGAATGGGTATGACTGTTGGGTACTGAGAATAGCCACGTGCAGTGGGACACTGTTCAGCAGAGCCTTGTTCAGCATAGGTCATTTTAGGAAAGAGAAAATAAAACTTCCTTGTTCATTTATGATTTTAAGTAAGAAATGCAGTAAATGGGGGAAACTATAAACCAGACAATAATAAATATGCCATGTAAATATAAAACTATAATCCAGACAAGAATGGCATGTGCTGCAGCCAGCAGGTTGGTCGAGTGGCTGGAACAAATCTGGAGACAAAACAGGACAACTTTGTGAAAGAGAAGCAGGAGATGGCAAGTTTACCAGGCAGACGTCTGGGGAAGGAGCTTTACATAATCATCACACCATATGCATCTCTCGGGGTTCTTCATATGTCACAGTGTGCACACCTGATGGCTTGAAACAGCACTCAAGTGATAGTCAAACTGGATGTTTGACTCGCGGAAAGCCGGCGATGAATTCTGCAAATTAGAGGGCTGGAATTTTAGATGGACGTGCGAGGGAGAGCGGTTGTGGAGACTGGCTTTTAAAAGGGATGTGCTGCTTTTCTCTTTCACTCAGGCTGCAGGAAATAGCACTGTGTAACTAACCTCGGCCAGGCTTTGAACATATGGGCTTTGTTTGTCATACCATGTGCATTCATCACTTAAGTTTTCTGGGGAACTCTAAAGGTTTTGAGCACTGAATCGAAGGCAGTGCCAAAGCACAGTTCTGCATAGATGAGTACCGCAGCTCTGCTGCCAACTTTACAAAGAAGTTTTGATCTAACATTGTTTTTTGTTCTCTGAATCCTGTACTGTTTCCTCCTACTGTGATGTGAAAGATTGATGTTCTTTGCAGGTTTTTAAACTGACAGTACCGATCGATCAGTCCCAGAAGGCGATGCTTTTGACCTTTACAAGTCTGTAATCACAGTTTCCTCAGGGGTTGAGTCCTGCAGACAGAAAGCTGAGGAAAGGCTATCCTAATATGAATTGGCCTATTTTGCCACCAGGTTGAATTATCTATTAGAATTATCTGGATTCAGGTGACAGAGCAAATATATGCCTTGAAGACAGGGTACTGTGGAGAGAAGATCCTTGCCTGCGTTTAGATAGTGACAGATAATGACATTTTGCACCTCCAGCAGTGAGCACAAACTTGATAAATTTACCTTCAGCTTTGAATTCACTTATTCACAGCAAATGAAGACTTAATTGTAGTCTTAAGCAGGTGGTGCATCTGCCTTGTGGAGTACTTTAAGGTCCTAAAGTAAACAGCTTTTTTGTTATTTTTTTCTTTTTAAAGCTCTACTAAGGTCTAATCAAGTTGATGCTAAAGCTTTTACTTTAGCTTAAAAGGCTATAAGGTGCAGTGAAAACACAGTTACATTTGTGCAAGCCTGGGTGCATTCCTATGTGATCTGGTATAAGTGATCATGCTCTGGCAGCGGGATTGGACTAGATTATCTTTCGAGGTCCCTTCCAGCCTCTAATCTTTTGTGATTCTGTGATGCTGGGGATGAGAGATGAGAGGGGGTTTTGGTGTTGGTTCAGAGCAATGGTACATATCTTCCTGGTACAATGGTTTTGAGATTTAGATGTGTGCCAACAGTCTCTGGCTTCCACACTCTTTAGCTTATCTGTGGTTTGGCATGAAGCATAGACACTAACTGAAAGTGAAATCCACTAGGTTTATCATGATATGAGACAAGATGAAGCAGGAGAACTTTGGTCTGTTTTGATGTTTTACTTTTTGTTGCCGTTTGGCCTTTCTGAAGCAGTATGGCAAAGCTTATCTTATAGATTTATCCTCTCACTTGGATGCTTCTCCAAGAATGTCTACACTGAGGTTTCTTTCCTTGCAGATGTCAGCTGACACTGCAAGGTTGAGTGTTTAATTCATTATTCGTGAAGGTATTTGCGTATATGTTTCTAGGCCAGTTTATTACACAAAGATCCAGAAGAGATTTGCCTTTTCATTTACTGCAATTGGTGTTTATCTGAGAAAACTATGTAATGTAAGCCCTTTTAAGAGACATATCCTCATTAGTTATTTTGCCCCTTTTATGTATGTTGGAAACAAAAATCTGTGCAGTGAAACTGATAACGACAGCTGCTTACATTTTATTTGTAAGTAGTTTGCTCCCATTCTGCTTATGCACTGGATTGTCCTTACTTCACAAGTTTTCTTCTTGATCTTTAGTGTTATTAGCTGCATCTTCTCATTCTCTTACTCTGTCTTTGCTTTCCCATATGATACAGAGAAACTCCTCCCTCCCAGCTTTATGTTGTGCTAGAGCAAATGTGGATTAAGGAGTCATTCAACAAGTGGTTAAAATTGACATAAGGAAGGCCTCATGTTTTGCAGCACCATGTGTGTAGGATAGAGTGAAAGTTGAATTTCTGAGGAGACCTGTTCTGCTTTAATATTAAGAACAAAGCCTAGCTTTTACTAAACACTGCTGCAGTGTCGTGGCACTGACAGGAAGAAAAGAGGACTAAGGCTAGCTCAGCACTAATTGTGCTGAAGAAGAAGGGTGAGAAGACAATGTATGTGTTAAATGAAAATCAACACCTTTGGTTTTATTGTACCCTAGGCCTGAACTACAGTTATTTGATGACTGGAATTAAGAAGTTGGTACTTTTTTGCTGCAGTGCAATGATGTATTTTGTTCTCTTCCACTGAGCCTTATTTTATGTCCTGTTCATTCAGAATAACTATAATTAAGCTCCAGAAGTGCATATTGGGTCTACCAGAGCCTTGCCTGGGGGCCATTCTTTGTGCCGCCTTAGCAGCTAGAGCTTTTAGTCCATTTGTTGAGTAAACGCCTGTTTGTTATTACCTTATGTCTCCTGGTTGTGTTGCATGTGAAGTCAGGAGTAATAAGAGTTTTTGAGACTGCATTACCTGCAATTACTAGTAAGAACAGGCATATGCTGTATTTATTCAGGCAGAAGAAAGAAAAGGAAGCAGCTAGCTAGGAAGTATCAACTGCAGTGAGTGGTACACCACTATATTTGGCACAGTGTATTACGTAGCAGGGACTGGTTGCACAATGTATAGGCACTAAACCATTTCTGAAGAGGAGCAGAGCCTCCTCCCTGCAGGAAATGAATCAGACTTCATAAACAAATCTCTTCTTGCTGACTTCTGCAACTGCCAGTAGATGAGAGGGAATAGATGAATACCTCATCATGTTTTTAAAATATCAACTGCTGGGCCCCATTCTCTTTAACATCTTCATAGATGATCTGGATGAGGGCATCAAGTCAGTCATCAGCAAGTTTGCAGATGACACCAAGCTGGAGGCAGATGTTGCTGGGTTGGAGGGCAGAAGGGCTTTGCAGCGGGACTTCGACCGCCTGGACATATGGGCAGAGTCCAACTCCCTCCTTCCCAGTGGGGTCTTCAGTCAGAGATAAGCTTGGTGAGAGTTTCCTTAATAAATTTTCACTAACAAGAATCCAAGCTAAGAAGTCTTCATCCCCAACTAGTTTCATCCACAGCATCCTTTTGGTCTCAGTTCGTAATTATTGTAAGACCCTAAAACCTCTGTGTTTTGGATTTTTTTTTGATTGGTTGATGCTCATTTGTGGGGGTTTATTTTGTTTGGTTTATTGTTATTGTTGGTTTTGTTGGGGTTTTGTTTGTTTTTCTTTTAAGAAATCAAGAATGAACAGAGTTGTCTGCATTTTGCAAAGTGTGGACATGTCTGAAGGGACTGCAAATGTTGAGGTCACCAGCAGGAAGCTTGAATAAATCTAGCAAATGGCTTGGTCTGCCTCTGTCAGTGTGCCTGTGGCCTTTGCTTTAAAACTGAGCTTGTGTTCTTGTGCAGCTGTTGGCATGAATACGTTTTTAAAACCCAGATGCTTTTAGAGACCAAGTGTATCTTTTTTTCAGCACTTAATCACAAAACCTGGACTGTCAGCTATGTAGGCAAGTGGTTTGTACATAAAGTGCTATGGGTGACATTCTGACAAAAATTCTGGGTGGATGACATAGGTAAATCCCTTAGTGATTTGTGCTGGAGTGTTTTGCATGTGGGTTAAAAAGTGCAGTGGTTTCCAAAAGTGGTGCATGTGCATATTAACACCTCAGACTCGGTGGTATTTTTGCAGCAATAAATGAGATTGCCTGGGTTTGCAGGCAGGCTCCTAGTTTGCAAGCCAGCTGTTGTGATACTCTGAAGCATTATCCTGGCAATTATCATCTTTTTTTATTTGAGTTTTATTTCCCTTTATTGCTGTGCATGACGACTCTAAGCCAGAAATTCCTCTTTATTTGATTCCTGGCCAATGCCTTTACGCTGACCACAGGCTAATAAAAATGAAGTGGTCATGGAGGTGTTAGGTAGAAGGCTGGACTTCATCTGAGAAGTCTTTTCCAACCTTAATGGTTTTGATTCTATGAGGGAAGGGAAGTGGGGAAATGTGGACCATCTTGAGATGATATTACAGTGTACAATATAACCAGAGAGCTTTTTTGAGCAGACACAGCAAACCCTTTGTTGTGACCTTCCAATTCTTCTAAGCAAGCCCAGTATTGAACAGGGTGCTCTATGTAGGGCAGACTTCAGCAGGATCAATACTGTATCCTCTTTTCAGTGAGTTGATGAACCAGCTGGGAGATGTGGACAGCTGAACCCAGAGCCTGTTGCTGTAATGACTGTATCTCAAATAATTAAATAGTACAAGGGTATGTTTTCAGGCATGGGCATTTGTCTGGCTGTACCGTGTGGTTTTTGGTACAAGGCACTGTTCTTGACCTGAGCCAATTCACACAGCAGCAAACGGTCCCTAGATAAGGCCTGAGAGTCATCTTGGACCGGGGATTGCATGCATGCAGCTGCTGGCTTCTATGCCAGGTGACCTCACTGCCGGAGACTGATTGCAGGACTGTATCATTTATTCATCTAAGTATGTTTCACATCTCCGAGCTACCCAGATCATGTGGCTGTCTCTGCTGGCAGGGTGTCAGATTGCCAGTGGGAAACTGGTTCTGAGATTTAAAAAAACAAAACCAAGACACAGCCTTGGTTTAAACCCTTGTTTTAAACAAGATGCAGCCCTTAACATGGATCTCTGTGTAATCGTTTTACTAGTTTGAGATCTGAAACAACAAGTTTTAAAAGCCTGACTTCAAGACCAAGAATATTTTGAGATTCTTAAGACTAACTGCAACCAGATGGGAGGACAGGTCTCCAGGGATTGCAATGATGAGCTGATGTGCTGCTAAATTCCTGCATGCAACAAGGATCAGTGACTCACAGGGCCACAGCCAGGGCTGGAACCTAGCTGGAGCACTAATGTGGCACTCATGGCCTCCGTGGGAGTCTTCTGGTCAGACTTCTGTGTTTGCTTGCTGCACCACCATAGGCTGAATCATTGCACCTTTGTGATTACATCTCCTCATGTTCCTGAATAGCTGTGAAGATAATTTCTCTTCTGACATGAAGCTAAGATGACATCTTTGACTAGTTTGAGTAGCTATAGCCACATGTGCCTTGGCCTTCCTGACCCATCCCTACACAACTGGGCAGCATCCTTATGCACTTTTCAAGATACTTGCACCTGCTTACATTGCCTGCGTATTTTCTTCTTGCCTTCTTGTCCAAGCAGCAAAACACAAACTTCCTATCTATGAGGTACCAAAGTAAGTGCAAGTGTGCTACCTGGAGAAGCCTTAATGTGGGGAGCACTTAACATGGAAAGTATTTGGAGATTACATACAGGGAAATGCTCACTTGTCAAGTGCCGCTGGAAGGGTTTTCCTTACCACGTCCTTCACCAGCAAGCTGCTTCATAAGTAAATGCAAAGTGTGGAACTGGTAACCTTATGCAGAAAAATACCTTGATACCACAGCAACTGGGTAGAGTTTGGGGGTTTGAAGGGTTTATCTTAAGCCTGTTGCCTCCATTTGGTTAGATCTACTATTACCAAAACACTGCTGTTTCTGTTTTCTTTCATGGGGGTTAGTGAAATAGATGCTCACTGCCATCCTTGACGCAGGCTTTGTATCATTTGTACTTTATAACTTGTTTTCCACCGCTTATTCATGTTTCATCTGTAACACAGCTCTTCTCAGTGTACTCCCTCCTTTCCTTACCTCCTTCCTGTTTATTAGTTTTTCAAGTGATTCTCTCTTATCAATTTAAAATTCAGAGAGGACAGCCTATCTCCTTCCTGCATGGACTCAGAGTAGCTGCACATCCTTGCTGATGCTGAAATGATTGGATTTTTTTCAATAGGCAGACGATCCTTAAGAGAAATGATTGTTATGAGAAAAAAAATTATTATTGCTTTTGTTTGCCCCTCTCCTCTAAGCCATGCTTTGAACGTTTGTTTCCTTCTGCAGAAATATCTTTTCCTTTCAAAAACCCATCTAGCAAAACCATTACATGCTGTGGGAAGGGGAAAAGCAAAGGGAAACTTTTACATAGGTGAAGTATTTTAAAGATGTGCCGGGGCCGGGGGGGAAGGATGCATTTGTGAAATGATCTAGTTGATGCATTTCTAAGAAGTCTTTGTTTCCATGCATTTATTTATATGGTGTGGTGAACATGATGAAAATTTGTATGTATGTCTAGAGTAACCCATTTTGTTTACTGCAGTGTTCAAGGTCATAACTGTTCTGGTAAACTTGCTATTCCTGTTTATGGACATTATTTGGAGCAAGCTGTCCAGCTGATAAGTTTTCAGGCCAGATCCTCTCCACAAGGCAGATCTGCTTAATTTTCAATACATCCTTCTCTCCAATTGGAATAAAAATTGATTATAAAAATTGCCGCTTGCCATCGTCCTCTAAGTAAATTATTAAAGTACTGCTCTCCATGTGTACTGCCTTCCTCTGGTTGCTCAGTAGTTGGGACATCTCTGAATTAAGTAAACTCCTAATCTACTGCCAATTGTTAATGATCTACTATCTAGTTTTTTGATAACTGCTCACAAATTGCATGTATCTTTTCAAAGCTCACCCTGTGTGTTTGATAAGAAGATGCAATTCACTTATATTTTATATGACATGTGGAAGAGACCTACTGGACTGTTAGATCATTCAACTTGGATTCAGTGTGTCTCTAATACCAGAACAGGAAAATGGGAAGAATTGCTGCTTGAGACAGTAGAACACACATAAACTTTGAAAACAGAAGGAGTTTTAGTTTATATTGTTTATCTCATGGCTTGATGTAGCTGGACATATCATCTCAGACTTTTTGCAGGGTAGCTTAACTGGCAGGAAAGCTGTTCCTTCCCTTCCTGCCCTCCATTTAAGAAGCAGTCCTGTCTGACCAGTGAGTGGCTAAGCCAGAATTACAAACCTGATTTAATTTTTCAGACAGTCCTGAGCCTGCAAGGCAGCAGGATCTAAAAGTGATCTTTTTCTTATTTACTGCCTTCTATCCCATCTCAGCTCATTTTTTTTTCCTGGCAGATGCTGTGAGCTGATTTTATGCTTTAACTAATACTTCAAGGATTTACTTGCTCAATGGGTGGTCTCTCTCTCTGTCTTCTACCTTGAATAACCATTTAAAATCTGGTGTTCTCTGCCAAGGTCAGTTACAGATCTAGTCTGCCTTAGTCTTTTGCCATCCTCTGCTTCCGGTGGTCCTTGAATAACCCAAACTCTTTACTTTTGGGTACCTTTCTTCATATTATCCAGGCTTATGCTACCTAATAATCTTCTTCCAAAAGGCAACATGGCTGAAGGAAGTGGTGTGAAACAAGCTGTGTTTATGTGCATGCAACTCCTCTTTAAGTAACTTACCCCACTATGAAATTACTACTTAAACTCAAAAACCAATGACATGAAGTTGTCTTGGTTAAAACCAAGGTACCCTTTCCTAAAAAGAAACTGTGATAATCGCCCTCTTGTTACTAGCTTAGTCTCTCTATATATTTGCTCTCCAAATTATTACAACTCTTTAAAGAGGATTGTCTGATTTATTAGCAGTAGTAACGGGCATGGCACCATCCTGACCATGTTAGGGATGGGTGGTACAGTGGTGACATGGAGTTTAGAAGGGACATCGAGATGCTTGAGCGTATCCAGAGAAGGGCGACGAGGCTGGTGAGAGGCCTCGAGCACAAGCCCTACGAGGAAAGGCTGAGGGAGCTGGGATTGTTTAGCCTGGAGAAGAGGAGGCTCAGGGCAGACCTTATTGCTGTCTACAACTACCTGAGGGGTGGTTGTAGCCAGGAGGAGGTTGCTCTCTTCTCTCAGGTGGCCAGAGCCAGAACGAGAGGACACAGCCTCAGGCTGCGCCAGGGGAAGTTTAGGCTCGAGGTGAGGAGAAAGTTCTTCACTGAGAGAGTCATTGGACACTGGAATGGGCTGCCCAGGGAGGTGGTGGAGTCGCCGTCCCTGGAGCTGTTCAAGGCAAGGTTGGACGTGGCACTTGGTGCCATGGTCTAGCCTTGAGCTCTGTGGTAAAGGGTTGGACTTAATGATCTGTGAGGTCTCTTCCAACCTTGGTGATACTGTGATACGCTGTCTCTGGTGTAGAACAGTGGATGGTGTGCACTTCATTCGCACACATGTGCTCTTTTGTTGTTGCAAGCCAGCTCTGTGGTGGTATGTTATAAAATGTTTTACATCTCTTTTACATCTCTGTATCTGTCAGCTCTCAGTCTTATTTTGTGTGAATTCAGGAATCCTTACCTCTCTGGATTTTGGCAGCCTGGTGAGGAAGCTTACAGAAAGGAGTCTTTATTCAGAATGAGGCAAGCTGAATCAGCTTTTTCCAGTGATCATTTACAGTTGCTCAGTAGTTAAATCAGCAACAATGTTGAAAATCCTTGCTTTGAAAGTTCTGTTTGTCCAATCCCTGATTCCTGTGAGTATATAAACGTTGACACCTGCATTGTGACCACCATGTCCAATAGCATGACCTAGTAAGTACATAGTACTTTTGAACTTCAGGATGTTGCCTTTTGTATTAGCTTGGAATAAGATTAAAATGTGAGTGGCTGCAAAACAGAGTAGCAGATCTTTAGAACTGATTTGTTCTCATGGCCTTGAATCTGTTTTCTTTTGAGATAATACTAGTATTTCCCCTCTGAATGGCAACAGTAAAGATGTGGAGAACGGAAGCTAAGACAGCAGCTGGACTGGAATTGCAGAGAACTCTTCTTGTAACTTTAGACAAAAATAAGTCAGTAGAGTAAGCTAGTAACAAGATGCTACTAATGAGATTTTAATAGTTTGATGCTTTTTTGTGAACTGGAGACTGTTCCTTATTAGGAAGTTGAAGTTACTTAAAAGGCAGCTGCTAGAGGAATGAACTGAAGCTACTGCTGGCTTTGCTGGCTTGGTGGATTCTTAGCAGTCACCTAAGCAGCAATATCCTGTCACTAGACAGTTCCATCATGTGTCTTTACAGAACTGCACTGTAGTATATTGCACTGTTTCACATATTCAAATAATATGCCTTCCCATACCTGAAGAGAGAGTTGATCATGTGTCCTCCCTACATTTATGTAATGGACATGGCTTTCATGTCCTGTCTTCACAAAGAGAAAGTGTGGTATATACTGTTAAGATTTTCCTTGGCATGTGATTACTTCTGCCTGCTGCTCTCCTTTATAATTTTCTTTCCACCTTTCTTGCCAGAAATGTGTTGTTCTGGAATTGCCTCAGAAGCCGTAGCTGATGAATCCTCTGTCCCTCCTTTACCAGTGCAGTCTGGACCAGTTCTCTACCCCACATTAGCTGATAAAAGTGACTGGTTCTGGAGAGATGTGAAGAACTGCAGGAGAACGTAAGAAATGAATAGCAGTTTGTTACAGAGAGAATCTAATACTGAAATATATACATTTCCCTCTCATCCATGTTTTGTGAGCTTCAAAATCATGCCAGTGTGAGTAAAAGCCAAGTTCATCTGCTGCCAAATAAGCAAATGCTGCTAGGCTACATATGGGGAGAAGATGGTTAAAGAAAAGAATGATAATGCTCTTATAATTCAGTAGGTTTGTCTGTGTCTGGATTGATGCATTTAGTACAGAAGACACTAGTTCAGACAGGATATTGCCTCATTAGAGGGATTGGAAGACAGGTAAGGAGAACAGGACACAGGAACAGCTTTCCCAAGAGACTGGAAAAATTATCTTGAAGAGGAAGTTTTGGGAGTTTTATTTGGGGTTATTTTTGCACAAAGAACAAAAGCAGAGAAACTCTTAATTAAAACTAAAGTCATGTAGTGACAAAAGAATGTGAAAATGGAGAAAAACAACTTTATGGGAACTGTGTGGATGTTAGGACAGCTTGCTTGCTTGGAAAGGGGTTCCTCTGTGTCAGGATATGATTGATGGTCTTCTCAAAATCCAAGGAACTATTTTTTTTTGCATGCAACTTTGTGTTTTATGGATTAAATGTTAGGTGCTTTCTGACTGAATGTGATAATTATACCGTCAGGAGAAAGTAACGCTTTTACAGGCTGTGCATGCTCTTGTCTTTTTTACAACTAGGTCCCTATTTTCCTTACCCTAGGATTCTGAAACAGTGAATGTTTGCACTCTATTTCATACATCAAATATCCTCCAGGAAGCAGCTTCACTACTTTGTAGTTAATGATTTAATACAGCCTTTTGCAGTAGATGGTGAGATGACTTGCATCCAGAAATTAACGTGCTGAGAGAAAGAATCATCCTATGGATGTGGAAATGTAGGTTCCTTCCCCTGCAGTAAAGGCATAATTTACTGGATGCTGCACTGGATAGTTAACCAAGGAAAACATTTATATGAAAAAATATATTGAGGCCTAAGGATACAGTTGTTTAAGCCAGGTTCTCTCATGTTCCTCCATATCTCTTTATTACACTTTTTCTTCTGCATTCATCTTTCCTCCCACGTGCTGTACTCTTTTCTTACCGATGCCATAGTATCATTTCAGAGCAGAATGGGGAAGAAGAGTAAAACTGAGGAAATTCTTTCTGCTGCAGCATACTAGCATTTAGTTTTGGTAAATTTCAGCTTGGGACTTAGTTTAGTGCTTGGGATTAAATATAGTTTTTCCTGTACACTTACCTAAATGTTATTAAAATTTTTTAGCCAAGCCATGCTGTGGGTATGTATACTGAAAATGAGTCTGTCCATCGTTCACTTCATGAATTCAAAAGCATAAGCTTACTTTATTGTCTGTCAAGTAACTAATGAGTGAAGAATGCATAACTTAAAAATTACCACCAATGTAGCTGATAGCCTACAGCAGCTTCTGGGGGGATGAGGAGGGGAACCTGTTGTGTTCTGCTAGACAGATGTTCCAACTCAGCAGCTAGAAATGGGCTGATGACCTGGCAGGTTCTTGTTACCTTTGCAATGTGGACAACTTAAAAGGGAGCTGGAGGGTTGCTTTCTTGCAAATAGTGGATCTACTGGGTATTTTTAGGATAGTTCCACCGAGTCACTTATTGCACAGCAGGCCCATATTTTAATTTAATGAGGATCTTCCTAATAGCTTCCATTACTGAAACATTTGAATGTGGGAAGGAGATGAAAGTAATTGGATTTCAGTAATTAAATCATCCAATGTTGGATGATTTAACTTCAAAAGGTTGTGTTTTTATGCTTCCCAAATGCAAACAGGAATTGATCAGTACAAAAAGTACCAAAACCACAACTGTTCTGGAAGGAAAATCACTTGATAGGGTATGCAAGATCTGCAGGCAGGATGGAGGGATGAAGATCGTTTTGCTACCCAAAAGCTCTGTAAGGAAGTCTGATGCACAGGTCTTCAGGAGGGGGTTAATTCTGAAACTTTGTTTGACAAAAGTCTTAGTGTGATGTAATACTTGTTTAATAGTTTTCAGAGCTGTTGGTTTATGCTTACTGAGAACTCCAGCTTCACATTTACCTGAATTTGCACATAAAATTCCCTACAGCATTAACTCTGGAATATGGTGTAGTAACTGCATTGTTTTATATAAACAGTGCTTCGGTGGAGCTGCTAAAGACCTGAGGCAGCTTGTCTTCCTGAACTTTATGCTAGTAACCTCAAGGTAGCATAATATTTTCTTGGGTTGTGACTTGTTATTTTTTTGGTTTCGCTTTACCTGCCTGAAGTTTCTGCAGTAGAATATGGTCAGAATCTCATTTTGGTGCAGTTCCTGAAGGGCAGAGCATGCACTGCTTCCAGGCGTATGTGCTTGGGTAACTGGAATAATCACTGCGCTGCATTGCTCTTGTCCAGAAAACTGAAAAATGGGTGGAAAGTGTTTCACAACTGAGAATTAAAAAGGTAATGTTGCCATGATTTTGAGTCATGGAGATATTTCTCCTAAGACCATCCTTTATGAATCTTTGTTTTGTAGTCACCTCCCACAAGAAGGTCCAAAAAGCCTTCTATGTAGATCAAAACTGTGTTAAATAAAGTTGCTTCTATCTTTCTCTGGTCTAAGCACCACTGATGTTTGTAGCAGTTTTCCCCTGACAAACCTGTGGAATTGCATGTTATTTTATTTACAGGTAGAGCTATAGATGTGGTGCTGAGGTAGGTGGCTTAGAACTACACTTGGCAGAGTTAGATAATATTTGGACTTGATGATCTTAAAGGCCTTTTCCAACCAAAATGATTCTGTATATCCTACCAAAACTTTTAAGGCAGCATCAATTAAATAGAGAATATCTTCTATATCATGGTTTAAGTTAGCATGTTGTGTAAGGTTTGTGTGGAAAAAAAAATCTCACCTTTCAGTCCATCTGCCTGCTTGCTTGGTGCATTGTTTTGTGCAACATTTTTTTTCTGAAGGTAGGTGGTAAATACACAGTACTTCAAGTTGGTAGTTTCAACTCAGAGATTAAAATCACAAAACTGCAACAATACAATGGTAGGAGTTGAAGAGGACATCTTGACAGAGGAACCTGCCAAAGCAGGTTCACCTTGGGCAGACTACACAGGAATGCACCCAGGCAGGTTTTGAAAGTCTCTAGAGGAGGAGACTCCACAATTTCTCTGGGCAGCCTGTTCCAGTCCTCTGTCACCCTTACAGTAAAGAAGTTTTTCCTGATATAGAGGTGGAACCTCTTGTGTTCCAGTTTGTACCCATTGTCCCTCATCCTACCACAGGGCACCCTTGAAAAGAGATTGTCTCATTCTCGATACCAACCCTTCAACCTGCTGGACACGCTTTTCTTAATCCACCCCAGGATATCTTTGCCCTTCTTGGCCACAAGGGCACATTGTTGTCCGATGGACAACTTGCTGCCCACCAGGACTTCCAGATCCTTCTCCACAGAGCTGCTTTCCATCAGGTCAACTCCTAATCTGTGCTAGCACATGGTGGTGTTCCTCTCCAGACAAAGGTTTGCCTTTGCCCAGCTCTCCAGTCTGTCCAGATCTCACTGAATGCAGCATAGCCTTCCACTGTATCAGCCAATCCTCCCAGTTTGGCATCGTCAGTAAGCTTGCTGAAGGTATACTCTGTTCCTTCATCCAGGTCATTGATGAAAGTGTTGAATAAGACTGTACTCAGTACTGATCCCTGGAGAACATGACTAGTTACAGGCCTCCCACTGGCCTCTGTGCCAGTGATCACAACTCTCTGAGCTCTATCGTTTAGCCATATGGTACACTCTGCTAACCCACACTTCCTGAGCTTATCTACAAGGATGTTATGGGAGACAGTGTCAAGGTTGAGGTAGACAACTTCCACTGCTCTCCCTTCACCTAGCCACTCAGTCACACCATGTTTGACTAATCTGACACTCCATCAGAATAGTTGAGCACGATTTCCCCTTGTTAGATCCATGTTGGCTACTCCTGATAACCTTTTCTTTCATGTGCTTAGAGATGACTTTTAGAATGAGTTGCTCCGTCTCTTTTCCAGGGATGGAGGTGAGGCTGTCTGGTCTGTAATTTCTTGGGTATTCTTTCTTGCCCTTCTTAAAGACTGGAGCCGGCTTTTATCCATTTCTCAGGCACCTCTCCTGTTCTCCATGATCTTTCAGAAATGATGGAGAGTACTACAGCAACAGCCATCTCTCTCACTCAACACTGGTGGGTGCATCCTGTTGGGACTTAGATTGAAACTATGAGGGTTACAATGGAGATGATGTATCTTCTGGAGTGCCCTTTATGCAATAGTTGCTAAGAGAGAACCTCTCCAAAACAATGATGAAATACAGCCTGTTCTTCAAAACCTTTCCCCCCAAAGCCTCCAAATTATTGCCATTTTTTCAACTAAAATTGATTTTTATTTTCTCAGGTTTTGGAAGTTTTTTTTTTTCTTGTACATGATCCTTTTTAACAGGCTGAATTATCTGTAAGATCTGATGCAAGATTTATTCTTTACCAGAGCCTTAAAGTGAAGAGACGAGGCCACCTTGTCAAAGCCTGCCATTTTTAAAACCAGGAATACTGCATATATAGATTGGAATGATCCAGAAAGACAAATCTCTCACAGGATATTGGTGCTCTCCCCAGGGCTGTTCCGTATTGAGTTGTTTCAGCTCCTTGTGATTCATCCCATTCATTCTCATGATAACTTCACTTGTCAAAACTAAACACATGACACATGAATAAGAGCTCAACTGTTTCAGAATTGGAGTGGCTGATCCTCTTCCAGAATTCACTCACTAACTTCTTAGCAAAGATGGGCCTAAATGTTTTGAACCATGCCTTAATCCTGAGGTACAGCCCCATGGCTGCAGCTATCTTCTCAGCCTTGTGTGCTGAGGTCTGGATGCAGAGTGAGAACACATACAGTGAGAAGTGACAGAACAACCCAGCCCTCTTGCTTCCAAATGTAGGATAGTTCTGCTACCAGCTGCATGCATTGTCTCTGAAAAAGTACTGCTGGTTTTGCTGAAGAGCTGCTGATGTATTCATGGCAAGAAGGTCATTAGATGTAGGAGGTCTTATACAGAATTTTGAATATGAGAGCTTTCTAGCCCTGGGACTTGCTGACTCAGTGACATTTTAGGTTTTGTCACGACACTGAATCACAGGATGGTGTGGGTTGGAAGGAGCCTTGAAGAGCCTCTAGTTCCAACCCCTCTGCCAAGGGCAGGAACAACTTCCACTACACCAGATGGCTCAAGGCCCTGTCCAACCTGACCTTGAACAGTTCCATACTGTTTCAAAGTGTACACAGGAGGCCTCTCTAAAATGACACAGCTTGTGTAGTGCCCAAATATACAAGTCTCTGAATCATTTGCTGAAAAAACTAATTTGGATGCAGGGCAGGATAAGCAAAAACCCGACTGTCATGAAGTGAATTGAATCTGCTGCTGTTATTCATACCATGCTGCAGTCATGCTACCTTCAAAAAGTGAAAGTGCTAACTGAAGCAAACTGTTACGGGCCTTGAAGTTCAGACTGCAACATGGGAGGCTTCCTGTTCTGATTGCTGCTTCTGGGTTCCAGGTTCTTGGGTGTGGTGTCTTTTCTGCAGGGACGTGTGTGGGACTGGGCAGCTGCTGGGTTTGGTTTTCTGTTTTATGCTGATTTTTCTCCCCCCACCCCGGTATTTCACTGTGCTTCTGCTAGTAGACTAAGCTAAGATAATCATGTATTATATTATTAGATTAATTAGATTATTAGCTAAGGCAATTATGAATTGCAATTATGATATGTTATATTAAACTCTTATCTC
>WAAF01005446.1:0-23442 GCA_013400475.1 Tricholaema leucomelas
AGTCGGAATCTCCCCTCTGCCAGCTTAAACTTATTCTTATTATTTTATTGTACTTTATTATGTTCTTAAGCCATGAGTTCTACTTTTCCCTTTCTTTCCAATTCTCCTCTCCACTCTGGGATAGTTACAGGAGGGAGCGAGCAGCTTCTTGCTTCTTAGTTGCTGTCTGAGGTTAAACCATGACAGAAGCTTTGCAGTCAGGAAAGGATTCATCTTCCTGCAAATATTTCAAGTGCCCTCCTTTGAGCTACTACAGGTGCTGTAGTATGCTGGCTGCTTCCAGACAGCCTTGCTAAACCTGACAGACCAAGGCATTCGCAGGATCTCCACTGATTTCAGTCTGCATCTCTGCTGTGCATATCGCCTGGGGAAGCAATGCATATTGCCTGAGGTGCAACCTATGATTAGGACGGAGATAGATTAGTGATTAGCTCACAAACTTCCTTTCCATCCACCAAATTAAAAAGAAACCACAATCTTGTCCTTGTTAAAACCAATGTGCAGATGTGCTTATACCAGGCTTAACCAAAGCACGTTCTACAGCACAAAGACTGCAAGAAGTAGAGACCCATGTATATGTCCACAGTACAGAAGAACTAAGTCCTGTTTGCTGTGGGTTCTCCCTGATGATGCAAAGCTGCTCTGCAGCATCAGTCAGCCTGGAAGGAGTGCACACACACAAAACCCCTTGGGCCCTGAGGTTGCTGGAACTGAGTAAGGAAGATTTTCCATGGACATAGGATAAAGAGACTATATGGCTAAATAGCTATTTTGAAATGAACAAGTTTAGGTCAAAGAGTAAATAATTCATGCTACACTTTCAGGTTGCCCCAGTAAACATCCCCAGTATCTTCCATGAGACTTTGACTACTTTTAATAATTAGAGATAAGATCATCAGCCCCAAACCATGTCTAGAGATAAGGAAAAGGATTGCGCCACTACAGGGCATCATATTTTCAAGACTCATTTTAGACTCCAGCTGTATAAGTAATACAATTTCATTTGCACTTTACAATTGCCATTGCACAATGCTTTGACATCAGGTTTGGGGTTCTCTTGAGGAAGAAAGAGTTTGAGGAAGAGGGAGAAAGGACAGAACATTTTGAACATGGCTTCCAGAAAGGAGTAAGGAGAGCACCATACTTGGGAAAATGTCCCCTGTCAAGGATGAGAAACTAGTCATCGAAGATCGATTGTGCCATGCTTTTGTGGATAACACAGAGCAAAGGTGAACTGCAGACCTGTGTTTCTCATTTAATTTTCACACTAAATGTATGCTTTGCATCTTCCATGTCCTTCTGCTGGCAGGAAAGGGGGAGTTTCTTACTGCATGAGGAGAAATCTCAAGCTCTGGCCCATCCATCCATCCATCCATCCATCCCCTGCATTTAAAAGTGTTTCAGCCCCTTCTCTGCTCACCACGACTAATTCTCATCTTTGAAAGGTGGCTGTTCGGGGTTGGAGGATGCCCAAAACTTTCCCCTTTAGTTCATACTCGAGTGGCCAGGATAAGCTGTTCTTACCGAGGTGCACGCTGACCTCTGGTGGCAAAGCCTGCCGCAGCCTGCAAAGCAGCAGGCAGGAGGCTGGGCAGAAACGTTTGCTTTAAAACAATCCCTAAAAAGCAGACCTGACAGCTTGTTTGTGGAAGACTGACCAGCCACTATGAATTAGACCACGAGGAGTTCTAGACTTTGTAATTCTCCTACCAAACCTTTGTTTTGCTTGTCCTTATAATGAGAAGTTGCAATGGTGTCACCTACAGTGCAAAACTACTGTGGATGTAATATTTGAGATTCATAGAATGGTTTAGGTTGGAAGGCACCTTAGAGGTCATCTAGTTGCAACGCCCCTGCCATGGTCAGGGACACCTCCCACTAGACCAAGTTGCTCAAGGCCTCATCCAACCTGGCCTTGAACACCTCCAGGGAGGGGGCATCTACGATCTCCCTGGGGAACCTGTTCCAGTGTCTCACCACCCTCACTGGAAATATTTTTTTCCTTATCTCCAGTCTCAGTCTGCCCTCCTCATGCTTCAAGCCATTCCCTGACATCCTATCACTACAAGCCCTTGTGAAAAGTCCCTTCCCAGCTTTCTCGTAGACCCCTCCAGGTACTGGAAGGCTGCTCTAAGGTCTCCCTGGAGCCTTCTCTTCTCCAGCTCTCTCAGCCTGTCCCCACAGGGGAGGTTCTCCAGCCCTCTGATCATCTTCAAAATGATCAAGACAGTGGCCAGCTTCCTCTATATGAAGAAAACAATTTCTCTTTTGCTAGAGTCTACAGATGAGTTTGCTCTCAAACTTTGAGACTCCATTTTCATCAAGGGTATGTTGGCTACTGAAAACCCCCACAAACAAAGAGACATTAAAGTATGTGGCAGTAACTGTGAAAGTTTGCTCATTGTCATAGAATCATTAAAGTTGGGAAAGATCCTTAACATCATCAAGTCCAACCATCAACCCAACACCACCATGGCCGTTAAACAGTGTCCTGAAGTGCTGTGTCTACATGTTTCTTGAACACCTCCACTCATGGTGACTTCACCACTCCCCTGGGAAGCTGGTTCTAATAATTTACCATTCCTTCAGTAGAGAATTTTTTCCTAATATCTAACCTAACAGTTGGCTTCTTAACAGATTCAACTTCAAAGTGTGCAAAAGATGCTTTAAAGTAATTTACTGAGAAGTTGTCAGTGTTTGGAATCTGACATTTCAGGCTGCAAGAGTTTGGGCTACTCAGCCTGTAGAAAAGAAGGCTCCAAAAGACTTTAGAGCAGCCTTCCAGTACCTGAAAGGGGTCCTACAGGAAAGCCAGGAAGGGACTTTTGACGAGGGCTTGGAGTGATAGGATGAGAAGAAATGGATTGAAGCTTGAGGAGGGCAGATTTAGACTGGAGATTAGGAAGAAATTCTTTCCAGTGAGGGTGGTGAGACACTGGAACAGGTCTCCCAGGGAGGAGGTCGTGGATGAAGCCTTGAGCAACCTGTTCAGTAGAATGTGTCCCTGCCCATGGCAGGGAACTGGAACTGGATGATCTCCAAGGTCCCTTCCAACCTAACGCATTCTATGAATCTACGAATTAAGAACAAGTTCAAAGCAGCACAAGTGGGAGAAATGAGTGAGCCTTTTGTATCCACACCAAAGAGACAGGAATCTAAAGGAAGGTCACCCAAGTGGCGTGCATCATCAAGCCTGTTACTGAAGTAGGTTTGCATGCAGCCAAAGCGGCTGCTGCGAGTCTGCCAGGAGCACCCCACTAGAGGGCGGCAAGGACGCAGTTTCCTGCTTGCTTGGTGGTTGGCCTGTTCCTCGGAGGGCAGCAGTGACAGTTGGAGCCGTTCGTGACACTGCGGGGACAGTTAGTTACACGAGGGGGAAACAGCCACCAGGCTTCAGATGTGAAAGGGAAAGCGGAGGCTGGCCGTGGGAAAGAATGTGGCTGCCCCACAAACAGCTCACTTGCAGCAACTGGAGAGGAGCAGATAATGCTAATTACAGAGCAGCTGACTGGAAAGGGAAGGGGATGTTTGCTTTGCTCACTGGAGAGTCACTTTTTCAATGCCTTCCATATTTAAATGCTGGAGGATTTAGATTCATGGCTAAATTCCTAATTGTGCACTGTCTCCCACTTTTCCAGCAGCACCCAGGTGTTGCAATATTCATGCTGCAGCACCTTCGGCTGGTGTTAAGGTTTAAAACTTGGAAGTCCACCCAAATTTCTTTAATTATTTCTTTATTTTTATTTTTTTTTTCTTTGAATGTGAAATGAAATTTAAAAAAAGGGGAATAATTAAAGAAAAAAAAAATCTTTCTTACTGTTTTCTTATTTCTTTGTCTGCAGCTGTGGGCCATGAGACTGCCGCTGGTCGTTGGTTCAGTGCCAGTGGAACAAAATTTAAGCTGATGAATGTTCAAGTCTGCCTTGAACAACTCCTTCTTCTTGCATTTCCCAATAGCTGAGGTTTTTCAAACAGAAAGCTCATCAAGAAAATAGTTCTGTGAGGACCACCCAGGCACAGATCCAGGCTGGGTGGTGAATAGCTGAGAGCAGCCCTGAGGAAAAGGACCTGGGGGTCTGGGTTGACGAAAAGCTCAACATGAGCTGACAGTATGCACATGCAGCCCAGACAGCAACCCTGTGCTGGGCTGCATCAAGAGAAGTGTGGCCAGCAGGGCAAGGGAGGGGATTCTCCCCCTTTACTCTGCTCTCCTCAGACCCCACCTGGAGTACTGTGTGCAGTTCTGGAGCCCCCAACACAAGAAGGACATGGAACTGCTGGAGCGGGTCCAGAGGAGAGCCACGAAGATGATCAGAGGGCTGCAGCAGCTCTGCTATGAGGACAGGCTGAGAGAGTTGGGGCTNTGAGGTCCCTTCCAACCTAAACCATTCTATGATTCTATGATTAACCAAAGCAGAGCAAAGTGGCAGAATCCTCTCTCTCCATCTGCTGGCCACCCTGCTTTTGATGCAGCCCAGGCTACCGTTGGCCTTCTGGGCTGCAAGTGCACAAACTGTCAGTTCATGTCCAGAATCTCATTCACCAGTACCTTTTCTGCAGGGCTGCTTTCTATCACCTCATCTCCCAGTCTGTATTGATGATGATTGTTTTGGCTCAGGTACAGGACCCTGCACTTGCTCTTGTTGAACCTCGCGAGGTTCACCTGGGCTCACCTCACCAGCTTGTCCAAGTCCTTCTGGATGACATCCCATTGGTCTACCATATCCACAGCACCACTCAGCTTGGTGCCATCAAAGGTGATTTCCTCATATTTGCAACCATGTTCTTGCATAGGCTAACAACCATAGTGCAGAAAAGATCATACTGAGATGTAAAATTTGAATTCCTCCTGTGTCTAAATGCCATTAATAAATGTCATTAATAAATATCATTAATTAATGTCATTAATATATCTTCTGGTGTGAGCACTTCAGCTGGTGTAACTGCTTATGTGTTCATTACACTTAACAGTGAATTTGATGTTGTATCCAAGACTGTATGAAAATAAAGGGAGTTACTCTCTTAAATGCTTACTTGTAAGCTGTGATGAAGACTTACTTCATTATTGCAGTTACCAAATGGGTCTTGGTAAAAGAACCACCTCCATATTTTTCAGTCTTTACTGCTTCAAATCTTAATTTTATGGAGCTTTGTGAGACTTGTTTGGTAAGGTGAGTGCATTTCTCCTCCAAGATATAAGCTATATTCTATAGTATCAGACAAAATATCTCACAGAAGAAATAAACTTATGTAACTAGCAGAGTATTAAAAAGTAGGAGGCTTTGTTTTTTTCCAGCTTGAGGCAAATTGTTCCAAGCCCTTTTGCACTTCATATTTTGTAGCTGTAGGATATGTTGCATTGTTTTGTTATCATGAATCTCACATTACTGCATATGCAATGGTTACTCAGTGTTGTGATTTATTGGACTCAGGTGGCTTACCACCAATAGCTGATCACCATCTAGACAAAAGACATGTGCTTGGGAAACAGAAGTCTTCTCAGGTCTTCTGATTTTGCTCTTTTCTTCCATTTTTCCCCCTCCATCTTGATCTCACTGAAACCAAGCAAAAAAAAAAATAGCATAAGTCAGGGATTAATTTGAGACCCAAAAATCTGAACTACTGGTCAGACACCAAGCTGAAGCAGCAGTGAGTCAGGCCCTTACATTGTGTGCTTGCAGCCATGCTGCTTGGAGACATGCCTAAGACCAGCTGTGCACATCAGTCACTGCCTTGTGCTGAGGCACCAGGCTATTCTGTTTAATCCTTCCCATTAGGAAAAAAAAAATCCAGCCAGAAGAGGTCAAGAAGCTGTAAAAGATGCAAAGGTTTTCCTTGCTGGAGCATTCTTTGTGGTCTGTTTTTGCAGAAATCTCTCTTAGCTCAATCTATCCTGAGATTAATGGTTCAGGGAGGGTTAGTCAGCATCCCCAGCCATGGCAAAGTAATCACACCACTCAGTCAGCACAACAAATTGATAAGGTGCTGTGCAAAGTGCTTGCTGTTCTTCTGGCAGCCCAGGCCCCAAGTCTGTGTCAAATGAGCTTGGAGGATGCCACAGGAATTCAGCCGAGTGCAAATACCTGCCACAAACCACCTCCCAGTAACGTCAAAGCAAACTTACTGAAAGGAAATGAGCCCTTCCTGGAAATCACACTGAAAAAGCTGTTTTGTTAGCTGATGGTGGTATTAAACATTGTCCTCCTTGGACACTTACACCACAGCTAGTAACAAATAAGCCAGAGTGCACTGAAGCTTTGTCATTTGTCATTGCATTTGGCAGGTAAATTAGGGTTTTGCTCAACAACAGCAGCTCTACAAGCTGATACAGAGTTTGCAGGTTCAGCAACCATAGAGAGCTATCCCCAAGCTGCAAGTCCATGGGAGATGAGAATTTGTGGAAGCACAGCAGCTAGGTATGGGTGGACAGTGTGGGGCTTGTAGTGATAGGGAGAGGAGCAGTGGTTCTAAACTGGATCAGGGTAGAATCTCCCAAATCTGTCTTGCTGCTTCACAAGGGAATGGGCAGAGTGTGAATCCATCTCCCAGATCAACCAAACCTTTTAATGGCAAGTCCTCATGGCAAGCACCTGGAGCATTGTGGAGCTTGATGGGACTCTGAGCACCCGGATCCAGTTGGGGATGTCCCTGCTTACTGCAGGGACATTGGACTAGGTGCCCTTTAAAGGTCCCTTCTGACCCAAACCATCCTATGATTCTCTGATTCTATTTGCAGCAGACTCTTACCAACATGCATAGTGTGCCAGTTAAACCAGCTCAGGGCCTGATGTCTATGAGAAGGTCAGCTAGTGAGTCTGCATAGATTAGGCTAAATTGAAGGTCTTCTTAATAAGGGAAATCTGAATTCACAAGCTCAAAAAGCTGGATGGAGCTGTACAGTCTTAGCTCTTTTTAACAGGATCCAAACGGAGCAGCTGGAACATACCACAAAAATTCTCTGTATCAGGTCGAATGGAAATTTTTGTTAGTGAGTATCTACCTTCCCTGGGCTGCTCCACTGCAGATTGCTCACCACTACAAACCCTATGAGAAGAGGCTGAGGGAGCTGGGGTTGTTCAGCCTAGACAAGAGGAGGCTCAGGGGTGACCTCATTGCTGTCTACAACTACCTGAAGGGAGGCTGTAGCCAGGTGGGGGTTGGTCTCTTCTCCCAGGCAACCAGCAACAGAACAAGGGGACACAGCCTCAAGTTGTGCTGGGGGAAGTATAGGCTGGATGTTAGGAGGAAGTTCTTGCCAGAGAGAGTGATTGGCATTGGAATGGGCTGCCCAGGGAGGTGGTGGAGTCACCGTCCCTGGAGGTGTTCAAGAAAAGCCTGGATGAGGCACTTAGTGCCATGGTCTGGTTGACTGGATAGGGCTGGGTGCTAGGTTGGACTGGATGATCTTGGAGGTCTCTTCCAACCTGGTTGATTCTATTCTATTCTATTGTCCTGCTCTGGTAGGGGGGTTGGACTTGATGATCTCCTTGGGTCCCTTCCAACCCTTGACATCCTGTGAGTCTGTCCAGGAAGTGTTGCTAGTTCTGATCTAGTGGTTTATCCCCTCCAACCTCTGTTTTCATGGGGTTGTAGGACATAAAAGAACTGGTGCCTCAGGACTGGCCAGGTATCATGGGTTACCCAATTGAATCTGCTATTCCATCCCATGATGCTGTCATGCCAGCTTCACAATGAAAGTGCTGCCAGGACCAAAGCATCACAGGCTTTGTAGTTGAGATTGTGACATGAGAGGCTTCCTGCTCCCATTGCTGCTTCTGGTTTCTGGTTTTTGGGGTGGTGGTTTGTTTTTTTTCCTTCTTCTGGTGGATTTGCTGCAAGTTTAGGGGGTGGAGGGATCATTTTACCACTGGCTTCTGGTGCTGCCTCTGCTTTTGCTGTGCTTTCCTGCAAAGCTTGCTAAGATAATTGTGCATTGTAATCATCTCATTAAACTCTTTATTGCAACCCAAGACTTGTGTTACTTTCCCTCCCAAACTTTGTGTGAGTGCCTTGCTTTTGAGAGTGGGCTGTGTTAACCCAGGACACCAGGACAGCTCCAGAGAGCCCTCTCCCTCAGCCCCCTCCATCATAAATACTGCAAAGCCCATTTTCAGAGATCTTCCTCTAGCATGCTACATCCTAGGAGAAAATATGTCTGTGTGTATTAGGAATTAGTTGAAGTTGACACACAAATTGCTTTTGGAACATTTACTTGTGATTACCATGTCTTTATAATTATAAAGCTGCCCCACTCACTTGCTTTTCCCCCCTTTATTTCTTTTTTCAGTCCTTGATGTGTTTAACAAGCCAGCCAACTTTGAAACTGCTCTTAGCAACGTTATCTTTTGGTTGTTTGGAAATAACTGTGCCTCCATCCTGAGTAGATGTAAACCTGTGTTTTCTTTTAGGTTCCCCCTGTTTCCACTGCTCTTTAAACAAACTGTGGCCAAATGATTGTGTTAGTGCAGTGTTTCATAACAAAACAGAGCCTTTCACATGGCATTGGCTGTTTCTAGGGCAACATTTGAGAAATCACTCTTTCCCTTTTGTTTCTGTTGGGAGTCAGATTGAGCCCCTATTACCAAATTACTTCATAACTCCAGTACCAGGAATATGAGTAGCCATTAAAAATAGCATAGGTTTGGGCTGATCAAGCTTGGGGCAGGTACTAGGAAGTTGCTTAATTCTAAGGCAAATTCTTCCTTTATTTCTAAACCTATTTTTTAATGGTTCACTGGTTTAATCCAAGATAAATAACTGGCAGACCTGGTTTAGAAAGACAAGTGATCCAAACAACAAACTAGGGATGTATGGGCAACCCCATCTAGTTGAGGATGCCCTTGCTTACTGTGCTAGTTTGAAGCTAGCTACAATGTTTAGGTGAGAAGGATTAGATCACAGGCTGTGAAAGAGAAACAATGGTGATGACTACTTCACTCATAGGCTTGCTGACATGTATAAGAACAACAGTATAAACATAGATAAGGCATTTGCTCTCATCAGACCCCACCTGGAGTACTGTGTGCAGTTCTGGAGCCCCCAACACAAGAAGGACATGGAACTGCTGGAGCCAGTCCAGAGGAGAGCCACAAAGATGATCAGAGGGCTGCAGCAGCTCTGCTATGAGGACAGGCTGAGAGAGTTGGGGCTCTGCAGCCTGGAGAAGGCTTCGAGGAGACCTTATAGTGGCTTTCCAGTATCTGAAGGGAGCCTACAGGAAGGCTGGGGAGGGACTATTGACAAGGTCTGGTAATGTCAGGATGAGGGGGAATGGGTTTAAGCTGGAGGAGGGGAGATTTAGACTGGATGTTAGGAGGAAGTTCTTTACAGTGAGGGTGGTGAGACACTGGAACAGGTTGCCCAGGGAGGTTGTGGATGCTTCCTCCCTGGAGGTGTTTAAGGCCAGGCTGGATGAGGCCTTGAGCAGCCTGCTCTAGTGGGAGGTGTCCCTGCCTATGGCAGGGGGTTGGAGCTGGACGATCCTTGAGGTCCCTTCCAACCTAAACCATTCTATGATTCTATGATTTGGGCACAGCCTGGGCTTTGAGCTGCATTCCTCTCTCTAACCTCACCTTCCATCTCTCTGATTAATCCACTTGCTTCCTAACCCCCTTGGCCAACCCTCCATTCTTCCTTGGGCACAAGGCAATGTCTGGGGCAAGGTAGAGAGGGGTGAGAGAAGGTGGAAGGGCAGTTGGGAGCCCCTCCTGGGGACTCAGGTTTCTGGGAGGGCTGATGTCTTTCTGTATTCCCTTTTACCTTGTATATTTCTGTCTATAACCGTATATACTGTAAATATCTGCTTGTATATTGAGCTAAGCTGTAAATAATAAGCTTCATTCAATGTCCAGAGCTGAGTCTAGTTTGGGTGATTTCCAGAGTGTGGGGGGGTGGGTAACACCCAAACCACCACACTTACTGCAGAGGGTGTTGGACTATATGACCTTTTGAGGTCACTTCCAACCCAGACCATTCTACGATCCTGTGACAGTTAATCTGCTTCTGTTAAGGCAAAGTTCTGCTTTATTTCTGCAAGGAACATAAAAGGAATCGGAAATTTTATTGAATTGCCGTTTTGATTACATATTGAACACCCCCAAATTCATGGCTTGTTCATTTCAGCCAGTGTCTTTGGAGTGCTGAGAATAATTTCTTTGTTCTCATAAATGTTGTACACAGCCAACCCCATTAAAAACTCAGAGCTTTAATGGTGCCACAGAAGGGGAAATGGAGATGTGGCAAGAAGCTGAGGTTATAAAGTTCAAGTCTTGATACCCTTAAACATAGAAAAAAAAACCTCTGTTGCTGCCTTGATTCTGATCCTTGATTTACAGGCCTTGGTCTGACTGTGAGTTCATGAATATCATAGAATCACAGAATGGTTTAGGTTGGAAGGGACCTCAAGGATCATCCAGCTCCAACCCCCTGCCATAGGCAGGGACACCTCCCACTAGAGCAGGTTGCTCAAGGCCTCATCCAGCCTGGCCTTAAATGCCTCCAGGGAGGAAGCATCCACAACCTCCCTGGGCAACCTGTGCCAGTGTCTTACCAGCCTCACTGTAAAGAACTTCCTCCTAACATCCAGAATATGAACTGCAGCACCCAGACTCAAAGATGTAAGTGGCTCATTCTAGGTCAGTGGCTCTACCTTTAATTTGCCGAAATGAAGATTACAGACTGGGGCCGTCTATCTTTTTTTCCTTCCCCTTCCTTTGCCTTATCACCTTTCCCTTTCTCTGCTCCATCCCCTTTTTCCCTCCTCCAGCCCCTTTCCTTTTTCATCCCTTCATCCCCTGTCCTTTTTCCCTCTAGATTGTGCTAGTTTTAAGCTAGCTAGAATGTTTTGGTGAGAACTAGATTACAGGCTGTGAAAAGGAAACAGTGGTGATGTCTACCTCACTAATAGGTTTGCTGAGATGTATAAGAACAAGAACATAAATATAGACAACAGAGTTGCTCTCTGCCTCTCTGGAGCTCAACTTCTCTAACCTAACCTGCTGTCTCTGTGACTAATCCATCTGCTTCCTAACACCTCCCTGGCTGACCTTCCAAGCTACCTTGAGCATAAGGCAAAGTCTTGGGTAAGGTAGAGGGATGGGAGGAAGGTGGAAGGGTCGTTGAGAGCCCCTCCTGGGGACTCAGGTTTCTGGGAGGGCTGTTTTGTTTCTGTATTACCTTTTACCTTGTATATTTCTGTCTATAACTGTCTATACTGTAAATATCTGCTTGTATATTGTGCTAAGCTGTAAATATAAGCTTCATTCAATTTCCAGAGCTGCTGAGTCTAGCCTGGGTGATTTTCCAAAGTGTGGGGGAGGCAGGTAACACCCAAACCACCACAAAGGGCTGTTGTGTTTCTGTATCACCTTTTAATTTGTATATGTCTGTATATAATGGTATATACTGTAAATATCTGCTGGTATATTGAGCTAAGCTGTAAATATAAGCTTCATTCAATTTCCAGAGCCAGCTGAGTCTAGTCTGGGTGATTTCCAAAGTGTGGGGGAGGCAGGTAACACCCAAACCATCACAAAGGGCTGTTGTGTTTCTGTATCACCTTTTAACTTGTATGTTTCTGTATATAACTGTATATATATTGTAAATATCTGCTGGTATATTGAGCTAAGCTGTAAATATAAGCTTCATTCAATTTCCAGAGCCAGCTGAGTCTAGTCTGGGTGATTTCCAAAGTGTGGGGGAGGCAGGTAACACCCAAACCATCACACAGATGTAACAAACTCTCAGCCAGATCAGCACACACCACGTCGTCATTTGCATGCTTCGTGAACTCTTCCCATGTGCATTTACCTTTCCACTTCCTTGTATACATGGAGCCCCTTGCAGAAAAACAAGCTTCAGCATCTGACAGTTTACAATTTCTCTTTCTCCCAGAACTATTTCCTTCTAAATGGGTTGGCCTAGTCCTTGCCATGTTTTAAAACTCTCAAGGAAGCAGCTGTTGAAATGCATGCTAGCTTAATAAAAAACCCCAAATAAACAGCAAGGATGTGTGGGAAAGGAAACAACCACACTCACTGTGAACACAGCAGTGTGCAGGATGAACATCTTTTTCCTCTAGTTCCTCTTGCGAGTCAAAGGCTTTTTACCCATGAACATTTGATCTTAGTTTGACTTCTGAATTAAGGTCACTGTTTGGTTGGGGAGCAGAGATAACACAGAGATGATGGAGATCAGCTTCTTGTGGCTAAGAGGGAGCAGATAGGAAAGCATGAATCAAAATAAATATCTTTGTCCCTGCTGTGGCTGAAATGATCTCGATGGTATCTGGGGACAGCAGAGGATTTGGAAAGAAAGGTTGTATTGTGATAGTGTTTTCCCCTTTGTGGGTTGCTCAGAAAATCGTATGGGAAGATGAAGAATGGCTCTGATCACAGACTAATTGGCATGAATCAGTGTTTCTAATTCTACATAGGACAGCCTGTGAGAACTAGAGAGGTTAATGCCAGTATGGGGTTAAAAATGGTGTTAAAAATATTGCTGGCTAATTGAAGGGGGGGGAGCAAGAGTAAATAATGCAGAGAGACAGGAAGGCTCTGGGCTTTTGTAACAAGCAAAAGCACAGAGAAGTAAAACAGAGAAATGAGGAAAATACCAAGGAAAACAAATGGGTGTCAGTACTTTCCTTCTCCAAAGAGAAATACTTGTATTTAAACAAGCCTGAGGGGTTGCTCCCACAAGAATTGGCCAGCGTCATTGTGAGGCCACTCCTCATTATCTTCGAAAAGTTATGGCAATAGGCAGAGGTTCCTGAGGAAAACAAGGTTCCTGGAGGAAAGCAAAGGTCACCCCTAGCTTCAGGAAGGACAAGAAGGAGCATCTGGGGAACTACAGGCCAGCCAGCCTCACCCTGATCCCTGGGCAGGTGATGGAGCTGGAAATAAGGACAGGAAGATGATTAGAAATAGTCAGCAGAGATTTACAAAGGAGAAATCACACCTGACCAAACTCAGGTGACCAGCTTGGTTGATGAGGGAAGATAGTGGATAGTGTGTCCCTTGTCTTCAGCAAAGCATCTGACACTATCCTAACGTCCTCACAGATGAACCTGCTTCAGTTTTGGGGTACTTGTAGATCTCTGCTCCGTCATCACCTCACCAACCACTGCTTCTGGAGAGACAGGGTCACTACTTCCATCTTAACATTTTCCTGCTCTTCCAGAGCAGGAAATCCATCAGAGTGCAAGCCCAGTAGCACTGTGCTGTGGGAAAACAGCAGTGAGCTGAAAGAAGGAGGTATCTGCTTAGGAAACAAGAGAGCTGGGATTGTTTAGCCTGGAGAAGAGGAGGCTTAGGGCAGACCTTATTGCTGTCTACAACTACCTGAGGGGTGGTTGTGGCCAGGGGGAGGTTGCTCTCTTCTCTCAGGCAGCCAGCACCAGAACAAGAGGACACAGCCTCAGGCTGCGCCGGGGGAAGTTTAGGCTTGAGGTGAGGAGAAAGTTCTTCACTGAGAGAGTCATTGGCTACTGGAATGGGCTGCCCAGGGAGGTGGTGGAGTCGCCGTCCCTGGAGCTGTTCAAGGCAGGATTGGACGTGGCACTTGGTGCCATGGTCTAGCCTTGAGCTCTGTGGTAAAGGGTTGGACTTGATGATCTGTGAGGTCTCTTCCAACCTTGGTGATAGTGTGTGTGTGTGTGTGTGAAAATGAGGGAAATCGAAGCAGATGTGCACCCATACTTTTGTACTTCTGGGAATGCTTGCCTGGTCAGGAACAGCTGGAAGCCTTCTGCACTACCACAAGGCTTTAAGAAGACTTCAACTTTGGATGCCTGGTAATGGTCAGCCCAACACTCACACATCTGTGGTGATCTCAACCATGAGACAGCTGCAGCATTTTCATTGCAAAACTGTGGTAGGGACAATGTCTCACCACCTCAAGTGTTCTGAGGGCTTACACTCACTCCTGGTGCATTATTGGGACTTCTCTCAGTCCTAGCTAGAAAAAAAACCAGGCATTTTTTCTCTAGTTCCTGCTGCACCAGTGAGTGGCTTGGCACACCTGAGCACAAGGCTATTCTAATGGTAGAAAACCCCATGCAGACTATGTTAGATACATCTCATCAGGCTCTGCTGAAAGGTAATTAGCCAGATGGGGAGACCAATACTGCCCGAGGAGCTAGCATGTGACAAAAAAAGTCCCTTGTGTGATGTTTTGGGTGTTCCCCGACCCCCCACACTTTGGAAATCACCCAGACTAGACTCACCCGGCTCTGGAAATTGAATGAAGCTTATATTTACAGCTTGGCAGAATATACAAGCAGATAGTTACAGTATATACAGAAATATACAAGGTAAGAGGTAATACAGACAGACATCAGCCCTCCCAGAAACCTGAGTCCCCAGGAGGGGCTCCCAACTGCCCTTTCACCTTCCCCTTACCCCTCTCAACCTTACCCCAGTCCCAAGGAGGAATGGAGCCAGGGGGTTAGGAAGCAAAGTGGATTAGTCAGAGAAAGGAAGGGTGAGGTTAGAGAGAGAAATGCTGCCCACAGCCCAGACAAAGAGCGACTCCCCTATCTATGTTTTGATTCTTGTTCTTATACATCTCAGCAAGCCTATGAGTGAAGTAGACATCACCATTGTTTTCCTTTCACAGCCTGTAATCTAGTTCCTCTCACCAAAACATTCTAGCTAGCTTCGAACTAGCACACCTTGCTATACAGATAGGTGAGGAGGTGCTGGTGTAATTGTTCCACGTCACGCTGGAGGGAGAAGCAGCTGAGGTGCTGTGAGCAGGAGCCCACAGCTGTGCAAACAAGTGTCAGCTTGTGTGCACTGAGCACTGGCTGCACAGCTACACAAAACCTTTGCTTCAAGGCTTCAGGCCAGCCAGAGTGCCATACAGTTTACATTTGGTCAGGGCCAGATTCAGATGGAGACTTGATCTGTGAGCTCAGACAGGCCAGCTGGCACAATCTGAAGAATTAGACCTTGATAAATTATTCAGGTCTTGTGATGTTTCTTTCTGCCTAGACCACAAATCGGGCTTTAAGAAGCTTCATGATTAAAGTTACACAGTTGAAGCTGAGTCCTTAGGAGTTTATCCAATGGGGACAGAGACTTTTCCATATCTGCATCAGACAGTGACAGAGATTGCAGCATACTTCAGAAATACATTTCCTCCCTGCCCCTTTCTTGGCACTACTTGTGTGAACTATACTGCCAAGGCAGCCTCTGTGTGTGTGTTTGCACCTGCATGACAGAGCAGTCTGCACAGAGCCTTGCTGCCTGCCTGCCTCTGCACTGCTGTCAGTTGTGCAGGGTAACCTCAGCAGAGCTGCTCAGGAGAGACAAAAGCATTGAGGCTGAGATCGGTTCCACTTAATGAGACCAATAAAAGTTAAACATCCTGGAAGATCCATTTTCCAGTGTTCATAACCTTTCTTTGCTGATGACCTCCTTATTTATTTATTTACTTCTTTCCAAACTGAGCTTTTCATGGGCATTTACATGAATTTTCCAGCTTTTCTAATACAGAACATCTGTGGTCCCTATGCAGTGTCCTCTATAGGTCATGGGAAAGCTTTATCTTACTAATAAGCTCCATTCCTCTATATATTCAAGCCCAGCTGATGGGGCCAAGTGTGTTTATAAATAAATATCATCTTGTAATGACCACTTCCATATGTCCCTGAGGAATAGAGACTTAGTCCTTTGGAGCTGGACAGCTGCCTCCTTTGTGACAGTGAGAACAGTTTTCTCCTGTCTGGTTAACGTTTGATTTATGTGGAAATGAACTCCCCAAGGTGGCAGGCCAGTGAATACTACTGGAAAATGCAATGCTCCCAGCTACCCTTAAAAGTCTGGGAAGTTGGGTCAGCCATCTCCCATTTTTCTCATTGTGATGGTTTGGGTGTCCCCCGCCCCCCACACTTTTAGAAATTACCCAGACTAGACTCAGCCAGCTCTGGAAATTTGAATGAAGCTTGTATTTACAGCTGGCACAATTTACAAGCAGATATTTACAGTACATACAGATATAGACAGAAATATACAAGGTAAAAAGGTAATACAGAAACACAACTCCCCTCCCAGAAACCTGAGTCCCCAGGAGGGGCTCTCAACCACCCCCTCACCTTCCCCCTACCCCTCTCAACCTTACCCCAGTCCCAAGGAAGAATGGAGGTTGGTCAGGGGGATTAAGAAGCAAGGCGAATCAGCCAAAGCAAATGGAGGGTGAGGTTAGAAAGCAAGATGGAGTTCAGCCAGCAGCCTCAGCTCCCCAGCAGGCAAAGAGCCCAGAGCACAGCCCAGAGCCAAGTGCTCAAGTGAAGTGCAAAGCAAATGTTACTCCAGGTGGGGTCTGAGGAGAGCAGAGTAAAGGGGGAGAATCCCCTCCCTTGCCCTGCTGGCCACACTGCTCTTGATGCAGCCCAGCACACCGTTGACTATTTCTGTTTCTCCCTGATTAGCTGTATCTGCCTCGGTGAAATCAGGGATAAAAGCATGGGGAAGGCAAGTGAGTTTCATATGAATTCCTTCCCATAACTTTCAGGAGTGACTGTTGACTACATTGCTAAGGTATGGAACAATACATTTGCTGGGAAATTTGGGTTGCTGAAACATCTGTTAAATGATTGGCCCTGCTTGCTGATGAATGCAACAAGAAATGTGCTGCAGCATGCTTTCTCTTCTGCTTGAAGCATGATCTAATGGCTCCTTATCACTGCAGGATGACTTACTGTCTCAGTAGCTTATTTCTTAATACTCTTCCATCAAACACAATATGTTGTGCACCTCTCAGGAGTTGACACCTCGGTCTGCTTCGTCTTCCATCCCGGCAGTGGTGCAGCAGAGGTCAGGATCCATGTTCTAAAGGTATTCAGAAGAAATCCATTGCAGATTTTAGAAGATCAACTCAGAGGACTTAATCTTCACTGCAAGAATTGTTCCTTTAGCTACATAGATGCATGGTTTATGTAGGTGAATGCACAGAAAGCAAACAGTGTTGAGGTGCTGGAACGTGTCCAAAGAAGGGGAACAAAGCTGGTGAGGGGCCTGGAGCACATCCCTGTGAGGAGAGGCTGAGGGAGCTGGGGGTGTGCAGCCTGGAGAAGAGGAGGCTCAGGGCAGACCTCATTGCTGTCTACAACTACCTGAAGGGAGGTTGTAGCCAGGTGGGGGTTGGTCTCTTCTCCCAGGCACCCAGCAACAGAAGAAGGGGACACAGTCTGAAGTTGTGCCAGGGGAGGTCTAGGCTGGATGTTAGGAGGAAGTTCTTGCCAGAGAGAGTGATTGGCATTGGAATGGGCTGCCCAGGGAGGTGGTGGAGTCACTGTCCCTGGAGGTGTTCAAGAAAAGACTGGATGAGGTTCTTAGTGCCATGGTCAGGGCTGGGTGCTAGGTTGGACTGGATGATCTTGGAGGTCTCTTCCAACCTGGCCCATTCCATTCCATTCCATTCCATTCCATTCCTTTCCATTCCATTCCTTTCCATTCCATTCCACTAACTCTGTTCTGTTCTCCCAAAGCTTTGCCTTATCCTGGAGACCTGAATAGTGAAAGAGGTAAGACATGAAATTTAAACCTTACCTCCCTGTCTTCTCACAACCTATGGCTTTTGAACAGGATTTAGTTTTTAATAATTCTTGGAACTGAATTACATCTGTAACTATTACTATTTTTGTTTCCACCACAGAAGACTGCCAGTGCTGGATCACTGTGTGGAGCTACGGTCACACTGCCTTCAGAAGGGTGAACCAAGCCAGCCTTGGTTGCTCCAGATCAGGAGCTCCATGCTGACACTGAATTGTCCACATGGGAACAAGAAGTAGGAGAGGACAAGGCTGATAATAGAGGAAAAAAGGAAGTGTGCATGTGTGAGAAACCCAAACTGAGAACAGAAAGGTCAGTTTCCAGGGCTTCATTTTATCACACAGAGAAAATGAGGAATTACCCTTCTTCCTAACTGGTTGGGGTTTGACACTCAGTAAAGAAAGGTGATTTGGTTTTAGTGTCTATTTTTGGTGTTTAGGTGTTTTTCAGGTTTTGTGAGAAATCCAGTTTTGGCTGATGTACAAAAGAGTAGATAGAGCCTTCCTTTCCTGTACTCTGCAAAATGTCCTTTACCATGAGGGTGCTGGAACACTTCAACAGGTTGCCCAAGGAAGCAGTTGAGGCTCCATCCCTGGAGATGAATATTCAAGATCACCTTCAAGGAAGTAGTTGAGGCTCCATCTCTGGAGATGAATATTTAAGGTCAAGCTGGACAAGGCTCTGAGCCCCCTGATCTAGGTTCATAGACTCACAGATTCATAGACTAGTTTAGGTTGGAAGGGACTTTAAAGATAATGTCCCTGCTCACTGCAGGGGGGTTGGACTAGACGACCTTTGGAAGTCCCTTCCAACCCAAACCATTCTATGATTCTATGTTCTGGAGGAGAATTCAGCAGTATCCCAACCCATGTAAATTAAATTACATTTTCCAATGTCTTCCAGAAAATAAAAGACCACAATGTCTGTTAGAAAGGGATGTCTGCGCTGAGGCTTGATTTTGATACTGATGAGACTTGGCACTGCATTCTTGAACCATCTCTTTTAAATGGCAAAGAGAAAAAGCCATATCACCAGTACATTAATATAAAATACTCTTTGTAGATACTTAATTTCAGGTTTATGAATTAGGTAAAAGCCAAAACAATCCCAAAGCAAAAAGGGCTCAACTGATCTTTTGCTCACATTTTCTTATGTACACTACATGATGGCCTTGCTGTTGGCCAGTGGGAAAATCTCCTGAGAAGAAATGTGTCTCTTATTTCCTCTGGGAATGCTCAGTACCCTGGAGATGTTTCTTACTTGACAGTTTGTTTCTCATGTGATTACTGGGCCTTTGCTCAGATGAGAGAAGTAATTTCTTTTCCTGACTCCAAGAAGTACATGTAATGATGTAATTGTAAGGCTCTCTTCTGACTGCTTAAGGCTAAACTGGCTTGTGACAGCAGATATAGAGGGGTTCACCCTCTCAATGCTTTTCCAAGCAGGGCTGAGTTAGGCTGGGCTGCTTTGCCTACATTTTGGTGGCAGGTAGCATGGGAGCTCATAGAAACCCAGTTCAATACTGGGCCATTGTCCATCCCTGCTTTCATAAATAATCCCAGAGGGAATTTGAGAGCCAAAGCCAAAAGACTTGAGTGCAAACCAGGGCAGTATCCATGTTATTAGGGGTCACAGAATCACAGAATGTTAGGAAAAGACCTCAAAAGATCACCCAGCCCAACTCCTCTGCCAGAGCAGCATCACCTAGGAACACAGGAACACATGCAGGGGCAGCAATAGTACTGTGTCTGACATAACCATCACACCTTGAGTACTGTGTTCAGTTCTGGGCCCCCCAGTTTAAGAGGGACATTGAGATGCTTGAGCATATCCAGATCAGGGCGACGAGGCTGGTGAGAGGCCTCGAGCACAGCCCTACGAGGAGAGGCTGAGGGAGCTGGGATTGTTTAGCCTGGAGAAGAGGAGGCTCAGGGCAGACCTTATTGCTGCCTACAACTACCTGAGGGGTGGTTGTAGCCAGGAGGAGGTTGCTCTCTTCTCTCAGGCAGCCAGCACCAGAACAAGAGGACACAGCCTCAGGCTGCGCCGGGGAAAGTTTAGGCTTGAGGTGAGGAGAAAGTTCTTCACTGAGAGAGTCATTGGCTACTGGAATGGGCTGCCCAGGGAGGTGGTGGAGTCGCTGTCCCTGGAGCTGTTCAAGGCAAGGTTGGACGTGGCACTTGGTGCCATGGTCTAGCCTTGAGCTCTGTGGTAAAGGGTTGGACTTGATGATCTGTGATGTCTCTTCCAACCTTGGTGATACTGTGAGACTGCGATACTGTGATAACTATGATGTACTTACTACATATTTGAACTGGAAACAAACTGCTTGGTTCATAAAATGGAAACTCATATTTATTCTATTTTCTCCAAACACAGGATAGTTACTGTGAGTAATGCTTGTAAAATATGTCAGATTTGCCTCTAGAACTTGAAGACCTCCACATTGAGGCAGTTAGGAGTCAGGATTAGAAAGATTCAGGTAAAGTCAGAAGTAATCACAAATTGAAGCTAACCTGAACCTCTACTTTCTACCTGACACAGTTTTCTGATATGAGCTGTTTACAGTCATAGCATTTGCAGCCTGATAGGAAGGGCAGATCTAATAAACACACAAAGGTGCACCTAAATGTATTGGCAGTGTACTGCTTTCACATCTGTCATTGCAAACAGCAACTCTGTCTGGAGTTCTGTCTCTGGCAAAAATCATAGAATCATAGAATCTGTCAAGGTTGGAAGGGACCACGAGGATCATCCAGTTCCAACCCTCCTGCCATGGGCAGGGACACCCTACCCTAGAGCAGGCTGCCCAGAGCCTCATCCAGCCTGACCTTAAACACCTCCAGGGCTGGGGCCTCAACCACCTCCCTGGGCAACCCATTCCAGGGTCACCTGGAATAAGATCATTCTTTCAAAAAGAGTACTGAACCTCAAGGTATGAAACAGGTAAATGGTGAGGTTGATAAGACTGAAGGACAGCCTGCCATCCAGAGGGACCTGGACAGGCCGGAGAGGTGGGCTGAGGAGAGTCTCCTGAGGTTCAGTAAGGCAAACTGCATGATCCTGCACCCATGTCAGGGTAATCCTAGGTATCAATCCAGGCTGGGGGATGATGAGATGGAGAGCAGCCCTGCAGAAAGGACTTTGGGGTGAGAAAGGACTGAGTGGTGCTGTCAATATGCTAGAGGGATTGGATGTCACCCAGAAGTACCTGGACAAGCTGGAAAGGTGGGCCCAGGTGAACCTCATGAGGTTCAACAAGAGCAAGTGCAGGATCCTGCACCTGGGTTGGAACAATCCTTGCTATTGATCCAGGCTAGGGGATGAGGTGATGGAAATCAGCCCTGTAAATAAGGACCTGGGAGTGCTGGTGGATGAGAAGCTGGACATGAGCCAGCAATGGGCATTTGCAGCCCAGAAGGCCAAAGGCGGCCTAGGCTGCATCAAAAGCAGCATGGCCAGAGATGGAGATGTGATTCTGCCTCTCTGCTCTGCTCTGGGAAGACCTCACTGTGTCCATCTGTGGAGCACCCAACACAAGAGAGACATAGACCTGATGGAGTGGGTCCAGAGGAAGGCCACCAAGGCGAGACCAGGGGACTGGAGTATCCCTCATGTGAAGACAGGCTGAAAGAGTTTGGGCTGTGCAACCTGTAGAAGAGAAGGCTCTGGGCAGACCTTGCAGCTACATGTCAGACATGTCAGTATCTGAAGGGGGCCTGTAAAAAGGCTGGGGACAGACTGTTAAGAGGAGAAATGTTTTTAAAACTGAACAACTACTTTCCTTAAAAGTCATCCTTCCCTTGAATTTTTCAGTGCACTCCCACATCAGCCTGGCTGCCTGGAGGAGCAGTCTTCTTCTCCCTTGGATGCTGTGTTGTTTCAAGTCTGCTACAGTAGTTTGGTTTCCGGTATCTCTGTCCTCCTGCTTGCCCTGTCACTGTCTCTGTGCTGAAGGTGGCTTGTCCTACCATTCTTGGCTTTTCTCTTTCCTTGCCCAGTGACCCTTTGTTGAACTGATTCACCACAGTATCATTGCTGACACTGCAGGAGATGTTTAAGCTTGCCCCGTCCACCCTGTAGTCGAGAGAATTCAGGTTCGAGGGCACAAGGCACTAGTCTAGTTCAGAGGGTTTCAAGAACCTTACATACAACAATCAGGTCTTTAGCAAGAGGAAAAGCAGAGCTGGGTAAAGGAATGAGAAGTCTGTTTTGTCTCTGACAGTCCCAAACTGTGCTCTCATAGCTTCCAGTGAGCCCTCCCTGGGGGGGGACATCAGGCAGATGCTTTTGAGAACAAGAGGATCCAGGGCTGATTCCTGCTGTCGCTGTGAAGGTCGCAAGGCCAGAGCGTGCGACCCAGCTGGAAGGGATCCCTGCCTGATGAGAACAGGGAGGCACGTAGCTGTGTGGTCACCACCGTTTCTCATGACTGGAAGCACGTGTCCCGCACAGGGAGCTCCACAAGGCTCTGAGCACTTGTGGAGCTCCCTGAGGCCATGAGTTGGTACTGAGAGCAAGCGTTAGCCTTTACAAACTCAGCTGTCTGGAGGAAGCCATTTGGTAAGCCTGCTGTGTCTTTGCTAACAGATATTTCACTCCTTGGAAGGTTCACTTGTGCCCTCTTTTGTGTGTGTGTGCCATGACTGATACTCTTGGGTAGATGGGTGTCGTGGAGGCAGGGAATTAATGTGGCTGAGTCAGGAATTATAAAAATAGACTTCTTTTATTTTCCTGGAACCTCACCCCCAACCTATATACAAAAATTAGTTTAGTTTATTGACAGATTCGGTTCACTCAGGAATTTCTTCCAAAAGGATATTATAGATACATTTAGATATTTAGGAAGTCAGGAAATGGGAAAGGCTAAGCTATAAACACAGCTTTACCTCACTATCAATCAGGCTGAGCAGAGAACAGCAGGTCTTACTCATGGAGGTGAGATAGGCTTTCAGCAATGATCCCTTACTGGATTCCTTGGCAGGAGCAGCCTTCTGACACTGCAGGCAATAGCCAATAAAAGAGATCCACACAGCAGAAGCCTGAGGCTAGTGGCAGAGCTGCCAAACTCAGAAATCTCTTGAGCACTTCTTTCACAAGTGGGATGATTGTGGAATTGTGCTGCCTTCACAGCGGCAGGGGAGGGCCAAAAGTGCTAGCGGCCTCCAGTCCAGGAGGCAGCCAGGAACTTGGCTGCTGATATGGTCCAAGAGGGTCCAGTCTGGATGTCGTCAGTGGCTCTCTCTCAACGTACCCCAGGGCTGGTTGTCAAGCCTGCAAGTTTGCAGAGAAGGGTGCAAAAGTGGGGAGAACTGTCCAAAAGCAGGGATGTGGTAAACCCAAGAGCTGTACAAGAAGGTAGGACCCATGGGGAGGGTCCAGTCACAGCAGGAATCTGTCCTGTCAGGAACTCTATCAGGAGCTCTTTTCAAGGTGAGGAGCTCTCAAGACGGGACCTCTCAAGGCGAGAGCTCTCAAGGCAGGGAGCTTTTCTACCTTCTGCCTTGCTCTATTTATCCTTTTCTAGACAAAGTGTCCATTTACCATTTATACTGGGAGCAAGAACCCAGCCAAACACCAGCCCGATTCCAGTGTGAGCTTCCACACAGGCCAGCCCACATGTGGAAAGGCACCTTGTGCTGTTTCACCTGTGACACTGTCTGCCACAACAAGCTCCTGGCTAAACTGGCAGCTCGTGGCTTGGACAAATTCACTCTGTGCTGGGTCAGGAACTGGCTGGAAGGCCGAGCCCAGAGAGTTGTGGTGAATGGTGCCACATCCAGTTGGCAGCCAGTCACTAGTGGTGTTCCCCAAGGATCAGTGCTGGGCCCAGTCCTGTTCAATATCTTTATTGATGATCTGGACGAGGGGATTGAGTCCAGCATCA
>WAAF01005446.1:23724-59716 GCA_013400475.1 Tricholaema leucomelas
ACAAGGGGACACAGTCTCAAGTTGTGCCGAGGGAAGTATAGGCTGGATGTTAGGAGGAAGTTCTTCACAGAGAGAGTGATTGGCATTGGAATGGGCTGCCCAGGGAGATGGTGGAGTCACCATCCCTGGGGGTGTTCAGGAAAAGCCTGGATGAGGCACTTAGTGCCATGGTTTAGTTGACTGGATAGGGCTGGGTGATAGGTTGGACTGGATGATCTTGGAGGTCTCTTCCAACCTGATTGATTCCATTCTATTCTACCTTCAAGCCCTCAGGGATGGGTGGGAAGAAGCAGTTTTCACACCTTCTTCTCCCATTCAAACCTGCAAAGGGGCAGGGGGGACAAGAAAGGAATTTGGGGTACCCCAGAACAATGGGTCCACAGGCATGGCAGTTTTCCTGAGTTGCGTGGCCACAACCTCTTGATGATTTCATCTATCAGATTACTATGGGCTAGGTTTTCTAAAAGGGAGGTCTGAAAACTCCTTTTACTAAAACAACCTTTCCCCAAACTTCAGGAACAAAGTATAGAGAACCTTTGCTTGTGTATCTGCACATGCACATGTGCACATGCACACACATTAATCCACCACAGTTTATTTCCCTCGTGTAAGAATCCAAACCACATCTCCGAATTGCCTCTAAGGAACGTCTGGAAATCCTAATGCAGGAAGAAAGAAAACAGGTTTCAGTTTGTAACTATCCTGCCCCATTTTCTGTCCAGGTGGCACACAGCTTGTACCAGTGCTAGTTTGAGCCTAGCTAGCATGTTTTGGTGAGAAGAACTAGATGATAGGCTGTAAAATGAAAACAATGGTGAGGTCTACTTCCCTCACAGTCTTGCTGGGATGTGTAAAGAAGAAAGGCAAAACAAAGATTACTTCACTTGCTTCTTCTCTTCGCTGGGGAGCTTTGCTTTCTGGGGAGAAGCTGAGGCTGCTGGCTGAACTCCATTTTGCTTTCTAACCTCACCCTCCTTTTGCTTGGCTGCTTCACCTTGCTTTTTAACCCTCTTGGCTGAACCTCCATTCTTCCTTAGGACTGGGGTAAGGTTGAGAGGGGTAGGGGGAAGGTGAGGGGTGGTTGAGAGCCCCTCCTGGGGACTCAGGTTTCTGGGATGGGAATTGTGTTTGTATTACCTTTTTTACCTTGCCTATTTCTGTCTATAACTGTATATACTGTAAATATCTGCTTGTAAATTGTGCCAGCTGTAAATATAAGCTTCATTCAAATTTCCAGAGCCAGCTGAATCTAGTCTGGGTGACTTCTAAAAGTGTGGGGGGGCGGGGGACACCCAAACCATCACAACCAGCCTTTCTCCACCTCTCCAAACATACGTAAGTCAAGCTGGAAACTTGAAAGAGGAAAGTTGTGAAACGTTCTGAGATACTTGACGAAAGTCTAAACCAACAGATTGCAAAGAGTTACAAACAAAAATTGGTCTCAAACCCAGTGCTTCTTGTGTGACATCATGTCACATTAATCACTTTTAGGTTGCCCTTACAAGGATGAAAATTCCCCCTTCACAGCTCATTCTCCCAAACAAAAAATGCATCTTCTGAGTAGGATCTTCCTTTACGTCTGCCAAAACAGCTGGAGCTGGTAGGCTTTGCTCAAAGGTCAGTGAGGTTAGTTAAGGCCTTGGATGGGAGGGAAGTCCATCACGGTGATGGTTATTCCCTCTCTACAGCACATGATGAGGTCTCTGAGACATAAGGATTTATAACATTTATATATAATTTTTGTGTGTGTGGCAAGATACTGAGCTTTACATGGAATCTTTTGGCTGAAAAACCCGAGTAACAATAGCCTGGACGATCCTTAGTGTGGATTCTGGCAGTGCAAACATCTGCCCCCTTATAGAAATGTATAGCTATATATACACACACCTATTTATAGAACTTAACCAAGATTTTCTCCTTTAAATTGGTAATGTATACAAGGAGAATTTAAGTTGAAGGAATTTACTGAGTAATTAAGTGTTATGGAGGCAGGGAATTAATGTGGCCGAGTCGGGAATTATATAAAAAATAGAGTTATTTTATTTCCCTGAAAACCTGCCCCCAAAACTATACACAGAAGATAATTTAGGTTTAATTAGCAGGTTCTTAGTTGGTTGAGAAGATCTACACGGATGCCACAGGTAGACTTGACTAATTTTGAAGTCAGAAGTTGGAAAAGGCTTGAGCTATGAAATACAGCGTTCCCCACTATAAAATAAGGCTGAGCCCAAAGCTACTCACAAGCAGAAGCAGGCTGGCTTGAAAGGAAGGGCGATTCAAATCGCTTGTGCCTTCGGGTCTTTCAGAAGTCTCCCAGGGTCGTTAAGGAGCTATGAAGCTGCACAAAGGGGGTGCTTAAGGTGAAGCAGACCTTAAGAGCTTGTCTTCTGAGCATCAGGGGCTCCTTGTGCAGAAGCTATCCAGGCCGGGGGAGAACTCCAAGGCAGGAACGAACTCCACGGCAGGAGCACCCCAAGGCGGGAAGTCCCCCCAATATTTATACCCTTCCTAGACAAAAAACTGAGTTACCACTGCTTAGGCGCAAAAAGCACACAGCCAATCCCCAGCCGAGTCCAGCGCGGGCCCGGCACGGGGCACCCCTTGTGCTGGAAGGGTCCCTTGCTCCCCCCCCTTCACGCCTGCAGGGCAGGGGTGGGGGGAACAGGTCTGTTCGCACCTTTTTTCCTCTCCCATTCAAACCACAGAGGAAGAGGAATTTTGGGGTATATGGGACACTCCAGGACATTAAATTGAAGGAATTTATTGATCAATTAATAGCCCTCTGCTTGAAGTGGAATAGGAAAGAATGGCTTAATATACACAGATGTGCTATGCTGGAAAAACATAAGGAATGGTGACTAGCAGCTAGCTGTATGATCTGCAGTGAATTGCAAGCACTGTACAAGGGGTGGCCACCTACTTAAGGGGACCTTTCTCTTCTGTGGCCGTCACTAGCAGCCTCTCAATGAATGGGTGTTCACGTGTTGGCATTTGAAATGAGCAGGATGTGGCTGCCTTTGTCTCTTAGCATGTTCCCATGCCAAGTACATGTACATGTCTGTGCATGATCTCACTTTAAGTGTCTTCATCAGCAAAGTTTCTCCTATCCTTGCTTTGAAGACTGTTCCACTAACCATTCAGTGATGGCCAATAAAGCTTTGTTTCAGTCATCTTAAATTCTAATTTCTCTGATTTTGTGCCTTTACCTCTTTGAATTGGTATGACTGAGGCCCTGGAACTTGTCCAGCTCCCCCTGAAAACGATGTACAGCACAGTCCTTCGCACTTTAAACATGAGATTTTCTGCTTCAAAACATTTCTTTTAATCCAAGCCAAGCCTCCTGGTGATGTGTGCTGCCAGTGCCCCAGCCTTGGTGCCTGTTTTTCTTGGACAGTACTGATCCTGTCTCTGCAGGCTAAACCTCTACACCATCCAGTAAAGGAATATGGGAACATATTTTATCTTTACTGTCCAGTTATCACATGAGAAATCTTTTTTTTCCCCCCAGGTTTATGGAATTCTTAAGGGGAAGTAGGAAGCATAATTCAGAGAGATAGAGCCAAGAATGATTAATAATATGCTAGGGGTATAAGAAATTCTTACCTATCAGCCTAGCTTAGTCTGTTTATGATCTAAACACACATATATGGAAAATATCTCCTGACATAAGCATTTTATGGAGAAAAAGTTAACTCTTACCTCCCTATGCAAGCAACTCACAGTTGGAAATCTGGTTTAGAGTAGTGGGAACTTATCGCTGTCTATTTCACTGCCACCTGTCACACGCAGCAACAGTGTCCTCCATCAGCTTGCCACGAAGACCAATACCTTCCTGTGAAGGACACTGCCCAAAGCACTTGGGGAGCTGTATCGTTTCCCAGTCTGCTCATGGGGACAACTCACCAACCCAATGCACTGACACTGGGATCCTTGCTGACTCCAGCCCCAACCCCACATCCACCCTTAGAGTCCGGTGACCACAGCTCCTGGAGTCAGCTGCCAGCCAGCTATCACAACTCCCCAGTACCGTGTTTGGTGACTGCGAGCATCTGAACACCAGGCTAACACAACTGTTTCAGGATGCCATGCTGCGGCTACAAAACTCTTCTGCTAGTTGTGGCAAAGCATAAAATAAGAGTCTGGCAGGACATGATTTATTGCTTCATGATGCTTTCCAAAACCTCATCAGTGTTTTGAAAATACCAGGCTCCACAGAGAATATAATTTGTCAAAAGTAATGAAAGCTTTGTTCCTTTTATGATATAATGGCTAATGTCTTTTTCTCTAGTCAAATTTCCTTTCTGGTCTCGGAGTAAATGCTTTTTCAGCTTGCAGCAACAAGCATTTGCTAATAATAATCAATGGAGAGCTTGGAAAGCGGTTTCACGACATGTCCTCAATCTTAATTGTGAAGGAAGAAAAGACAAGCAGAATTAGCCATGTTTTTCTAGTCAATGAGATTGCTGTGTGCATATTCCTTTCCAAATGGAAAAGCAAAAGGACAATTCCTTGCCTGAACTTTAGGCAATACAGATAGAGGCACACGGTTCTGTGACACTCATTTAAGAGGCTAAGTCAAGTTCTGTGCCTCTGAAATGATCCAATGGGCCACATTAGGACGTTGTGTTAGGGTATAGGCCTACTGCATACATGAGTATTAACTAAATCTGAATATACTTCTGGCTCTCTTGCTGTAGGATGTCTTGAGTATCCCAGAAAGCTCAAGTTAGCCCTTCTGGGGTGGAGCCAATCAACTGGTCCTTAAAAGTACCATGGAAAAGGCTGTGTTACGAGAAGCACTGGAAGTACAGAAGAATGAGTGGAGAATACAAAGGGGGAAAAAAGGAAAAGTTGTAAGGAAAAAAATCAGAGACAGAAGAAATCATTACTGACACTTTATTTTGTAGGAAAGCTGCTTTTGTATAGCGTCTTGACTGAACCATGTATCAGATGGACAGCCTCAGAGAAATTCACAGCCCTGAAAAGAGAAGCCAGAGGCAAATCGTATATGCTTTGCTCTGACTCTTCTTGGAAGCTGCAGATGTTTGTTGTTCGGACACACAATAGACAGATTAGTATCTCCAGATGTTCACCACCCATCCTCCCACCACATTAGTAGGTAAGCGAGGGAATGAATGCTTTCAGCGGAAACTCCACTGCTGCTTCAGATGAAGTACTTTGTTAATGTTTACATTCTGGAGAGCTTACACTACAGAGCAATGCCCTTCTGTGCCACAACCTAACACCACACAAAGCATGCAAACTGCCTGCACAAGTGCTGAGGAACTGATTTCCAAAGAGAATGAGAATTCAGCAGTGCTTTTGACTATTTTACCTGATAAGAATAAGCAAATACAAAAGTATTTAAAAGGTTGAGTGACTTGGAAAGTCATTAGAGCGACAGCACATGAGCCACACACAGAGCAGGGCAACCTCTGTAAGAAATTTGAACAAGAATTTGTCTGTAATTACATTTCTTATTCAGAGAGGAAAAAAGGACACATCAGTTTAGCATTACCAACTGTGGTACAATCAGCTGTCATACATTTATTTATTCCTGCAGAGAAAAAGCTGTGATGACATTTTTGGGAAGGCTCTAGATAAGAAATGCCCTTTTAAATTTGAAGAGAAAAGCTGCTTATCACCAATTCTCCATGCTATGTTATATATAAAAAGACACTGGTGATATACTGCTGAAAAGCACTCATTTAGCAGCAGCATCCAAGTGTCTCTGAAAGTTATTCAGGTACAGGAAAGTTGGGAAGGGACTTTTTACAAGGGCCTGTAGTGATAGGATGAGGGGAATGGACTGAAGCTTAAAGAGAGCAGATTGAGACTGGAGATTAGGAAGAAATTCTTTCCAGTGAGGGCGGTGAGACACTGGAACAGGTTGCCCAGGGAGTTTGTGGATGCCCTCTGCCTGGAGGTGTTCAAGGCCAGGTTGGATGAGGCCTTGAGCAACCCTGACTGGTTGGGAGATTGGTACTAGATGATGTTTAAGGTCCCTTCCAACCTAAACCATACTATGAATCTAAGAAAATGCTAACTTTAGTATTACTGCCATGGTTCCCTCTCATTCCCATTCCAGTAGCAAAAAGTGATCTTCTACTACAGCAAAGAGTCTGAAAATCCTCTGAAAAATACTCTAAGTGCAGAAAATACTGCTGTTGCCTTCAATGTAACAAATCTGTTACAGAAAAAAACCCAGGATTTGGTCTTCCACTGCCATGAAGAGGATACTAAAGAGGCATGTGTTTTTTGCAGCTTGAATAACTTTAATGCAATGGATTCTCAAGTTGTAGCTGGGAGGACTGTCTCAACTTGGGCTTACAGATACATGAGGTCCTGTGGTGGAGTACCGCACCCTGAGAAGAGCAGCAGTGCTCTGTGAGAGCCTGTGTCATGTCACTGGTTTCTTTGCTGGTGCTGCCCAGAGTGTCACCAGTTTTCCTGTGGGATGGTTAGGTTACTTCAGCTCACCTGAATTTGCCTTTGACATAAACCAGTGGAAAGAAAAGATATGGAAAACTGAAGGCAAAAGACTATCTCTTCCCTACTCAAATCATTGAGGAATTTACAGATTCACAGACTGCACTGGCTTGGAAGGCACCCTCAAAGGTCATCTTGTCCAATACCCCCTGCACTCAGCAAAGACACCTCCAACTAGATCAGGCTGCACAGGGCCACATTCAGTCTGATCTTGAATGTCTCCAGGGACAAGGCCTCAATCACATCCCTGGGCAGCCTGCTCCAGTATTTCACCTCTCTCATTGTAAAGAACTTCCTGATGTCCAGATCTGCCCTGCTAAAGTTTCAAACCATTGCCTCTCATCCTATCATTCAAGGTGCTTCTGAACAGTCCCTCCCCAGCCTTCTTGTAGGTCCCCTTCAGAAACTGAAGTGTAGCTTTAAGGTCTCCCCAGAGCCTTTTCTTCTCCAGGCTGAAGTGGATCAAAAGATCAAGGAACTCCCCCTCACAGACTGATATACAAATATCCTGCTCAAAAAAAATCTTTGGGAGCTGCTGTATGTAGCAGTTTGGGAAAAGCACTCATGTCTGCCTGTGGGTGAGTAACTCACACGGGAGAAAAAGTGCATTTTGTGACAGCCAGCAGGAGAAGATACTCAAGAAACCCTTGACAGGAAAAATACAATGGAAAAACATGGCATGCCATTAAAGCAAGCATCAGTAGACATTATCTTACAGGAGTGATCTGTGTTCTCTGCAGCGTGTGTGCCACTTTTTATTAACCCATACACTAAGTGCTCAAGTGTGTCCTAATGCCACGGGGTGGTGCCTTCAGTAACAGCATCAATAGTCCTTGCACAGTTCTTTTCTGCATTGGATCCTCATTTTCTGAAGTAAAAGAAAATGTTAACAGAAGCACCCAGGTGCATCCTCCTCCTTCTCCTGAAGCCCACTGACCTCCTACCAAGCTGTGTGTATCACGTTTCTGAGGCACTTTGGCTCCCCTCAGGTGTGATAAACTGCACTTTGGGCACAATAAGGGAGGGATTGGTTCTCCGCATAGAGTTGCTCCTCCGGATGGAATTGTTCCTCCTCATGGAGTTGCGTTTGCGCAGGGAGTTCTGGTGTGACAGCTCGCTCTTCTGCAGGGTCTGGATGAGGATGGATGGCTTCTCGTCCAGCTCCCGAGCGCTGCAACGTGGTGCTGCCACTTTGACCGTGTTGCCAAACTTGGAGTAGTCAACTGCATAGACGCCCTCCTCTTCGGTGACAATGGGCACGAAGCGGTGGCCCCACAGGATCTCCTCTGCTACGTAGGAGGTTCTGGCCTGTGTTGTGATGCCAGTTGTTTCTACAACTCCTTCAAGGATCACGATGAGCTCCAGGTCCTGAAGCGCCAGGTCAGCAGCGGAGATATCGTAAAGAGGACTCCGCTTATCTATGACGTGACAAATGATTAAAGGAGCCACAAGAAAAATATTGTTGCTTTCAATGGGGTTATCCACAGGGATATCTACTTGGTGGATGGGTATGACTTCTCCTTCAGGGGTGGTAGTCTTCCTCACCACCTGGATTCTCACTGAGGCACTAATGATCATGCTCTTCCTCAAGTCTCCCACTCGAAACATAAAGCAGAGTTTGCCGTTGCGCACCGCGATGACTGCCTGCCGGCTGAAGATCAGGGTCTCTGCGCGCCTGTGAGCCTGCGCGGTCTTCATGAATATGCAGCCCAGCATGACTGCGTTGATGATCAGACCCACAATGTTCTGCAGGATCAAGACTGTGATGGCCAAGGGACATTCCTCTGTCATCATCCTGCCCCCAAAACCAATGGTCACCTGAACTTCAATGGAGAAGAGGAAAGCAGAGGTGAAAGACCTGGAGAAGAAGATTGTACAAAGTTAACTGTGAGGACATTGAACACAAGCTGAGAAGCTACTGAGGTACACTTTCTAGAAAGCAGTGTAAGGAGCTATTTGTACAGTCCTGGTAGAGGTAAGCCTTCTATTAACACCAACAAAAGCGCTGCAGGCCTAATGATTCTGGTTTTGTATGATTGGTGTATCTGATGGTGACAGGGAAGACCTCAAACCTGAGCTCCTAAAAGAGCATCTGTACTATTAGCTCACCCTGAGAAGCTCACTATAGTCTCTGTTCAGGAACACATGCAGCCCACAGTATTAGTCATCAGTGCTGTAACACCTAGGCTTGCCATCTTCTCTACCCCATGAAGCTCTAGGTGGAAAGCAGTGGTTTTAACAGTGAGCAACTAGGTGGTACCTTAATATTCCTTCACCAGCCTGTGTAGTGAAAGAAAATGGGGAAAAATAGTTTTGCTCATGCTGCCTGTGTCATGATCCCCTTTAGCAGGATTCAGTTGAAGGTTCTTAATATGCTATAGTGCTGGACATTAGAAGATGCTGCCTGCAAGCTTTCCCAAGTGCATTATCCACTATGCCACAGGGTATATGCTAGGATCTTTAATGTCCTTTTATAACCAGTTATAATCTCCACCAAAATCTATTATGTCTAAAATCAATACCTTGGTGTTGATCCAGTTCTCATATGAACTAATACAACAGTCATCTTTTTAACACAGTGCAATGCACCAACATTTGATGCATTGTCATGCTTAAGATGGTTTTACCTGTGGAAAAATGTCCTGTCCATGAAGATGGTTCTAAACCATTTGTTGGGCTTGTTTTATTTTCAATTAATGTGCCTTTTCCTCCCAAATTCATATTTTCAGTGAAAGTTGGGATCATGAGGAGGCATTAAAACAGCATAAGCAATATCAGAGATAATTTTCTGTGGAATGAGGAAGTTCATCTTTCAGAAAATCAATCAGCTTCTGCAGAGATCTCTTTGACAGAACTTTGTCCTTAAAAAAAAAAAAAATCCTTTTCTATTATTTTTTAAAATCTTTGGTATATTCTCTTGTAGTGAGGGGTTTGTACTTGCATTTCCCTTTGAAGAAATCAAGGGATGAAAAAGTTAATTAACAGAATCCATGTAACGATTAGTTATGTTCATGAATACTTAGCATCACGTAGAACAAAGCTTCTAATTTAAACTTAATTCAAGTTAACTCAAAGCTCTCAGGAGTAAAGATTCTGTTTTCTCTCAGCAGTCCTCCTCTTAAAGCAAACAAACCACACACATGCACACAAAACCCAAACAAGAAAAGAGAATCCAGCTTTTTACTACTGAATTCCTGAAGCAGTAAGTTTGTACAGCATTCTGACCATGTGAAGAGAGTAAGCCAGAAACTCCACACTATTCCCAGGTCCTTCCCCTAAGAGCTGTGTAACAATCTCCTCTTTGGATAATGTTTACTTTCTGTTGCAAAGAGCTATGAGACCTAGAAATTTCTGCAGCATTTTGAAAAATTAAAGTGCTGCTCAAGTTCTAGGCACTGGTTAAAATTTCCAAAGCCAAAGGCAGGTTTCCCATAAACCTGTAATGGCACCTATCCAAGGAAGCTCTCCCGAAATTCCACATCTCAGCAGGCACAAGCTGGATCAGGACACCTCATTTCAGAGGCGACTGCTTGTGACTAATTATTGGAAAATAAATAGGCAGCACCTCATACTCCCACCCCCCCCTCCCCAAACCTTCAACCTAATGCTTGGAGAAATCCCCATTTCCTTCTTGGAAAATCACCATTTAGCAGAAAAGTATCAAAAAAAGAAAAAGAGAGAAGGTAGTGTCTGCTCCCTCGTGAGCCACACACAATATCCCTCCAAACTTTCTGAGCTACCTTAAAACTAAGTGCAGGAGAAAAGGGAAGCAGACAGTCTGATGTCTCAGCTGACCCTGCAGCACCGCAATGTGTAAAGGCAGCTGCTCTGAGGCAGCCTGGTGGTACCCAACCCGGATTCCTCTAATTAAAAACCTAGTGGCGTAAAAAAGGTTTTACCAATGAGCTGACAAAGCAATCTTCTCACTTATTCTACCCCCAGTTAACAAACACTCTTCTCTTCCATATGCCTATCAGTTTTATCAGTGCCTGGAAAACTGTCATGGCTTTGGGGATGGAAAGCAAAATCCTTTAACAGGTGACATTTCATCCAGCACTCCCTTAAACGTTTGCATCACACAAACTCTGTGGAAACTATTCCGCTGTCAAACTGCCAGTCTATGGCTTCATCAAAACGTCTTGAAGCACCCCATATTTTACTGTCTGGTGAGAGTAATCTTGAAAGATGTCTAGTTTTGCCCTAAATGCCACTCTTCCTTCTAGCCCTGAATGGTGCCCTGCCTGACACCCATGGCTGGTACCCTACCTCTGGTGGCCACCTTCCTCTGGCGCAGTGAGTAGGAGGCATCACGCTGAGGATGCTCCTGCTGCTGGAAACGTTACAACACATATAACACATACCCCACTCTTGTAGCAGGCTCTTAGCTCGACAGGCAAGGTATGTTACCCACAGTGTGGAGACACATGAAAAGCAGCAGGTCTCCCTCTCTTTCAGATCCTGTAAGGAATCAAAGAAATCTACAGTACAGTATTTTCCAAGCCCAGAAGGCTTGCTGAATGTATGTAATCTAGAGGAAAACACCGCACTTTTCAGTGGTCTCAACCAAACACAACTGTTCATGTAAACCAAAAGCTGCATTTCAGGCGTTGGCAGGACAGCAGGCAGCTCTACTCCCCCCCCTTTCTTCATCCCACAGACTAGACTTTACCTGACACACGTCACACAGGGTGTCCACTTGGTGCTGTTTGTAGCACTTTCTGTGCTGGGGTCCATGTCGCCATGGGCAAAAGCTACCAGCCACCACATCATGGCAAAGAGCAGCCAACTGCACAGGAAGGACATAGTAAAGATGACCAGCGTGTGACGCCACTTGAGGTCCACCAAGGTGGTGAAAATATCTTGCAGGAATCGCCCCTGCTCCCGGATGTTCTTGTGTGCCAGGTTGCATGCCCCGTTCTTGGCAATGAAGCGGGCTTTGCGTGGCCGGTCTCGGATGCGTGGCTTGCGCAGGTTCTCAGCAGCGATCCGTGCCAACACATATTCTTCGGGGATGATACTCTTCCGAGCCAACATCTTCCTGCCACCATAGTCCACTCAGTGAGATGTAAAAAGGAGGGTGGTCCCTCTGCGGGGCTCACTCTACCCTGCAAAATAGTGAGAATGTGGTCAGATTTGTCACCTGTGTGCTACACGAAGCCTTGATTAGATACCCCCTTCCAACAAGCATTATATTAAATGTCACTGTACAGTTATGTGTTCTGCAGCACCCTCCCTCCTTCAGACCCTCATTTTAATGAAATCAGCTGGTATCAGCTCGTAATAGAAATGAAAGACGCTATTTTCAAACTCCTTGCAAGAAGGGAAGCTGCACAACGGTCCTGCAGAGTTGTGGAAAAGTAACGTGACGTAGGACAGGTTGGCTCCTCCAGGAGCTTGCAGTGCCCTGTGGGTACTGCAACACGGAGCACTAAGTTACTCACATCCTTCAAGACACGAAGAATCGAACTTCTTTGGTTAGCAGCACGACCGGTCTGCCGAGAGACCCCGGAGACTCATTTCTGGTTGCTTTAGCCCAGCAGTGCAGACCCGAGCCCTGCCGAAAGCTTCTCTCCAGTGCTCCGCAAGCATCACAGGAAGGAGCTGCGCTGGAGTTGCGGGAGGCAGGGAACGGGACTGCGCGGAGCAGGCGGTCGCATTTTCCCTTGGCAGCTCTCCTTCCTTTCCGGGATCAGGCGGCGGAACCCTCCCTTTATTTCCAAACTTTGTCCCCAGACGGATGACAGAACAAACCTCCGGCAAGCCCGGTCTCCCCGCAGCTCCCCGCCGCCTGGCCCGTCCCACCGGGGGAGGGCAGGGGCTGCTTGATCTCCCGCCGCTCCGCCGAGTCCCCTCGGCCCTGGAACAGAGGGCTTAACCAGCCCGCGCCCAGCCGCTGGCCCGGCCTCACTTACCAGAGCGCGGCGGGGCGAGACGCGGCCGGGCCGGGCCCAGCGCACCGAAACTGGCGAAGCAGACCGGAGCCGGAGAGCACGGCCGGTTCGGCTCCGCAGCGCCGGGCTGAGGCGGACTGGGGTCAGGCTGGGCAGTGGGCGGCGGTGGCAGAGGGCGGCGAGCAGGGCAGCTCGCAGCGCCCGGTGCGGGGCACGGGCACATTGCCCACCTCGCCCTGCGCCAAGCCCTACATGGGGCTGGAAGGGTGATGGGGCATTGTAGACTGGGTCCAGCAAACGTGGCAGAGGAGCGAACAGCTTGCAGTGTTTGCTTGTGCCTTCCCCTGCAAGGAGCTGTCTCTGGGCGCGCCAAGCCAAGCCCTGGCTGCGTCTCGGCAGCGGCACCCTTGCTTGCTCCCTACGGTCAGCCAAGAGCTTTGTGCCGTTTTTAACTTGGTGTTTCTTCCACTCTCCCTGAAACAACTGGCAGGCAGAAGGCAAAGCGTGTGCGTAAGCATTTGCAGGACCGAAGCCAAAATCTTACGGACTTTGCTGCTTTTGACAAATTGAATTACCTGTTTCTGCAAGAGAAGCAGAAAGAGATTCAGTTCTGTGCCTCACAGCTCCTGTTGGGCACAGAGTCAGGCCCGTGGTAACGTTCAGCTGGTGTCCCGGGCACTGCATGTGGGATGAGGATTGGAGAAACTTCACGGGGTGGCTTTCTGCTATTCTTTTCCCCGTTCTTTTCCCCACAGGTCAAGGTTTGCAGTTTTGGCTTTTGTGTTGAGTGGAAACTTGCATTCTTGGAAACTGCAGCTGTTGTTTTTTTTCTTTTTCGCTTTTCCCCCAGAGCCTTAGGGTCTGTAGTAAGGAGAATAAACAGTACTTCAACTTTGTGACAAGATCTAAATTTAGATGTTAACAAAGCAAAGTGCAGGGATCTCATTGTGTTGGATTAACTACCCCATGCCCAAGGAATGTGTGTGTGTACAGTAGGGAGGTTTCTAAACTTCTTTGTGTATCTGTCAAGCGAATGACCTATGCAGCACCAAATTTACACCGAGCAAAATAGCTTACATCTCTCTGTAAACTGGAGAAAGAAAGAGACACTTGACACAGGCCTGCTGCCATCAGGAAGGTTTTAAGTGTGTTCAGGCATGGAAAAATTGAGAATGCACATTTGACAGGCAGTGTAATCATCAGCTTGAAGATATCCACCTTGTTGAACACATGCATGTGCTCAGACTTAAACAGATGAGTTACTCCTGGAAACTTTGCTGGCACTATCACACTATCCTTCTGTAATCCCAGATATCCACTATCCTTTTGTTATCCCAGATATCCAACAGCCAGAAAAGAAACAGACTGACACATCCCCCCCACCCCCCCTCCCCCCAGTCATATTAGGTAATTAGCCAAACACTTGTTTGAAAATTACTGTAGGCAGCCCAAGTCTGAAAAATCAGCATCTCAAACTATTACCTTTGGATCCTAAGCAGACCCTTGAGTACACCTGCATAAAGTCACTTGGATGAGTGTCTGAAGGATCAATGCAATTGGTGCCACCCATGGCACTTCATGGGCTTCAGTTGGAGAACTTTATCCTGCAGGATGTTATCCTGCTACAAATGGGGTGGCAGAGACTGGTCTTTGAGGGCTGACTTACTTTTTTGATGCAGCCTCCAAAAGTGCATCTCACTTGAATGTAACTATTAGAAATGAGTGATTCAATATGCATGGGATAGAAGTAAATCTGTTCTTTTCCTTATGCTTTAACTCCTTTCTCTCTTTTAGCTTATGTGAACTATTTGTTCCATGAAAGGGCTAGAAACAAGGTTGGTGTCCCCCAGTATGTCTGCTAGCTGCATCTCAAAGGACAGAGAACTGTCAGGGAATGGCATTTTCCAGAAGTGTGCTCAAGTGGCCAAGAAGGCCAACAGCATCCTGACCTGTATCAGGAATAGTGTGGTGTAGCAGATTGTGCCTCTGTACTTGGTACTGGTGAGGCCATGCCTTGCATACTGGGTTCTGTTTTGGGGCCCTCACTACAAGAAAGACATTGAGGTGCTGGGGCATGTCCAGAGAAGGACAACAAAGCTGTTGAAGAGTCTGGAGAACGGCTCTGGTGAGGAGTAGCTGAGAGAACTGGGATCGTTTAGTTTGGAGAAAAGGAGACTGAGGGGAGACCTTCTGGCTCTCTACAGCTCCCTGCAAGGAGATTGGAGTGAAATGGGTTGTTGATCTCATCTTCCAAGTCACAAGTGATAGGATGAGAGAAAACAGCCTCTGGTTGCCCCAGGGGAGGTTTAGATTGAATATTAGGAAAAAAAATCTTTACTGAAAGGATGGTCAGGCACTGGAACAAGCTGCCCAGGGAGGTGGTGGAGTTACCATCCCCGAAGGCATTCAAAAGACATGTAAACGTGGTACTTCAGGACGTGGTTTAGTGGCTGTGGTGGTGTTAGGCTGACAGTTGGGACTTGATGATCTTAGAAGGCTTTTCCAACCTTAATCATTCTGTGGTTCTGTGTAAACCTCCCTACTTCTTCCTAAGAACCTTGGCTTGTATCATAGAATCATAGAATGGTTTAGGTTGGAAGGGACCTCAAGGATCATCCAGCTCCAACCCCCTGCCATAGGCAGGGACACCTCCCACTAGAGCAGGCTGCTCAAGGCCTCATCCAGCCTGGCCTTAAACGCCTCCAGGGAGGAAGCATCCACAACCTCCCTGGGCAACCTGTGCCAGTGTCTCACCACCCTCACTGTAAAGAACTTCCTCCTAACATCCAGTCTAAATCCCCCCTCCTCCAGCTTAAACCCATTCCCCCTCATCCTGACATTACTAGACCTTGTCAATAGTCCCTCCCCAGCCTTCCTGTAGGCTCCCTTCATTTTGCTTCTGACACAGATTTGCTCAGGTCGCTTGCCTGATTGCACAGTTTCCTCTGAAGTTTTTGAAATCCAGAGCTTTATAAACAGGGGCACAGATGCACCCAGGAATGTCACTTTTATTTACTTGCCACTTTAGAGCATAACCCACCACAGTGGTTGTATCAGTCTCAGCCACTTCTCACCATGCCAAGGTCCCTCAGCTGCCGGTGTGACCTTGTGACACAAAGTTACTGTGCAGATTAACTGCTGGTTTGACAAAACAGATCAAAATTATCTTTGAGGGCAGGTGGGAGCAGGAAGGGACCTTCCTAGAGCTGATCCTGTGGAACAGAACCTGCTGTCAGTGCCAGTTCTGACAGAGACAACTACTGCCTCTCAGCCCCTTCTGTTTCCATTGCTAATGTGCTGGAGGTTCCTCCTCATTCTCTGGGCACCATGCAGAAGCTGAGATAGGGGGGTTTCCACCTATCACACTTGGCACACCCCTGAATGTGCCTAAACAGAAGTTATTGATTGTTTTGCCTGCCATCGTGCACTGGAAGAAAAGTGCTCTTAAAATCCTCTTTCCCTCTCTGCCTGTTCAGTACAGAAAGAGCTTTGCTGTCACCAGAGGGGATGCTTTCCTCCTCTCCTCCCCTTGACATTAGCTTCAAGGAAGCCTGCTGGACTGTGACCGCTGGGATGTGAAGATCAAGAGCAGAAGCACTGTTCTGTTTTCCTGGCTAAACGTTCTGAGATGTGTGCACAACATCCACTTCCCCAAGTTACAGTGTGTGAACATGCTCTGGAGAGTGACAGTTGCTAAAAATGTTCCCCTTTGCCCTTCTAAATGCTTGCTTGGTTGCCACATACACATTTAAATCTGAGATGTAAGTAAGAGCAGGGTAAATCTCCCCAAATGTCTTCTAACCCATTTTGTAAGGAACAGGATGTCTGAGTGCTGTGAACACAACCTTTTCAGGCAAAAAATGATCAGAATAGATGGAAGGTTTGAGTCCAGTTTTGTTCAAGGCCATCATGCATCTTCCTCCTTGCTGTTTCATTTCCCCTCCACCCGCTGGAGTCACTGATATTATGGTAAATTCCACTTGACAATTATGCCTATCTAACCGTGGATTAAATGATACTCTTAACCATGAATCTGGAATTTCCACATCACAGCTGTGTCCAGCCCTGTCAGAAAATCCTGCTTCGTAATAAGTTTTGTTTGAAATTCTAATCTTAGCTTAGAGATAGGATGACTCTGCAGGCGTCCAGAGATGTCATGCACTCAGTGCAAAGCTTCCACAAAGACACAAAGCTGATAAGCCATATTTGGATCTCGTGGATGCACCCTTCCCCAGATGAACTGGCAAGAGATCCATGAAACATGAAAGAGCAGAAACTGCAAACTAAGGGCATCTTTTAGCTTGAACCAGCTTTTTATTTTCCTCCTGTTTCATGCAAAAGCATCAGGAGGAAAAATAGTCTTGACCACAAAAAATTATGTGCAACAGCTGCTCCCCATCCAATATTGCTAAAGCACACATTGAAGTTTGGAGACGTTCAGTGGGCTTGCTGTCAGAAGGAGTACAAACTACCTGGTTTGGAAATGAGAAATCAGCTTTGTTTGACAAAATCTGGTACTCTGGTTTCCCCCTGAATGTCAGGCTATGGGATACAGGCTGTCAACCTCTGATATGTTGGCAGCTCTTTAAATCTCTGTTGTGGTACTTCCAGTGCTGACAAATGGAGCCTGGTTCATTTATCACCAGGAGTTTAGTATCTCTCTCCCTCTGTCTGTAGTCACCAGTCAGCAGATGGGGTGTGTTCCGGTTTAGCTTCTGCAGCTGGGTGAGCTGAGGGCACTGCTGGCCCATCTTTGTATTTGCTCCAGAGTAGCATGGGGAAGAAAGAGCTCCATTCTTAAGTGGCAGCAGCAACTGCACCCCCTGGAGCGTGTCGTTAGCTCTTCAAGCAGGCCTGAGCTTGCTATAGTCCGAACAGCATTAGGCTGACTCCAAGCTGTCTCTACTCACAGGCTTGGTGATCAATGACTCTCCAGCCAAACCTGTCCAGAACTGAGCCCTGGCTGCTGCTTGCAGTGCAGCACACCTTGCTGGCTCCCATGGCCTTTCCTAGGAGAAGGCTCTGCCCTTTGAGGGCTCACCTCTTAATGGCAGGGGATCAACACTTGTGTCACCAATGAGGGTTACATTAAGATTATGCTATGATGGAAGAGCTCTTGTCTTCAGATTGTATCACAGAATAACTAGGAATTTGGAGCCCTCGAATCTCAGATGTTGTGGAGAAGAAGATGGCCCCACACCTGAAAGATTCAGCCATGAAAATGTACAGTACATTCCTGCCTCTGATGGAGAAGTCTTGATAGTTGTAGCTGGTAGTGCTGACGGAGTAATGAGCTAGCATGAAAAACCACTTGTAACCATTGAATATGAATCTCTGATTTTCTGCTTTTCAAAGAGTGTGCTGCCTGGGGGCATTTGCTGCTGTGATACTGAAGAGCAGTGGTTGTGGACCTTGCCTTTTACACCAGGCTGCGTTAGTTCCTTAGGTACATAGCTAAATATTTGACTGGACATTTCAGTGATATTTATAGATGTAAGCTGGTACAGTCAGAAAATGCTGAAGTAAATGAAAAATAAAGCAATGTAATAGGAGTAAGTCTCAGAGTCTTCTGAGCAGAGCTAGCTGGCATTGTTCATTCACAGGATCACAGGATGTTAGGGGTTGGAAGGGACCTACAGAGATATCTAGTCCAACCACTCTGCCAGAGCAGGAGCATTACTTGTTTATACCTGTTATCTGGAGGATGGACAGCCTTGGAATGTATTTGTATATCAAACAGACTAAGATGGATTCATGGGAATGAAGGAATGTATGGGCAGTGGAATGTACAGCATGGTAACAGGCTCTGTTCACCCTGGTGAAAGCTTCAGGGAGACCTTATAGTGAGCTTCCAGCTTCTGGCCTACAGGAAAGCTGGAGAGGGACTTTGAAAGTCCCTAAGTACCTCAAGGTGTCCAACAAGAAATCCAGGAAGGGACTTTCGGCAAGGGCTTATAGTGATAGAATGACAAGGAATGGATTGAGGCTTGAGGAGGGAAGATTTAGACTGGATACTAGGAAGAGATTCTTTCCATTGAGGGTGGTGAGACACTGGAACAGGCCCAAGGAGGTTGTGAATGCCCCGTGCCTGGAGGTGTCCAAGGTCAGGTTGGATGAGGCCTTGAGCAGCCTGGTCTAGTGGAAGGTGTCCCTGCCCATGGCAGGGGAGCTGTAGATGATTGTTAAGGTTCCTTCCAATCTAACCCATTTAATGGATCTCTGAACCTGTGATATAGGAAATCCTAGGATGAAAAGCTCTCTGTTCAATGAAAATTAAAGAAGGCATCTTGCATGTGCTTACTGTCAATTACACCAAACAGAAACTAATTTTAAAACTTATATACATATATATATGTAATTCCTGCCTATGGATAGTCTCTTCAGAATGTGGATTGTTATATTAGACAAATAAACAGCTCCTGCTAGGAATGTCACAGTTTCACAGTATCACCAAGGTTGGAAGAGACCTCATAGACCATCAAGTCCAACCCATTAGCACAGAGCTCAAGGCTAGACCATGGCACCAAGTGCCACGTCCAATCCTGCCTTGAACAGCTCCAGGGACGGCGACTCCACCACCTCCCTGGGCAGCCCATTCCAGCAGCCATGTCTGGCTGTCATGTTTACATGGGTAGTGTCTGGCAGTAGGCAGATGTTATCAATAGTGAATAATTGTTAATTACTAAGTAGATGAAGATGTTAAAAAAAAATCGACTCTTCTCCTGAGAGGTTACATTTGGAAGCTTCTCTGAACTCCACAGCTTCACAAGCCAACGGTCTAAGCCATCTTACCAAAACAACATCAGCACATTGCTCATTTGTTAGAGTCAGAGAACTTTTGCCTCATGGCTTTCTGATCGTTTGAAAACCTGATAATCTTTCCCCACGATTCCACACAGAGGTCAGTTCTGGCGGAGAAAAAAACAGAGCAGTAGGAAAAAAAAAATCAGCGTGGAAATGATTGGGATGTTTGCATGGCAACAAAGAATTTGATTTACAGTTTTGTTTTCAATTTTTTTTTTTATAGTACTCCCTCAGCTTTTACTTTGAAAGGATTTATTTGCAAAGAAACTAAAGAGCTTTTGACAGGCCAGCACTGAATTGATGTCCGAGAATTGGAATAACGTATTTTTATTTGGAATTAGGCTGTCAAAAGGTTGAAAAAGTAGCTTCAGTTACCTTCTGCAAAAGGTTGTTAGGGATATAAAATAGTAAATGTTGTGAATTAATTTTTGCTTTTAAACACATTTTGTGGAGAATTATTACACCAGAGAGATTTTAACAAGTAAGTAGCACTGTGGTTTCACTAGATATTTTAGAACTAGATCTCATTGCTCTCTACAACTACCTGAAGGGGAGATTTTAACAAGTAAGTAGCACTGTGGTTTCACTAGGTATTTTAGAACTAGATCTCACTGCTGTCTACAACTACCTGAAGGGAGGTTGTAGCCAGGTGGGGGTTGGTCTCTTCTCCCAGGCAACCAGCAACAGAACCAGGGGACACAGCCTCAAGTTGTGCCAGGGGAGGTCTAGGCTGGATGTTAGGAGGAAGTTCTTGCCAGAGAGAGTGATTGGCATTGGAATGGGCTGCCCAGGGAGGTGGTGGAGTTGCCATCCCTGGAGGTGTTCAAGAAAAGCCTGGATGAGGCACTTAGTGCCATGGTCTGGTTGACTGGCTAGGGCTGGGTGCTAGGTTGGACTGGATGATCTTGGAGGTCTCTACCAACCTGTTCTATTCTATTCTATCATGCTTCAACCTGAAGAATTTTCGTAATTCTAGGGCTGGTTTCTGGTTGATTCTATTCTATTCTATTCTAGTCTAGTCTAGTCTAGTCTAGTCTAACAGAACAAGGGGACAGAATAAGTCTCCAGATGTCTTCCATGTCCTTCTCTCACATATGCGCTCAGCAGCACATGGAAATGCCCTATCCATTGACCATTCAAGATGTGACTAAAGCTGGTATAGGCATTTAAAAGACCCTTCAGCCCACCCTTAAACATAACCTGTATCAGGTGCAGTCCCATCAAATCCAGTGGAAAAGGGCTAGAAGGAGATGTTGCTACTCATTGCTGCCTACAACTACCTGAAGGGAGGTTGTAGCCAGGTGGGATTTGGTCTCTTCTGCCAGGCAACAGGCAACAGAACAAGGGGACACAGTCTCAAGTTGTGCTGGGGGAGGTCTAGGCTGGATGTTAGGAGGAAGTTCTTGCCAGAGAGAGTGATTGGTATTGAAATGGGCTGCCCAGGGAGGTGGCGGAGTCACTGTCCCTGGAGGTGCTGAAGAAAAGCCTGGATGAGGCACTTAGTGCCATGGTCTGGTTGATTGGCCAGGGCTGGGTGCTAGGTTGGACTGGATGATCTTGGAGGTCTCTTCCAACCTGCTTGACTCTATGATTCTACGATTAATGTGGTGGTTTGGCCCAGGTCCCCTTAAGAAAGCCATGGAGTTCTCCAGGAGGACTGGAGAGGTCCAGGAGGTGGACCCTGGAAATCATGATTTTGTTATTCCATCCTGTAATCCTGCGGTCACTTTACAAGTGGGCAGCAAAGCCAAATCTTCCTCTTCTTCTCTCCCTATCCCCCTTCCTTTGGCTCTCTGCAGAGAATCCTTATCTGGTAAACCCACGAGGGAGTAACCTGCCTGTGGCTTTCAAGGCCGCAGTGAATTTCTGGCTGCGCAGTCAGGCCTGGTTGGGCCTAATGGGAGGCAATGGAGGAGGAGGGAAATGAGCATTGGGATTTTGTGAGTTAGTTTGGTTGCAGTGTTCCACCACCCTCATGGTGCAGAACTTGTTTGTGACATCCAATCTAAATCTCCTCTCACTGCAGATGGTCCCTCTGCAGCTTTCTTGTGGCCCCTTCAGGTACTGGAAGGCTGCTGTTAGGCCTCCCTGGAGCTTTTCCTTCTCCAGGAAGACTTCCCTGACTAGGTAAAAATTGGGTAATCTGTATTTTAAGAAAATATAATTAGTTGCAATTACTTTTTGCTCTCAGAGGTTTGAGATGTGATGAGATGCCATATTATTTGGGCCACGCTCACGTTGGTACTGAATGGATTCAGGGGAAGCAGGAGCAGGTTGCCCAGGGAGGTCATGGATGCCCCCTGCCCGGAGGTGTTCAAGGCCAGGCTGGATGAGGCCTGGAGCAACGTGCTCTAGTGGAAGGTGTCCCTGCTTATGGCAGGAGGTTGGAACTGGATGATCTTTAAGTTCCCTTCCAATCCAAACCATTCTATGAATCTGTGCAGTTATAAAAACTGCATCAATTAACTCAGCTCAGAATGAGGAATCGTCACATCCACTGACTTCAGTCCTTCCAAAAATCCCAAAACAAACAAACTGCAAAACCAGCCAAGGAAGCCCCAAAGACAAAAGTAACTTTCCTGTTTGGTAACTGTATTGTTTGAAACACCAAGTCTAAATACTCATCATGCTCCCCTGAAGCATAAACAACAGTTAGCAGAACACAAGTGGTTCAGGCAAAGCTGCTCTTAAGGAGATACTTTCAGGCTGTGATTGCCTGGAAAATGCAGTCAAAATAATTCACCTTAGATGAGTGCATTCACTGTCTGGTGTAGACCCCCAGAAAAGTGAGTGGATGGAGAGATCTGTTTTAAGCACTGGCTATTCAGGAGGGAAAAGCATCCCCTTGTTACGTGTCAATAGTGGTGCTTCATGCCAGAGGCTTAAGGACCTGCTTCAAGAACTGCTTGAAGCCCTTACAGTGTGTGGGCTGCAGCAAGAGAAGTGTGGCCAGCAGGGCAAGGGAGGGGATTCTCCCCCTTTACTCTGCTCTCCTCAGACCCCACCTGGAGTACTGTGTGCAGTTCTGGAGCCCCCAACACAAGAAGGACATGGAACTGCTGGAGCCAGTCCAGAGGAGAGCCACGAAGATGATCAGAGGGCTGCAGCAGCTCTGCTATGAGGACAGGCTGAGAGAGTTGGGGCTCTGCAGCCTGGAGAAGGCTTCGAGGAGACCTTATAGTGGCTTTCCAGTATCTGAAGGGAGCCTACAGGAAGGCTGGGGAGGGACTATTTACAAGGTCTAGTAATGTTAGGACGAGGGGGAATGGGTTTAAACTGGCAGAGGGAGATTTAGACTGGATGTTAGGAGGAAGTTCTTTACAGTGAGGGTGGTAAGACACTGGAACAGGTTGCCCAGGGAGGTTGTGGATGCTTCCTCCCTGGAGGTGTTTAAGGCCAGGCTGGATGAGGCCTTGAGCAGCCTGCTCTAGTGGGAGGTGTCCCTGCCTATGGCGGGGGGTTGGAGCTGGATGATCCTTGAGGTCCCTTCCAACCTAAACCATTCTGTGATTCTATGTTTCCCAGCACAACGAAGGTTTCACGCAGTAATAAACACAAAGGTTGTACAGGAAATTCCAGTTTAGGAGAAACAGTAACGAGTAGCTAGCTGTTAGGAGCATCATGAAAAGCCATGTACAGGAAGGGACAGTCCCATGCCCACAGCAGCCCTTTAACATAGCGGAAAGTGGGATCTCACTGAACTAGTTGGCACCACTTAAATCATGACTGCGTTGTCATCAAAGATACACAGATAAACTTATTTGTTCTTCATACTGTCTGAGTCTGACAGCAAGGAATTCAATTAGTTTTTCATTGAGGACAATGAAATTAAACCAAGGAATGATTCTGGCTCCGAAATCCATGCAACAACATCTGCCTTCCCCCCCCCCCACACCCCATTTCTTTGTGTGACAAAGGTTAACACAAGGAATCAGTCCAGAAAGAGCAAAAACCTTTTACAGCAGTAGACAAGGAAATCAAAGAAGTACTTTCTCTCATAAAATGTTCAAGACTAAGGGGACTTTTTTTGTTTAGTTGCATCACATAGCTTTTATTTCCAACATTTCAGATGGGAAAAAAAACCAACCAAACAAAAAGATAAGTGACTAAATCAGTTTCACACTACCAGACCAAATTTTAGTCCTACAGCTTCTCCAAAATTCATATTTTTTTTCTTTTGCTATGTGTATTTTCTTGTGTTCCTTTAATTACACCAGAAATAGGCTTCAGCTCACCTTGAGTTCTTCCTAAATGTTATAAAAATGATAGGTGAGAATCACATTGAGTGCATGTTTAAATACACTGAGACATCAGGGAGGTCTCAACCTGTGCCTTTGAATGCCTGTGAAACTCCTCCTGGAGATTTATTGTCCCTTATGCAGTTGTCATGGTTCAGAATCTAACCATATGCATTCGTGCAGGCAACCTTTTTTGAAGCTGAATGATGTAAATAAGCTTCTAAATTCACCTGGATTCTTGAATATGTAGCAATAACTTCAAAATGATACATTCTTGGACTAGATCTGATTCAGTGATGTGCAAGAAATAGAAAGGAAAAAAAAAAAGCCAACCAAGATTGTCCCAAGATACAAAATAATATGAAAGACTAAAGGTCACAGAATCACTGAATGTTATATATGCAGAACAATTAGTGGTTGGCCAATTACATGCTATTAGAATATTTTAGTGGCTGTGTTTAAAAGCTTGGCTAATATCAAGGCTATAAATTTAAATTGACTGTAATACAAAGGCTTAAAGCATTGTACAAAATTTTTCTATAAGCCTATCAAAGCATGCACTATTACTGGGTGGTTTGCATCTTTGATTGGAGAAAGTCTGCAGAACAAATAGGGATTGAGGAACTGACTGCAGGGTTGAGCCACCACTGCACTAAAGAGCAGCACTGTGACAACCGTAGTGTGAGAACTCAAGTGAAGGACAGGAAGAAATTCCTTATTTCTGCTAAAATTCCTTTCCCTCATTCACTGCTCCACTGCAATATGAAGGGTGAAGTTTATGTCTTTGGAATGTAGCAAATTGCCCCAAGTATTATGGGTTTGGAATATGTCTTTTTTTTCTCCCCTTTGGGGATCTCATTTCCTTGACAAGCTTGACGATGTGGTTGCCGGTTTCAGTGTAACGCACAAAGTTTATAAGAGCAGTGCATTCTTTTGCTTTCTATAAAAGAAAATGAAGTCACTAAGAAGTCAAAGGGAAATGCCACATTCCCAGGAAATAAACACTTCTGCCTTTGTGTTTCCATATGCATGTGTGTGAAGTTGAAGAGCTTTCGAACAAGGTGACATTTTTGTATTGCTTTGAGGCCTCCACGTGTTGCAATAGGTTTTATTATTTGGGGAGATGGAAGTGTCAAGGAAGTATCTCTAATAAAAAAAAAACCAAACAACCAACCCCCAAAAGATACAAATAATGTTACAATGAATAGAAAATCTTTGCATTTGGGAGATTTAAAAAAGAAGCTGTTGAAGTGCATCATGCAAGCCTTCACATGTCAGCCCGGACGAAGGAAGCGAAGATGCCATCTTCTTGAGACAGCAGGTTCTCAGGTGTATCGTATTCTAAAATGTTCCCTCTCTTCATGACGATGACCAGGTCTGCAGTTAGGATGGTGTGAACCCGATGCTGCCGTAAAGAAAAGCATACAGAAGTTTTCATCAAGCTAATTTGTCATTGCAGTTTGTTAATGGGCCTCACGTGAGGCCAGCCAGGCTGGCGAAAGGCTGTCCTGCTTTACAGTGCTGTTTGGAATGATGATCTGGATGAGGGCATCGAGTCAGTCATCAGCAAGTTTGCAGATGACACCAAGCTGGGGGCAGATGTTGCTGGGCTGGAGGGCAGAAGGGCTCTGCAGCGGGACCTTGACCACCTGGACAGATGGGCAGGGTCCAAGGGGATGGCATTCAATAAGTCCAAGTGCCAGGGGCTGCACTTTGGCCACAACAACCCCATGCAGAGCTACAGGCTGGGGTCGGAGTGGCTGGAGAGCAGCCAAACAGAAAGGGATCTGGGGGTGCTGATCGATACCCGCCTGAACATGAGCCAGCAGTGGGCCCAGGTGGCCAAGAGAGCCAATGGCATCCTGGCCTGCATCAGGAATGGTGTGGCCAGCAGGAGCAGGGAGGTCATTCTGCCCCTGTACTCTGCACTGGTTAGATCACACCTTGAGTACTGTGTCCAGTTCTGGGCCCCCCAGTTTAAGAGGGACATTNTTGGTGCCATGGTCTAGCCTTGAGCTCTGTGGTAACAGGTTGGACTTGATGATCTATGAGGTCTCTTCCAACCTTGGTGATACTGTGAGACTGTGAACAGGCCCTTGTAGGCTATTGTATAGGGTTGACACTCCAGGGGGAGTAAACCCTGAACCTGACTCTAGGTGATGGTTAGCCCACTCCCCCTTCGTGTCCTATGAAAGCAGGGGGACTTCCTCTTTCACTCTCTCTGCACCCACTCAGCATCTCTCTGCATTGCTGTCTTCATACCACCATCACCCACGAGGCAGACAAAGCCACCATCACAAACTCAGGTTGTATTTGTACCTTTTGTATTTGCTTTTCCCTTCCCTATACCTGTGTAACCTCCCTACCTCAGATACCTTTTTTTTAAGTTATTGTTAAACTTTTCTTTTTAACTTCCAAATCGATTGAGATTGATTTATTTGTGTGTGCTTACCTTTGCTCTCTACATCTAATTCCTTTCTTTTGGGAAAGGAGGGGGGAGAGGGAAGGGCACTCTAGAAATTGTTATTGGTTCTATCAAATTTATCTGAGTCTCTGGAAATTTAAATTAGAACCGAGACAGCTATCTTCAATCAGAAGAGTTCTTCAACTACTTTACAGCCTCTGCTTCCAAGCACTTCATTTTTGGTCTGCTGAATGCTATTCTGGACAGCACAGCTGTTGAAATAAAATCTGTGGCACCACTCGCACACATCTTCTGCTTTAGGAAATACAGGTGTGAAACATCTTGAGCATGCCTATGCCATCAGGTGGCTTAGCTTCCTGCTCCTGCTTGGTCTCTGTACCCCAGCTGTCCGCTCTACACCTATCGTAAGGCACTCTTGGGTTTTCTCCTTCTGTAAATGAATTATCTCCCTCTGAGCTGGGGGTGTGCAACTTGGAGAAGAGGATGCCCAGGGCAGACCTCATTGCTCTCTACAACTACCTGAAGGGAGGCTGTAGCCAGTTGGGGTTGGTCTCTTCTCCCAGGCACACCCAGCAACAGAAGAAGGGGACACAGTCTCAAGTTATGCCAGGGGAGGTCTAGGCTGGATGTTAGGAGGAAGTTGTTGGCAGAGTGAGTGATTGGCATTGGGATGGGCTGCCCAGGGAGGTGGTGGAGTTGCCCTGGAAGTGTTGAAGCAAAGCCTGGATGAGGCACTTAGTGCCATGGTCTAGTTAATTGGACAGGGCTGAGTGCTAGGTTGGACTGGATGATCTTGGAGGTCTTTTCCAACCTGCTTGATTCTATGATTCTATGAGACAGATAAATTTGAGTGTGCTACAGACAACAGTTTATCCTCACAGGCAACAGGAATGAGACCAGGCTGATTTTGATTTCAATGCTGCACGAATTCAGCCAGTCACATATAGGCAAGATGACCTCTAAGCCTGTGGTGTTTCACTCAACAGCTTGATGTTCCAGGATTACTTGATGGGGTGGATTCCTTTGACTTCATAGATTCAATGTTTGTTAGCTGCATGTCTAAGCTTTAGTTAAATATGACTAGCATGCGCAGCCATGAAGTTAAACAAATCCGGGGACAACACAGTAAACACCTTCTTGCACTCTTGTCTCAGAAGATGCACAGCAGAAAAGAAACAAAGCAAAAGGAAACTAAAGAGGTAAAAGTAGCTACCAAAGAGGCAGAAGTCTTGTGAACAGTGTGGACTGAGAGAGTCTACTTGTGAGTCTTCACCAAAGTGGTGAACAGGCCGTCCTCTTTGAGGAGTAAGTTTGAGGCAGTGTCACATTCAACTAGAAAGCCCTCAGAAAGGACTAGGACAATACTGGCGTCCAAGATGTGAGATACACGGTGCTGGAAAAGAAGAAAAGAAAAACAGGTGGGTGAAGGAAGGATCAGCCACGAATGAAGAGAGGAAGGAAATGAAATCATCTCTGTGAGGAGAGGTAAATTATTAATATGTGTTGTTTGGCTTGAGACACCGAGTTTGGAAAGGCAAAGCAAAAGTAAAGTGAGACTGCAGTCAGAGCAGGACTGCTGAACTTTGGAATAGCATGTAACTGATGGGCAGTATTCTTACTGCTAGCATCTGCAGCCTTGCAATGTCTGAAGGGGACCTGCAAGAAAGTTGCAAAGGGGCTTTTGACAAGGGCTTGTAGTGACAGGACGAGAGGGAATGGATTGAAGCTTGAGGAGGGCAGACTGAGACTGCAGGTTAGGAAGAAAGTCTTTGCAGTGAGGGTGGTGAGATACTGGAACAGGTTGCCCAGGGAGGTTGTGGATGTCCTTGCCTGGAGGTGTCTAAGACCAGGTTGGATGAGGCCTCGAGCAACCTTGTCTAGTGGGAGGTGTCCATTCCCATGGCAGGGAGTTGGAACTGGAGGATCTTTAAGATCCCTACATGCATAGACTTCAGAGGCAAAACTCAAATACAGATTTTGATACAACTTTGGAAAGCAGTTTAACTATTGGTTCAGTTTCACTTTTTTAATGAGAATGATTCCAAATTTTCTTGGAGAAAATGTAGGTGCTGAAGCTCCCTGTGAAGTCCTCCTTTGGATCTAAGTGATTTAGTCTGGCTTGCTTTATAGCACAATAGCACTTACTGCCACATTTTTAGATTGATAGCATGTGTCTGGACTTGTTCTAGTAACTGGGAATATTCTGAGTTTGTGTTTTAGTTTTATTTTGTCATGTTTTTAGTTTGATATGATGGTGTTTCACTGGTGAAAGGTAAGAAGAACTGCCTCAGGAGCAAGGAAGGAGAACATTTGGTGGCATCAGTACTTACTGCTATTGTCACAACTGTGCGGTCTGCAAAGGCAGTCATCACAACCTTCTGCAGAATGTTTTCCTATCAAAGAAAAGGCTTGCTTCAGTTAATTAATCTTTGCACATTTCAATTCCTGTCTCTTCAGGCACCTAAGGGAGAGGACCATATTCTGTATTATCTCTGCTATGCCCACCAGACTCTCAGTACTGAAATGGCATACCTGAGAAAGCATCGATTTCCAAAACACATTAGACAACGCCAACTGAAACCAAACACAAGAGCACAGCAACAACCTGTCAGCTTTTTTCTGCTAAGGAGATCTCATGGCTGACATTTAGGGAAGATGCCTTTTCCAGTAGAGCCATATATAGCTAGTGCTAATTGCTGTACTTACTGTGGCCATGTCAATGGATGCTGTGGCTTCATCCATGATGAGAATGCTGCTTTTGCGGACAAAGGCTCGGGCCAGACAGAAGAGCTGCCTTTGCCCTACGCTGAAGTTCTCTCCTCCTTCTGTGACCATTGCATCTGTAATAAAATCAGTCACTTTGAAAGTGGCACCACCGAAATGCAGTTAGGACTCAGTACTTTTGAGTGGGCACCGTGGAAGCTTTGTTGTGCATTATTTCATCCTGTAAAATCCCTGTGAATATCAATGAGCACAATCAGCTTTCCGCTACCTGAAGGGGACCAACAAGAAAGCTGGGGAGGGACCTTTTACAAGGGCTTGTAATGATAGGACAAGAGGGAATGGATTGAGCTTCAGGAGAGTAGATTGAGACTGGAGATTAGAAAGAAATTATTTCCAGTGAGGGTGGGGAGACACTGGAATAGGTTGCCCAGGGAGGTTATGGGTGCCTCCTCCCTGGAGGTGTTCAAGGCTAGGCTGGATGAGGCCTTGAGCAACCTGATACAGTGGAAGGTGACCCTGCCCGTGGCAGGGGGTTTGAAACTGGAAGATCTTCAAGGTCCCTTCTAACCTAAACCATTCTATGAATCTATGAGTCTTAACTGAACACTGGAATGGAGTGATACAAAGAAAAATGAGCACAGCATCTTGGGAAAGGAGCACCATATCCTGAAGTAGACAATTGGCACAAATAACAAATCCACCAGGCTGCAGAATAATGTCTTGGCAATAGAAATAATGTGGAAAGAAATATATGAGTTTCTTTCATGAGTCAGATCTGAAATGATAAAGAAAATACTGTCAGTGTTCTAGACAAGGGCTACAGCTCTACTGGCAGAGTCAGATTGTGATGGAGGAGCAGAGGCAAAACTCTTCTTTTTTAATGCTTTACTGTCTAGTTACCCCACTGTGATGCTGAGATGCTGCAGAATTTTTATAGAATGAATGGTAAACAAGACTGTCCCTTCTAGCCCTTAACATTCCTTGATTCTGTGATAGTCACAGAATGTCAGGGGTTGGAAGGAACCTCAAAAGATCATCCAGTCCAACTCTTATGCCAGAGCATGATCACCTATAGCAGATCACACAGGAACATGTCCAGGAGAGTTTTGAATATCTCCAGAGAGGAAGACTCCACAAGCCCCCATGGCAGCCTGTTCCAGTGTTCTGAACATGATGAAGTGTAAGATCTTAGTATCTGTTTATGTGCATAATTTCATTGTTGGTCTGTGTTGCAAGAGACTTGATTCAGACTTACCAAGGCCTCCTGGCAATGATTTGACCATGTTCTTCAACTGAGCAATCTCCAAAGCTTCCCAAAGTCTATCATCAGTGCACTTGCACTCTGGATCCAAGTTAAAGCTGCAAAAAAATATGTAGCAGGAATCTTGTTACTGCAAGTTGCTTGAGGTCTTCTGCAAGGGGACATTTTAGCATTGTGTATGTCACTTGACTTCCCTTGGATAGACTGTGTAGATAGAATGGACTGAGCTTTTCCATCCCTTCCTGTGCCACAATCCCCATCACAAACATGTCATGCAGTGGACCTACCGGATGGAGCCACTGAACAATATTGGATCCTGGAGAATAATGGAGAGTCGAGAGCGCAGGGTATGAAGAGGCAGTTTGCTGATGTCTATTCCATCAATCACTATCCTTCCTGTTAAAAAACAATACACAGAAGACATGTGAAGGAATTGCACAAAGCATGGGATCAGCAGGTAGCAGGCAGAATGATAGAACAGCTCATATGGGCTGGACTCCAGGTGATGAGGTAGTGTGTGCCTGTGATCTCTCAGCACTGGCACATAACCATCGGGAAGGCAAATGTGTGTAGTAACACAAGCCAGAAGGAGCCCAGCTTATTAATGACACTGTTGCTTTGCTCTGTTTCTTCCCCCACTTTCTCCACCCTACCCTTACCTTAAAGGAAATACATGGTATGGCTCCCATGCTATGTGATTAATGATAGCACCAGAAAGATAATTTATTATGGGGTAACCTGAGCTGTACAGCCAAACATAACCAGAACAAGAGCAACTTAGGTAATCAGCCATGTCCTGTGCTTTTATTGTGTGTGGAAGATACTCGAGATTGTGCACAATTTCTTTTGCATAATATTTGTGTCTGCAATCCATAAGATTAAGAGAGCCAATGGCATCCTGGCCTGCATCAGGAATGGTGTGGCCAGCAGGAGCAGGGAGGTCATTCTGCCCCTGTACTCTGCACTGGTTAGACCACACCTTGAGTACTGTGTCCAGTTCTGGGCTCCCCAGTTTAAGAGGGACATTGAGATGCTTGAATGTGTCCAGAGAAGGGCGACGAGGCTGGTGAGAGGCCTCAAGCACAGCCATACGAGGAGAGGCTGAGGGAGCTGGGATTGTTTAGCCTGGAGAAGAGGAGGCTCAGGGGAGACCTTATTGCTGTCTACAACTACCTGAGGGGTGGTTGTAGCCAGCAGGAGGTTGCTCTCTTCTCTCGGGTGGCCAGCACCAGAACAAGAGGACACAGCCTCAAGCTACGCCAGGGGAAATTTAGGCTTGAGGTGAGGAGAAAGTTCTTCACTGAGAGAGTCATTGGCTACTGGAATGGGCTGCCCAGGGAGGTGGGGGAGCCGCCGTCCCTGGAGCTGTTCAAGGCCGGACTGGACGTGGCACTTGGTGCCATGGTCTAGCCTTGAGCTCTGTGGTAATAGGTTGGACTTGATGATCTATGAGGTCTCTTCCAGCCTTGGTGATACTGTGATACATCAGGAGCCCAAGCTATCCTTTGAACTCTAGAAGGAATAGGGGAGGATTAACTTTTAAACAAGAGGCAGATCAGAAAAACAAAATAGAGTGGTCCTACTCCAAGGAATTTTAATGTCATTTATGCTGGTTTCTACAGCTCAGTTTCATTTGAGTGTTTGGTTGTGAATCAGCTACATACTGTTCTGCTAGCATAAGGTTACTGGAAGCAGTCACATGAATCACTTCTTAATGTAGTAGTTCACTCCCTGATAAGAAGTTGCTGCAACAGCTGAGCTGCTTGGTAAAGTAAAGGGGATTTTTCCTTTTCTAGTCACTGCTGCAGGCCAATGAACATAAGGATCTCATTTGAAAATCTGATTTATGATACATGGTGTTGGCTACTCTGTAAGTATAAGGGGATGAGAAGTGCAGAAGAAATATCTTGCTTTGAACCCTCAAAGGAAAGCCAGGCACTCTGGGCAACCCATTCCAGGGTCTTACTCTCATACTGGAGAACATCATCCTAAGATACAGTATGAATCTGCTCTCCCTCAGCTTCAAACCAGTTTCCCTGGGCCTGTCGCTAGACACTTCTTATAAGAACACTCCTCTTATGAAAAGTCTCTTTCCAGTCTTCCTGTAGGATCCCTTCAGGGTTTGGAAGGCCTCCTCAGAGTCTTCTCTTCTCCAGGCTGAACAACCCCAGATCTCTCAGCCCTGTGATTATCCTTGTGGCTCTCTTCTGGGCTGGCTCCACTTGTTCTTGGATATGAAGTAAATGTGTGGGTTTTATTGGGGCTTCTGAAAATCAGAGGAACTTGTCTGTGCCTCATCAGAGGAGATGACATTCCTGGTAGTTAGGAAGCCCCTCACAAACAGTGCTCTCCCTGCAAGAGATGCCTGATCAGACTGCCCTGTTTGAAACTATCCTTGCACAGCAGTCTTTCATTCAGGGCCTTGTCCTGCAGTCCTGAGGAAAAAACCTGGGGAGGGTGTTAGTGGTGTCTAATTTTTGCAAGCAAAAGTTTCTGCTGTCATTGCAGGAAACCACAATAGAATAAAAAATAAAGCCAAGGGAATGGACTCATTGAGTTCTAGCTTCTTTTCTCTTCTGCTAGTATTTTGACAGCTATCAGAAAATGAATGCAGTTACTCTTTAGGGACAAATCCAGAGGCTCCAGAGAGGGCTATATTTGTAACTCCCATCTCAAAGATGGGGATAGTATTTTGTCAGAGCAGATGCAAAAAAACCACCTTTAAAAGTTACAAGTACAGGCTTTACATAACATTTCGTGGAAGAACCAAGAACTTCTCACAACAGGACACTTTGTACTTTGAAGAATCAGGCCTAGTGAGCCCCATTCTCATCAACCATCTTCTGAGCCAGAGCCAGGATATAAACCAGCAAAAAGTCTCCTTGCTCCTTCTGAAGACAGAAGGAGGAAGAAGGCCAGGAGTGACAACATAGTCCAGTGAAAACTAACCATCAAATATGTCCACCATCCTGAAGAATGCCAAAGACAGGGATGACTTTCCACTGCCAGTGCGACCACAGATCCCAACCTGCAGAAGAAAGCAAGACGTTACCTGCTTACAGAGGGAAGCTGTAAATCAGGTGAGCAGTCCTTTTGAGAAAGCTAGACTGGATTGCCCTGCAGCTGAGGAGAAAAGTGGCAGACATCAGGGAAAAAAAACCAGCAGCACAGCAGGAACCCTCCTCTTTTCTACCTCTCAGCAGTGGAGACTTGTCCCATGGACATTTTTGAACCTTCAGCATTTTGACCTGGACTCCAGTGACACTATTTGCTGAGTTGTCAGATAATGCAATTTTACTCAGTTCCAATCTGGTGTTCATCTAATCTTGTCTGGCCACCTAGGCTCACACTATGCAAGGGAAATGGACTTAGAAAGAAATGGGATACTTGGAAGGAAAATTGATCCCAGGCAAGAACAAGATGTCTTCAACTGAAGTTCCCAGGGACCTTAGAGAGGCCCACCAATGTATATAGCTGTCACAGCAAGCTGTTGTTATCCTTGCTCTTCCAGCATCTTAGAGAAAAAAAGGCAGTAAGGAAAGGTCTGCTGCAGAATGAGGACAACAGACAGTTCCCTGGCATGGTACCTTTTGTCCTGGTTTGATATATGCCTTAACATGCTTCAAAACAGGCTTCAAGTTGTTCTCATAGCGAACGCACAAGTTCTCAATCTTTATTTCCCCCTCCTGAGGCCAGTCCTTGGGGACTTGAGAAGGATCTGAAATAATTACAGAAAAACAAACCCAAACAAGTACTGTCAGAGGGTTACCCTTTATGACATTCCACTTTTCACCTCTCTCATGCCTGGGCACCATCCTGAAGCCACTCAAGAAATGGGAGTCCCAGTTCCCTTGCCAATGCAGAGCTGAGAACTGCCTGGCAGGTGCACTAGCATTTAGCTTCCAGATCTTGACACATAAGAGAGAGGGCAGATGCTAAAGTAGCTCTTGGTGATGAAGTGGGGAGAAGCCAAAGGAGCAGAGAGGGATGTGGTGTCAGTGCAGCGTTAACAGGCTCTTGGCTCAGTAACCAGCACAGGAGGGGCAGTGCAAAGATGTTGTCACTGCCATACAACATCAGCTGTTGACATTATCGCAGCTCATCTTCTGTTCTGATTTGCAAATAAGCAGGCAGGGTTTTTTCTCCATACTAAGGGGCTTGGACTTCCAGGGAAGCTTGTTGATCTATTCCTAGTATAGTAATAGTATTGATCTAGTGCTATTTGGTCTTGTGCTTCAAGCACTTCTGGAATGCCAATCAATGCTAATATGAAGTATGTGAAGCACAACACCAATGCACTGCAGTTCAGGAAAGAGTTGCCTGCCAGCGTGACCCCATCCTGTAGTCCCCATTTGCTGCAAAGATCAGAGATTTGGAAGCACATAACTGATGGTGCATCTCTAATTTTTATCCATTTTGTTGTTTACTAAATAGCTGACTGGATCATTTGTTCACCCCATCTGTAACTGTACCCTGGTACTTTCTGATTGTACTAGAGGCACCGCTCCGTCTCCCTGGAATTTGATAAGAGTTGGGTTTTTTTATGGTGAGTAGCATGGGCTACATATCTCATAGCTTTCAACTGCCTGTCCCAGCTCAGTGGGAGGTCCTGCAGGTCAGTGAGAACAGGTTTTGGTCAAAGAGGCCTACACATTTTGCATGTCCAAGTCTACCATGCTGTCACATTACCATATAAACTCCCCAAAGTTTAGAGTGCAATACCCAAGTAGCCGTCATAGTTCTCCGATTCCATGTTCAGCAAGCTGTGTACTTTTTTTACTGCACCCATCTGCACTTCCAGATCAGCCAGATTCCTCACCACCCAGTTCAAATAGTTGGTGATCTGCATCACAAAATAAGAACAAGAAGGTGGTTCAGCCTTCTGTTTATCTACCTGTATGCAAATAAAGGTTGGATAAATTGTAAAAGCTTTTGGCCTGACTCAGCACACTGAAGTTCTTATTAGCATTGCAGTAGTTCAAGACTAAAGGCTACAACATCACAGAATCACAGAATGTCAAAGGTTTGAAGGGACCTCCAGAGGTCATCCACTACAACTCTCCTGCCAGAGTAGGATCACCTAGACCAGGCCGCACAGAAACACATCCAGCCAGGTCTGGAAAGTCTCCAGAGATGGAGACTCCGCAGCCTCTCTGGGCATCCTGCTCCAGGGCTCCAGCACCCTCACCATAAAGAAGTGTCTCCTTGTGTTGAGGTGGAACCTCCTGTGTTCTAGCTTGTACCCGTTGTTCTGTCACTGGGCACCACTGACAAGAGCCTGACACCTTCATCTTGACACCCACCCCTCAGATATTTATAGACATTGATAAGGTTCCCTCTAAACCTTCTCTTCACAAGACTGAACAGCCCCAGGGCATTCAGTTTTACTTCATGGGAAAGGTGTTCCAAGTCTTGCAATCATCCTTGTAGCTCTCCATTGGACTCTCCAGCAGATCCCTGACACAGCAGTTTAGTACTCAGTATTCTCATCTTTGTTTTTTGGGGAGCTATGGAAAGGTTGTACCTAGAATCTGAAGATGTGAATGATTAAGGGAATGTCTTCTTTTTAGAATCTGGTAGGCAGTACTGGAAGACAACTCCTTTAAGCACATAAACACAGAAGTGAAATAAAACTTGGAAGTGCTGTTTGGAAACATGACATTTTCTAACCTTTTGAAGACTGCTGAGGATTAAGAAAGTTCACTGCTTGCAAACATATTCAAAAGATTTGATGAGCATTCATTTCTGCTGCTATCTGTGCATATTTAAGAGTATTGATTCCTCTCTGTGAAAAGTATCACAGAACCACAGAATGCCAGGGGCTGGAAGGGACCTTAAAACATCATCCAGTCCAACCCTGCTGCCAGAGCAGGATCTCCTATACCAGGTCACACAGGAATGTGTCCAGTCAGATTTTGAGTATCTCCAGAGGGGGACAGGTTTTAGCATAGAAATAAATGATAAAAAAATGTATTAGCAGTTCAGTGGTATTTTCTTCTTTCATTTTACTCCTATTCATAGAATCATAGAATGGTTTAGGTTGGAAGGGACCTCAAGGGAGTTGGCAGTGTTCATACAAAGGGAAAGATGCAGCTTATGGACCTCTCCTGTAAATGCAACCTTAGGGCAAACGGTCCTGGTCCAAATATCAGCCCTCTCT
>WAAF01005447.1:0-19888 GCA_013400475.1 Tricholaema leucomelas
TATTCTATTTTATTTTATTCTATTTTGATCTCTTACACTTTATTTTATTCTATTTTATTCTATTTTAGTTTTTTTCTTCTTTTTTTTGTGCTTAAATGAAAACTGAGGTCTGTTAAGGCTAGGTGAAGGCTCAAAGAAATGACTTACCAATTTGACTGCTGTAAAAATCAGCCCCTCCATCGTCATTTCAGGAGCAGTGGTGCTAGAAAATGCAGTACAGCGCTGCACTGGATGGAGCAGTGTTTTGCATTTCTACACAGTGGTAAGCAGGTCCATGAGAAAAGGAGAAAAGGAGGCTAAGGGGACACCTTTTGACTCTCTGTAACTGAAGAGGGAGAGGAGAGGGTCCAGCGGAGGGCTACGAGGATGATGAGGGGACTGGAGGGCACTGCCTGATGAGGAGAGGCTGAGGGACCTGGGGCTTTTTAGTCTGAAGAAGAGAAGACTTAGGGGAGATTTGGTAATGTTTGTAAGTATCTGAAGGCTGCTAGAAGTGGGGAGACAGGCTCTGCTCACTGCTCCCTGGGATGGGACAAGCAGCAATGGGTGTAAATTGCAGCACAGGAGGTTCCGCCTCAGCACAAGGGGGAACTTCTTTACTGTAAGGGTCACAGAGCACTGGAACAGGCTTCCCAGAGAGGTCGTGGGGTCTCCTGTGGAGCCTTTCAAGGCCTGTCTGGATGTGTTCCTCTGTGATCTGTGTTAGATAGGATTGTCCTGCTCTGGCAGGGGGGTTGGACTTGATGATCTCCTTGGGTCCCTTCCAACCCCTAACATCCTGTGAGCCTGTGAGAAAGGGAAGCAGATTTTGAGGCAATAGGGTGGCTCCTGAAGAATAATAATGGCAAGGATTTGTCTTTCTTCCCTCCACCCCTGCAAATTGCCTCTTCCTGCCATGTTCACTCCTGGTGCAAGATCTCACAGTATGAGCTGGTTGCATTGGAGTTGCACTGACTCTTGGTGATGGGTTCGAAGGGACTGATTCTGAAACTGCAAATATGATCAGTTACTCATTTTTAAATGGAATTTAACAGGCTCCACATCTGAAACAAAAACCCAAACCAGTGTAATGTTAGTGTTTTGCCTTTCAGTTCTCAGAAGTCAGATGACGAGGAGCAGTGGATGTAAGTGGCAGCACAGGAGGTTCCACCTCAACACAAGGGGGAAGTTCTTTACTGCAAGGGTCACAGAGCACTGGAACAGGCTCCTCAGGGAGGTTGTGGAGCCTCCTTCTCTGGAGACTTTCAAGCCCTGTCTGGGTGCATTCCTCTGTGACCTGAGCTAGATTGTATGGTCCTGCTCTGGCAGGGCGCTTGGTCTCGATGATCTTCTCCCTTCCAACCCCTGGCATCCTGTGATCCTGTGATCAGTTGCTTCATTGCACAGGTTGTGCCTTCCTGCTGCCATGGCTTCACCCAAAAACCTGCTCAGCACGACACTAAACTGGCTCTGACCAACCCAGAATTACTCAGTATCGTTTTGATATGCTTATGGGCATTCTGAGGAAATATTCTGTCTGCCAGAAGCTTATCTGAAACTCTGGATGACTCTCTTATCAAAATCCTTGAAAGAGAAGAGCATTAAAGATTATTTTGTACTCCAGGGACCCAAATATTTCTGGTTTCTAAATGAAAATGAATGGGAGGGGTTTGGTAGTTTGTTGCTCTACAAACCTCAAGAGGAAGGGAAGTTGGCATTCAGTGTCAAACAGAAGGAATAGGCTGCCCAGAGAGGTTGTGGAGTCTCCTCCTCTGGAGACTTTCAAAACCTTCCTGTGCAGACTACCCTAGGGGATCCTGCTTTGGCAGAGGGACTGGACAAAATGGTCTCTGGAGGTCACTTCCAACCTCTAAGGTTCTGTGATTCTGTGAATACTTCAAAGTTTGTGAATGTCAAAGTCAAAGGCAAGAAGTAAGTTCAAATGCTGGAATAGGCTACCCAGAGAGGTGGATGTGTCCCCATCGCTAGAGAAGTTTAAGAACCACAGAGATGTGCTGCTGAGGGACATGGTTTAGCAGCAGGCTTGGTGGAGTTAGATGATGATTGGGTTTGATGAGCTTAAAGGTCCTTTCCAACCAAAGGTATTCTATGGTAGGACAAAGGTTCTTTATTACAACTGGAAGGGAGCATCTAGTCCAATTGCCTTGCTAAAGTGGATTCACCTAGATGAGGTTGCAGAGGATTGCATCCAATTGGGGCTTAACAGTCTCCAGAGAAGGAGCATTTCCACGTAACACAGACCAAGCACAGCTTAAAATGACTCATCAGTCCTTTGCTTTACTATTTTGCCACTGCAGAGCCTGAATGTAAATATACTCACAAGTGGGAGTAAAAAGAAGTGAAAGCACACACAGAATACATCAGCCTGAGTGGCATGGAAATTGTTTCCACTGGAGTTAAGCTCTGCAGTTAGTGCAGGAGTAAGGAGAAGCAGGGCACAAATGCTGAATACTTCCAGATGTGATGTTTTGCATTGTAGAATTTGGCAAAGAATGCTACAAACACCTTCAACACTTCAGGATTGTGGTCTAGCCTTGAGCTCTGTGGTAAAAGGTTGGACTTGATGATCTGTGAGGTCTCTTCCAACCCTGATGATACTGTGAGACTGTGAAAAAGTGTGGAGATGATCAAACTAGAGGTGATTAAAAGGTTGGACTTGATGATCTGTGAGGTCTCTTCCAACCCTGATGGTACTGTGAGACTGTGAAGAAGTGTGGAGATGATCAAACTAGAGGTGATTAAAAAAGGAGTGGATGTGGCACCCGAGGCTATGGTCTAGTGATGAAGGATGCTGGAATGAAGGTTGGACTGGCTGATCCTGGTGGTCCTTTCCAATGATAGCAATTCATAGTGATGAGATGTTGTGCTGAGAGATTTGGTTTAGTCAAGGACTTGTCAGTGTGAAACTGATGATTGGACTTGATGAGCTTGAAGGGCTTTCCCAGTCCAAGAAATTCTGTGATTCTGATTCTGTGATTCTGTGAAAAGCTTATAAATGTTTGTGGTATAGGTGATCCTGCTCTGGCAGGGGGGTTGACTAGATGATCTTTTGAGATCCCTTCCAGCCCCTGACATTGATTTTGTGATTCTGTGAAAGCTTTTCAGCTAATGATTTGTTGTGGTTTTGTTTCACCCAGCTGCTGGACAGCCAACTACATTGTGACATGACGTTTGGTCCTAATGACTTTCAAGAAGGAACTCTCTTCTCCCATGTCTCGGCTGCCTCCAGACAATCACTTGTAAGAGCTCGAATCCATGGACATCATGGCTCTCATCTCATTTGGAAAAACTCATGAAGACACTGCACCTGCTCCTTTAAAAGGCAATATGTTGTTGTTTTGTTGGTTCCCCCCCCCCTCTTTTCTTAAGGAATTTCCCATCTTTGGGAAGGCAAAGCCTAAGTATTACAAAAAACAAACCCCCACCAACCCACCTTTCAGGTGTGCTTATGATTTCCAGCCTGCTCCTTTGTTCTTTTGAAAGTAATAAGAAAATAAACATGCAATAAAGCTCTTTTGTTTTAATATTTCTAGGAATTATGAAAGTTCTACGTTTACAGAACCTTTATAGAACATGCCAACTTGAGCTGAGAAGCAATTTTAAGGTAGTCTCTAGTCAGTGCACTTGAAAAACTAAAGCATCACAGCACGACTTCTCTGTTATAACTGAAGCTATAACTGCTGGGGTTTGTTTTTTTTATACAGAGACTAGTTTGATAATGCATCCTGTGATTCTGAAGCATTTTGTGTTTATATTACCTTCAGTGGAGGGTAGGAGTCATACAAATAAATTATTGCACCTTTAGTGATAGGATTTATTATTCTTTTTGTTTTGTTTGTGTACCTCAAGTAATGTTCATGACTATAGCGTAATATTCTCTCCAATAAAGATTTCTTCATTGAACCTAAAGGCTGGATACCATTGACAATGGCAAGATTCCCATCAGGAGCAAGCCTTCATGACTAAGTTCAGCAGCCCATGTTGTTGTTAAACTCAGTGAAAGGCGATGTGGGGGAGAGGCGCAGAGCGGGGTGGTCGCGGCTGAATTCCGACTCTCCGAGCTGCAGTTTGGTGCTACGATGAAGCTTTTCTCTTTGGGGTATAACTTGCCCGTGGATGGTCTAAGCTGGTTTGAGATCTGCTCAGAAGTCGCAGTCAGCTGAGTTCTCCTGCAGAGAAATGTGGTGATGGGACCAAGGAGCAGTGGTTTTAAACTAGAGCAGGGCAGACTTAGGTTAGACATTAGGAAGAAATTCGTTACTGTGAGGGTGGTGAGACACTAGGAGCAGGTTGCCCGCAGAAGTTGTGGACACTTCATCCCTGGACTTTAAGACCAAGCTGGATGAGGCCTTGAGCAACCTGCTCTACTGGGAGGTGTCCCTGCCTGTGGCAGGAGGGCTGGAATGGGATGACCTTTAAGGTCTCAGGCCATTCCATGAAATACATGTGGTTTGGATGCCCTGAGCCTGTGTTCCTCCAGCTGCTACTTCAGTAAAGTCAGCAAAAGCCAGAAATGCAGAAGGTAAGCAGGAAGGAGGCTGGCAGCAGAGGGGAGAAACCAAAACAAACAAAACAACCCCTCAAACCTTTAAGTTGCCTGTGTTTGGGCCAGTTTTCCATTGTGCTTTTTGATTAAGCACATGCTTCTTGCTAAAGTGATCCAGCAGAGACAGAGCTCAGAGCTGTGTCACTTCATCACAGTACATGGGCAAGGTGAGGGGAAGTGTTGCAACTGGAAAGCATGGTAGCACTTTCTGGTCAACAGTTACTGGAAACAGTTCATTTCTACAGTTCACAATGCAACCTAAATGCTTGGACTCAATTCTCTTAAGGGTCTTCTCCAACTGAAGTGATTCTGTGATACTAAAATGAGGGGGTTGGACTAGGTGATCTTTCCAGCCCTTGACATTCTGTGATTCTGTGAGGGGGAGGAAAAAAAATCTACTTATTCTGCCTTAAAACCATAATAAAATTAAATTAATAGAGAATGGTTTTATCTATGTGCACATCTGTTGTCTTTTGATGTGTTGAGGTGGTGGAGTCACCATCCCTGGAGGTGTTCAAGAAAAGCCTGGATGAGGCACTTAGTGCCATGGTCTAGGCCAGCTAGGGCTGGGTGCTAGGTTGGACTGGATGATCTTGGAGGTCTCTTCCAAGCTGGTTGATTCTATGATTCTATGATTCAAATGGAAGTGGTCATTTGGGAAGCAATAATTCTGAGTTGTTCTCCAGTTAGCAACTATTTAAACATGAGACAGTTGCCTGCATGTGAGCTGCATCCCCACCTGAAAACCCCATCTACCATGTTGTCTCTGGAGGACGTTGTGACTGTCTGCTGGGAAGTGATCTGTTCCTTCCTCAATATTGTGCCTTAGAATATGCAGAGCTGTTGCACACAGTCAATGATGACTTATGCATGCAATAAAGAAGCAAACAAACAAACCCTGATGTCCTTCATGGACTTCCCATGGGTAATATTTTTAACAGAACAACCCCCACAGTATAAAACAAACAAACAACCAAACAAAAAAAACCCAGACAAATGTTTTGGAAATGGAGGTGATGTCCAATATTTTGCTTAACCATCTGCATGATTTACTGTTTCACTGGGGTTTGATAAATCAGGATGCTTAGTCTTTGCATGTGGCCATCCTAATGTTTTCCACATAACATGGGAATTTACAGTGAGGATGGTGAGACACTGGAACAGGTTGCCTAGGGAGGTTGTGGCTGTCCCCTCCCTGGAGGTGTTTGAGGCCAGGCTGGGTGAGACCTTGAGCAACCTGGTCTACTGGGAAGGTGTCCCTGCCCATGGAAGGGCGTTTGCAACTAGATGATCTTTAAGGTCCCTTCCAGCTCAAACCATTCTATGAATCTATGAACTCCAGCAGATGATTTTATAACCAGCTTTGTACATCTGTGTAACTCCATGTGCTGCCTTTCAGGATATGAGTATTTGATGTCTGGGCCTAATTCTTTTAATGAGGCCATGCATGCTTGTGCATCTCTTTGGGATGAGTCCCTACCACTGTGTCACACATGTGATAGAGTTTAGACATGTAAATCAGTCCCCGAGTGTAACAAAGGTGTCAGAGGTTAGATCCATTTCTCATTCACCTAGGGGTAGGTGCCCAGAAGAGTTTAGATGTGCAATTCCATCCCCAAGTCTATCAAAGGTGTCAGAGGTTAGATCCACTTCTCATTCACCTAGGGGTAGGTGCCCAGAAGAGTTTAGATGTGCAATTCCATCCCCAAGTCTATCAAAGGTGTCAGAGGTTAGATCCACTTCTCATTCACCTAAGGGTAGGTGCCTAGAAGAGTTTAGACGTGTAAATCGGTCCCCAAGTCTATCAAAGGTGTCAGAGGTTAGATCCACTTCTCATTCACCCAAGGGTAGGTGCCCAAAAGAGTTTAGACATGCAGATCCATCCCCAAGTGTATCAAAGGTGTCAGAGGTTAGATCCATTTCTCATTCACCTAAGGGTAGGTGCCCAGAAGAGTTTAGATGTGCAATTCCATCCCCAAGTCTATCAAAGGTGTCAGAGGTTAGAGCCACTTCTCATTCACCTAGGGGTAGGTGCCCAGAAGAGTTTAGATGTGCAATTCCATCCCCAAGTCTATCAAAGGTGTCAGATGTTAGATCCACTTCTCATTCACCTATGGGTAGGTGCCCAAAGGGCTTAGGAGCATGGTTGGAAGTCAAATGCATGGGCAAGTGGCCGGGGTGGGGGTATGCATCGTGCTGCGGACACACCGCTGGGGCTCTGAAGCTGCTTAGGAATGGATCCCAGTGGCTGGCAGTTAGTCCCATATATGCATGTTATAGCAACCTTGACTGTAAGTAAAACAAAATCATGTTCCCACACAACCTTTTTCTATCCCTCACTCCCCCCCAGTTCATGAGCATCTCTTCACCAGCACCCACTAATTGTCAGCAGTTGGCTGAATTGCGCTTGCCAACTGCTTCTGTTTGATTTTCATATTTCCCCTGGAGCCTTACATGGCAAATTGATCCAGGCTGAGTTCTTTTTTTTTCCCTTTTCTATTTTCTTTCCCTTTTTTCTTTTTTTCTTTTTTTTTTTCTTCCCTTTTTAAACTCCTTTTTTTTCCCCCATTTTTTAATTCCCCCCAGTTTAAACATAGACAGGATCCCTTTCCTAACAGGAACTTTGAGCACAGGCAAAAGAAAACGATTGCTTTACTGCATTCAAACAACAATGTAAATGTATTTGCTGCAATACCAAAAAATAATAAGGAAAACAAGAAGAAGAAAAAACAAATATTTATTATTGCTAAGCAAAAAAAAAAACTCAAAACCAAATAAGCAATGTATGTATTTGTTTTAGATGTCTCAGAATTTATTTAGCTCTTACTACTTCAGAGAACCTGAGCAGGTGTCATAACCCATCTAGAGTTGGGGCACTTCAGTCTGGAGAAGAGAAGAATTCGAGGAGACCTTGGAGTGGCCTTCCAGTATCTGAAGGGGGCTACTGGAAGGCTGGGGAGGGACTATTGACAAGGTTTTGTAATGACAGGACAAGGAGGAATGAGTTTAAACTGGAAGAGGGGAGATTGAAACTGGATGTTAGGAAGAAGTTCTTTACAGTGAGGGTGGTAAGACACTGGAACAGGTTGCCCAGGGAGGTTGTGGATGCTTCCTCCCTGGAGGCGTTTAAGGCCAGGCTGGATGAGGCCTTGAGCAGCCTGCTCTAGTGGGAGGTGTCCCTGCCTATGGCAGGGGGTTGGAGCTGGATGATCCTTGAGGTCCCTTCCAACCTAAACCATTCTATGGTTCCATGATTCTACCTGTATTTCACAACCTTGTTTTCCATGGTGTATTTTTCTCCTGTGTAGTGTTATTGATGCAGTCCATCTGTAGTGAAGGTCCTCAAAGTCAGTGAACCAGAAAGGGACCATCCTTCCCTGCACGTCCTGTGAGGACCAAGGATTGCTCTCCTAGCTGGGGCTAACGTTGAGTATCAGTTAACGCTAATCCTTCTTTTGTTTAGTCTGAAATGCCTCTGGAAATTAGGGAAACTTGTCTAAAATGCAACAGCTTTGACAGTAAATGTATGTTTATAAATAAAATCTTGACTGCTTCTGGTGGTGGTGGCCTTGTATTTACTTGTTGTGACTAATTCCTGTGGCATGTGATGCCTGTGGAACTGGATTGCAGAGTGTCTGCATCCCACTGGTAAAAAAGCTTCTCCTTGCCTGGGATAGGCTGAACCGAGCTATGTTCCACTAAATTTAGTGGATGAGATGAGGCAATAAAACAGACAGGTTCGAGATGGGACAGTGCTCTGTGGATTGCTACTCTAAGCTGTACCTATACCTCTCCTGAGACCCCACCTGGAGTCCTGTGTGCAGTTCTGGAACCCCCAACACAAGAAGGACATGGAACTGTTGGAGCCAGTCCTTAGAAGGGCCATGAAGATGCTCAGAGGGCTGCAGCAGCTCTGCTATGAGGACAGGCTGAGAGAGTTGGGGCTCTGCAGCCTGGAGAAGAGAAGGCTTCAAGGAGGCCTTGGAGTGGCCTTCCAGTATCTGAAGGGAGCCTACAGGAGGGCTGGGGAGAGACTATTGACAAGGTCTTGTAATGACAGGATGAGGAGGAATGGGTTTAAACTGGCAGAGGGGAGATTTAGAGTAGCGGTTAGAAGTTCTTTAGAGTGAGGGTGGTGAGACACTGGCACAGGTTGCCCAGGGAGGTTGTGGATATTCCCTCCCTGGAGGCGTTTAAGGCCAGGCTGGATGAGGCCTTGAGTGACCTGTTCCAGTGGGAGGTGTCCCTGCCTATGGCAGAGGGTTGGAACTGAGTGATCTTGGATGTCCCAACCTAAACCATTCTACGATTCTGTGTGTGCCTTTCTCTAAATCAAACCCAAAGTCCTCAGAAGTCTACAACTACCTGAAGGGACATTGTGGAGGGGCTGCTGGTCTCTTCTCACAGATAGTTGGAGACAGAACAAGAGGGAATGGCCTCAAGCTGGGACTGGAGAGGTTTAGATTGGACATTAGGAACAAGTTCTTCACAGAGAGAGTGGTCAGGGACTGGAATGAACTGCCCAGGGAGGTGGTGGAGTCACCAACCCTGGATGTGTTTAAGGGGGTTTGGATGTGGTGCTTAGGGATATGGTCTAAGGTGAGTCTTGTAGAGTAGGGTTCTAGGTTGGACTTGGTGATCCTGAGGGGCTTTTCCAACCTGGATGTTTCTGTGATCTTTCCTTGGTGTTGCTGGACTGTGGTTCAGACCTTGACTCAATAGAGCAATTATGTATTGCAAAGCTACAGATGTGCTTGGTTAATTCCATTTCTATGTAGCAAGGATCCTTGAGTTCAATCTTAGTTATGCATATACTCATTGTCAGGCATTGGGACAGGCAGCCAAGGGAGATGGTGATTTGCCATTGGAATGGGCTGCCCAGGGAGGTGGTGGAGTCACCATCCCTGGAGGTGTTCAACAAAAGCCTGGATGAGGCACTTAGTGCCATGGTCTAGTTGACTGGATAGGGCTGGGTGCTAGGTTGGACTGGATGATGTTGGAGGTCTCTTCCAACCTGGTTGATTCTATTCTATTCTGTTCTCTCAGCCTTGGAGGACCCAGTTTAGAAGGGACATTGAGATGCTTGAACATGTCCAGAGAAGGGCGATGAGGCTGGTGAGAGGCCTCGAGCACAGCCCTACGAGGAGAGGCTGAGGGAGCTGGGATTGTTTAGCCTGGAGAAGAGGAGGCTCAGGGGTGATCTTATTGCTGTCTACAACTACCTGAGGGGTGGTTGTGGCCAGGAGGAGGTTGCTCTCTTCTCTCAGGCAGACAGCACCAGAACAAGAGGACACAGCCTCAAGCTGTGCCAGGGGAAGTTTAGGCTTGAGGTGAGGAGAAAGTTCTTCCCTGAGAGAGTCATTGGCTACTGGAATGGGCTGCCCAGGGAGGTGGTGGAGTCGCCGTCCCTGGAGCTGTTCAAGGCAAGGTTGGACGTGGCACTTGGTGCCATGGTCTAGCCTTGAGCTCTGTGGTAAAGGGTTGGACTTGATGATCTGTGAGGTCTCTTCCAACCTTGGTGATACTGTGAGACTGTGAGACTGTGACTTTAAAGAATGTGTCGACATGGCACTTCAAGCCATGGTTGGGTGGGCATGGTGGCTCAACTTGATGGCTCTTAGTGGTATTTTCCAACCTTAATTATTCCCTGATGCTTCTTAAATCTCAGCAAGTGAGTGGCTTCACCAGGAACCGGCAGGAAGTTCATGTAAAATCCTAACCTGGTAACTGTCACCCAGACACCCCCTTTTTTTTTTCTGGTCCCTTTTTAATTGGGTCTTCAATGGATGACAGCTTTGGGTTTGTGCCAGCAGCACATCTTGGCTGTTAGCTGAGTCCTGGGCAAGCACTGACAATGTGATCTTTTGAGAGCAGGTTGTTATCCCGGTGCCTTAATGGAAATGGCAGGGGGGGGGTCTTCCGTTATTGCTGTGTCTACGTCTCTGGATGGCAGGGGCAGCATTGCTCTGTGGTGCCAGAGGTGTGCTGGAGTTGCCACGAACCAGGAGCAGTGCCACGCTCTGCAGGAACAGCTCACTGCCACGGGAGGTTGCTCAGAGGCTGAGTTTTGAGCAGCCAGGCAGCTCTTTCTGCTTCAGCAGCTCTGCGCCAAGGCTGCTGGGCACCCGGACCAGCACGGGTTTGGCAATTTGGGACCCTTGTGAGCCAAGTAAAATGGTGGCAAGCCTGGTATGACACTTGTAGCATTTTCTGGTGAAGGTGTCCTCTGCAGAGAACCTGAAAGGGCACTGATGGGGGGGGGAGAGGGGGGGTGCACATCACCAGCATGGATTCAATGCCAAAATAATCACAGTCTCACAGTATCACCAAGGTTGGAAGAGACCTCACAGATCACCAAGTCCAAGCCGTTACCACAGAGCTCAAGGCTAGACCATGGCACCAAGTGCCACGACCAATCCTGCCTTGAACAGCTCCAGGGACGGCGACTCCACCACCTCCCTGGGCAGCCCATTCCAGTAGCCAATGACTCTCTCAGGGAAGAACTTTCTCCTCACCTCAAGCCTAAACTTCCCCTGGCGCAGCTTGAGGCTGCAAACCTTATAAAAGGGGAGTTGAGTCACCTGCTCACCTCACCAGCACTTTGCTCTGCAGGTAGAAAAGGCTGCCAGGAGGGCCCTGAGGGAGACCACTCTGCTTAAAAGGGCCTTGTCATGCCCTGAATGGGACAAGGGCTTCCTGAGCAGTGGAGTGAGGCTGGGGCATGTGGAAGAAACAGGAGGTGGTGTGGGAGAGGGAGAGGGTGTTAGAACTGGAGCTTAAACATTAGGGCAGAGGATATCCTAGGCATAGGGGGAGGTATGCCAGGGGATACTCCATGCAAAGAGGAATGTGTGCCCCATGGAAAGGGAAACTTGTGCCAGGGGTAACCCATGCAAAGAGGAATGTGTGCCCCATGGAAAGGGAAACTTGTGCCAGGGGTAACCCATGCAAAGAGGAATGTGTGCTCCATGGAAAGGGAAACTTGTGCCAGGGGGAACCCATGCAAAGAGGGACGTGTGCCCCATGGGAAGGGAAACTTCTGCCAGGGGGTAACCCNACCCATGCAAAGAGGGATGTGTGCCCCATGGAAAGGGAAACTTGTGCCAGGGGTAACCCATGCAAAGAGGGATGTGTGCCCCATGGAAAGGGAAACTTGTGCCAGGGGTAACCCATGCAAAGAGGAATGTGTGCCCCATGGAAAGGGAAACTTCTGCCAGAGGGTAACCCATGCAAAGAGGGATGTGTGCCCAACAGAAAGGGGAACTTGTGCCTGGGAGTAACCCATGCCAAAGGCACTCAAAAGGAATGTGTGCCAGGGGATAACCAGTGCAAAGAGGGATGCATGCCCCATGCAAAGGGAGATGTATGCCAGGGGACGCCCCATGCAAAAGGGATCTGTGCCAGGTCCTCCAGGAAAGCTCTGTGCCTCCCCTGTGCCCTGTCCAGGTGCAATGCCTCCATTCTTCCTTTTCCCCTGTCACAGCTAGGTGGGCTGAGGACTCCATTTCCTCCTCTGCAGCCTTGCTCCAGGATCCAGCCAAACCCCATTTGTTTTTGCTCTGTGTTTTGTCTGTAGCTGGCATTTTGGTGCAGAGAGCATCAGCAAGCACAGCCAGGCAGTGGTTATCTGTGGAGGCTTCTGGGCACAGGTAATAAACAGCAGCAGCTTGCTCATCTCATGAGTATTGATCCTTATCCAGACAGCTCTTCTGGGGGATAGTTCAAAGCAGGCAGCTAGCGCTTTGTTTAGAAAATTAGCTTCAGGTACCGCTCTTGCTGCCCAGTTTAGCAAAGATTTGGTCTCAGATGGATCTCCTTCCTGATAATGGGAAGCTGGTTAAGCACTTAATAAACTTTATGGAGAGTGGGCTCGCCCTGCTTTTCTTCCTTCTTGTCTCTGCTCTCCTGAGCAAAGGTTGGGTAACAGGGTGACAAAATGCTCATTTTTTTTTAGTGGCAGATCTCCAGTGAGAATGAGGAGAGGCTGAGGGAGCTGGGCTTGTTCAGCCTGGAGAAGAGGAGGCTGAGGGCAGACCTCATTGCTGTCTACAGCTACCTGAAGGGTGGTTGTAGCCAGGGGGGGGTTGGTCTCTTCTGCCAGGCAACCAGCAACAGGACAAGGGGACACAGCCTCAAGTTGTGCCAGGGGAAGTATAGGCTGGATGTTAGGAGGAAGTTCTTCACAGAGAGAGTGATTGGCATTGGAATGGGCTGCCCAGGGAGGTGGTGGAGTCACCATCCCTGGGGGTGTTCAGGAAAAGACTGGATGAGGCACTTAGTGCCATGGTTTAGTTGACTGAATAGGGCTAGGTGCTAGGTTGGACTGGATGATCTTGGAGGTCTCTTCCAACCTGATTGATTCTATTCTATTCTATCAGAAGCAGCTGTGAACACTGGAAGTGAGCAGATGGCCACCACTTGGCTGGGGTTAAAAAAACTATGTATGTATATGTACAAAATATGCCAGAAAAATGCATCTCCTGCAGAGGCCAACAGGACTCCTGGATACCTCTAAAAGCCTCCGGTAGCAATGTAATTTCATCTGAATTTCCTGATAAGGGGAAATGACTCATCTGGAAACCACTCAAGTGGCAAGAAAAGCCTAAAACAGAGATAGAAAGTTGTTGTCACTCTTCTCATGGTGCAGTGGGTTTGTGTGTGTGTGTGTACTATTTGTTAATCTTTGTTACAAGCTGTTGCACAAGATGTGAGGGGCATTGCTTACCCCTCTGCAAGCCTCTAGCTGCTGCTCTGTAGATCTCCCTGAGCATCTTCATGGAATCATAGAATCGTAGAATCAACCAGGTTGGAAGAGACCTCCAAGATCATCCAGTCCAACCTTATGCTCTGAAAGAGGAGATGTTCACAGAATTTCTTAGATTGGAAAAGACCTAAGTATCACATCCAGAAGACCCTTAAACATATTGAGGATTGGTGACTCCACCAGCTCCCTGGGCAGCTCGTTCCAGTGCCTGACCACTCTCTCCATAAAAACTTGTTCCTAATGTCCAACCTAAACCTCCCCAGTCTCAGCTTGAGGCCATTTCCCTTTGTTCTTTTTCCAATTACCTGTGAGAGGAGACCAGCAGCAGCCTCTCCACAATGTCCCTTCAGGTAGCTGTAGACAGCAATGAGATCTGCCTTCAGCCTCCTCTTTTTGAAACTAAACAGCCCCAGCTCCCTCAAAGATCATCAAGCCCAAACATTATCTAACTGCCATACCCAGTGCTAAACCATCTCCCTCAGCACCATATCTCTGCTTCTTTAAAGCACCTCCAGGGGTGGGCATTCAACCACCTGCCTGGGGAGCCTGTTCCAGTCTTAAGGAACCCTTTCAGTCAAGGGCTTTCTTCTAATACCCAACCTGAACCTTCCCTAATGCAGCTTGTTGTTGCATAACTGGTCTTGTTAGCAGCTTGGAACAAGCCAGATGACATTGCAAGGGGAGCTATGACAAGGTGTGCTGCTAACTGGTAGAATGACAAGCCCGTTCCAACAGACCAAAGCTGAATTCCCAAATCAGTCTGCAGCCTCACAAAGCCACTTTCCAACACTTATCTTGGGGTGCAACCTACGTGTTTATAACCCGCAAAGCTGGGAGGTAGCAGCAGAGACAGATCAGCCAGTCCCAAGTTTCATTCCCCCATTTCTCCTCTGCCAAAGCTGTTATCTCTCAGAGCATTTCTCCTGGATACATGGGGGCACACAGCAGCTGAAAAGGCATTACCTCTGTTAAAGGCAACAACTAAAGTGCTTTTGCCCACAGCAACATGAGAAGACATGGGAAGGTTTTGCTGCAGGCTCAGCTCTATTCACCCTGCAGAAAAGCAGCTGCATTTTCCTGATCTTTTTAGAGGAACAGAGGTCTTTATTTCTTCAGAAACCTTTGCTGGTAGCTTTCTTCTTAAATTCCTTTTAGAACTGTTGATTAGTATTTTTATAGTATTTTATACATTTATATAGAATCATTCTATGATTCTCTGATTTTTATATCCTTTCATGCTTAGCAAATAGGCAATTTTAAGTTGTTTTTTGGTTGGTTCACAGAATCACAGAAGTTCTTAGATTGGAAAAGCCCTTCAAGCTCATGGAGTCCAATCATTAGTGTCACACTGACAAGTCCTTCACTAAACCAAATCCCTCAGCACAACATCTCATCACTATGAATTTCTGTGGTTGGAGAGGACCACCAGGATGATCCAGTCCAACCTTTATCACAGCATCCTTCATCACTAGACCATAGCCTCAAGCACCACATCCTCACTCCTTTTAAACACCTCCAGGGATGGCAACTCCACCACCTCCCTGGGCAGCCTGTCCCAGTGCCTGACCACCTGCTCAGGAAAGAACTTCCAACAGCCAACCTAAACCTCCCCTGATGCAACTTGAGGCCATTTCCTCTTGTCCTATCATTAGTAATTCAGGAGAAGAGACCAGCTCCAGCCTCACTACAGCCTGTTTTTAGGTAGTTGTAGAGGGCAATAAGGTCCTCTCTCAACCTCCTCTTCTCCAGACCAAACAACCTTTTTTTTTTCTCTGAGCAGTGTAAAGCAACATCTCTCTTGACTCAAAGATACAGTCCAGTATATGTGCATGTGGTTTGATAATCAAAGCTAGAAGTGACCTCCAACAAAAGTCCTAAGAACTGACTTTTTTTTGGCCTGTGATGGCCAAGCACTTTGGCCAGGCACATCCCCCACTGACAACAACACACAGAGGTTTTTCCTAAGTGAATCAAAACTGTCACAGCTAGCTGATGCTGTGCTACATACAGAAGAGAATGGTGCTTGTGGTGTCATAAGCAAGGCTTGCCTCATCAGATCAACTTTGCAGATGATGGACTTCTGAGAAACCTCACAGTGATTCACTTCAATACGGGAGTGAAGGAGAAGGAGAAAGCTTTTGACCTGCACAAGCTGCAAATCTTCCATGTGGTTGTGTTTGCAGCTAGGTAAAAAAAACCACCTGGGTGATTTCAGCTACTGCATATCTTTATATACTGTGGTAGGTGATGTGTCAACTTCAGAGCTGTGTTCTTTCACGTGGGGCTGTGTGTTTAGCAGACAAAATAATAACTGAGCAAGGTATCGATGCAGATAAACAGTTTATGGTGGGAAATTATCACTCAGTACTTGGCTTTTTCCATCTCTCTTTATCTTGAATGCTTGTAATCTGCTCACAGCATGAATACATTTCTCTCTGCTTTTCAAATGTCCTCTATACCTACATGTGGCTGCTTTTACATACTTCTGGGTGACAATAACCTTCACACACTGCTGGGTGACAATAACCTTCACACACTGCTGGGTGACAATAACCTTCACGCACTGTTAACCCAGGAGCTCGAGGCTTGCAGTGTACTCAGTAAGATTTGACACCAAAAGTAATCAACTCCAGCTCCTGCAGCTACAGGCAAGGTAAAATGGAGAAGGTGAATAAATCATCAGGCACAGAAGAGTTGTGATAACTTCCAGGAACTGTGTGTGCCTGCGATGGAAAAATTACTTCATAGAATCATTTTGGTTAGAAAGGACCTTTAAGAGCATAGAGTCCAAGCATTTTCTAACCAAGTCTGGTGCCAAGCCACTTCCTTCAGCATTGCATCTCTCCAGCTTTTAAACAGCTAGAAGGGACCAGGATTCAACCACTCCCCTTGAGAGCCTATTCTAGTGTTTGAGAGTCCTTTCAGTCGTGAAGTTTCTTCTAATATCCAACCTAAACTTTCCCTAGTGCAACCTGAGGTCATATCTTCTTGTCTTGTCCCTTGATATTAGGGAGAAGAAACCAACCCCAACCTGGCTCCAACCTCCTTTCAGGTAGCTGTAGAGCGCAATAAGGTTTCCCCTCAGCTGCCTCTTCTCTAGGCTAAACAAGCCAGTTCCCTCAGCTGCTCCTCACCAGACCTGCTCTCTAGACCCTTCACCAGCTTTGTTGCCCTTCTCTGGACACACTCCCACACCTCAATATCCTTGTTGTAGTCAGGGGCCCAAAACTGACCCCAGTGCTCCAGGTGAGGTCTCACCAGTGCTGAATACAGGACAGTTGCTCCCCTGGTCCTGCTGGTCACACTGTTCCTGAAACAGGCCAGAATGCTGTTGGCAGTAAAAAAACAAGAGCTGCAGCACTTCTCCCCTCTTTTTCTCATCTGAGGACATGGCTTGTTTCTTAGCCTTGCCCTGCACACAAATAAAATCTGGCTGTGGCCCCCTGGTCACATCTGGATTAAGCCCCCTCTGTCCAGTCTTCCAGCACTGCCAGGGGCTGCTGCCTCTCTGCTTTAGTTTGCTGTCACCATCTGCTGCAGTTTCATTTTTATCCCTCAGAGTATAAGGCATAAATCCAAGGATACATCTTTTTAGCTGGAAGTCCTTCTCAGTTGATCAAAACAGCACTTCTCAGCTGCTTGCTGCTCATCTGCAGCCAGGAAGAAAGGCTGTAGATAAACATCATCACTGCCCAGTGGGCTACGGAAACCTGCATGCAAATGGGGCTCCTGCAGAAACAGGCAAGTGAGAGGATCATAGAATCACTGGTCTGGGTTGGAAGAGGACTTCCAAAGGTCATCCAGTCCAACCCCCTCTGCAGTCAGCAGCAGCATCCTCAACTAGATCAGGTTGCCCAGCACTCTGTTGAGCCTCAGCTTGAATATCTCCAGAGATGGGACCTCAACTACCTACCTGAGAAAACTGTTGCAGTGTTCTACCACTCTAAAGAACCTGTTCCTAACATCTAATCTAAATCTACTCCTCTCTAGTCTGAAGCCATTGCCCTTGTCCTGTCACTGCAGGCCTTTGCAGTCTCTCTCCATCCTTCTTGCAGGCCCTCTTCAGGTACTGGAAGGCTGCTATTAGGTCTCCCCAGAGCCTTCTCTTCTCCAGACTGAACACCCCCAGCTCCTTCAGCTTGTCTTTGTAGCAGAGCTGTTCCAGCCTCCCAGTCGTTTTCATGGCGCTACTCTGGTCCTGCTCCATCAGGTCCATGTCCTTCCTATATTGAGGGCTCCACGGCTGGACACAGTACTCCAGGGGAGGTCTCACCAGAGCAGAGTAAAGTGATAGAATCACCTCTCTGGATCTGCTGGCAGTGCTTCCTTTGATGCAGCCCAGGATATGATTGTGGCCTTCTGGGATGATGAAAGCATCCTAAATCTGGCAAAGCTGTGTGCATGCTGCACTGAGAACCTTCATCAAATCCTCATGGCTAGCAAGCCAAATGTAAGAAGACATATTTCTCTACAGGCTGCAGTAGTACTTTTCATCATGGGAAGGAAATAAATTCTGCAATATCATTTTATTTGTTTGCAGTTTCAAGGCAAGATCTATCTCTTTTGACAGTGCTGGGCTGCAGCTTGAATACACTTATCAATTACTTCCAGTCTATTGCAGTAATATAGAACAGTTTAGAAGAGGCTTTGGATCTGGTTGAGTAGCACAATGCCTGAGCACTGTGATGGTTTGGGTGTTCCCTGCTCCACACACACTTTGGAAATCACCCAGACTAGATTCAGCCAGCTCTGGAAATTTGAATGAAGCTTATATTTACAGCTTAGCTTAATATACAAGCAGGTATTTACAGTATACACAGTTATAGACAGAAATAGACAAGGTAAAAGGTAATACAGAAACACAACAGCCCTCCCAGAAACCTGAGTCCCCAGGAAGGGCTCCCAACCACCCTTCCACCTTCTCCCACCCCTTTCAACCTTACCCCAGTCCCAAGGAAGAATGGAGGTTTGGCCAGGGGGTTAGGAAGCAAAGTGGATTAATCAGACAGGTGGCAGAGAGGCTAGAGAAAGAAATGCAGCTCAGGCAATGCCTCAAGAAGAAGTGCCTTATCTATGTTTGGATTCTTGTTCTTATACATCTCAGCAAGCCTATGAGTGAAGTAGACATCACCATTGTTTTCCTTTCACAGACTGTGATCTAGTTCTTCTCACGAAAACATTCTAGCTAGCTTCAAACTAGCACAGCAGACAACCTCAGGGACCTGGAAACAGGGGGATTTCCAAGAATACCTGATTGAAACCCCCTCAGATAATTGGACATCTTTAGCAGGTTTCATGTCAGGTACCTGGGGCCACTGGTCTGGTATAAAAACACAGGTACTTAGACTATGGGTTTCAGTTTTTCTACTATTTCCAATTTTTCAACTATTTCTACTTTTTATTCTACTATTTTCCACCATGTTTCAAGTAGCTGAAACCCAAAAAAAAAAGTGGGGGTGGCACTTGGGTACTTCTTAGACCAGATATTTAATGACTGGGCCTTAGAGAGCCCATCATCACCAGAAAAGAGTAAAGCACTGCACAGAATCCTAGAATCAGTCAGGGCTGGAAGGGACCACAAGGATCGTTTAGTTCCAACCCTCCTGCCATGCCCTACCCTACATCAGGTTGGGCAGAGCCTCATCCAGCCTGGCCTTTCCTAAGCACCACATCTAAACAACCTTTAAACACCCAGGGTTGGTGACTCCACCACCTTGCTGGGCAGCCCATTCTGGCAGCGTTACATCAACAGCTGGACTCGGTGATTTTCAAGGTCTTTTCCAACTGAAACACTTCTATTCTTCTACAGCTTGTGTCCTGACTTATGGCAAATGAGACCTCACCACAGGCAGAGTGTTATCAGGAAAGATATGTTTAATCAGCTCTGGGTGACAAGAGGAGGTCCTCCTCCAAAGCCCTTGCACACTTTCACCTTGTTCAGGGGAAATATTTATGCTACAAAAACACACATATTCAGTACAGGGGTAGGGTTAGTACAAATAGTTCCTGGAACTTGTTTCCATAATGTCCCACCTCTTCACAGGTGCTCATTGCATGTGTGATTGAGGCCTTGGGCAACCTGCTCTAGTGGGAGGTGTCCCTGCCTATGGCGGGGGGTTGGAGCTGGATGATCCTTGAGGTCCCTTTCAACCTAAACCATTCTATGAGTCTATGGTTCTATGATTGCCACCTGATGGTCGCCTTTTGAGGTCTTTGAGAGGAAGGCTGATGTCTTCCTCACTCTGACCTCCCTACCTTTCGTCCACCTGGGGCATCAGTTCATCAGTCACATTCTTGGCTGGAGTCTTCAATGTTCTCATCTTCAAATACAGTATTCTTCTTCTCCATGAGAGTCTTTCAAGACCCTCTGAAGCTTAACCTACCTCCTTTGTGTTTGTCTGATTGATCACAGTCTCACAGTATCACCAAGGTTGGAAGGGACCTCACAGATCATCAAGTCCAACCCTTCACCACAGAGCTCAAGGCTAGACCATGGCACCAAGTGCCACGTCCAATCCTGCCTTGAACAGCTCCAGGGACGGCGACTCCACCACCTCCCTGGGCAGCCCATTCCAGTA
>WAAF01005447.1:20414-37914 GCA_013400475.1 Tricholaema leucomelas
TCTTGTAGAGTAGAGTTCTAGGTTGGACTGGGTGATCCTGAGGGGCTTTTCCAACCTGGATGTTTCTGTGATTCTGGGGTGCTTAGGGATGGGGTTTGAGGTGAATCTTGTAGAGTAGAGTTCTAGGTTGGACTGGGTGATCCTGATGGGCTTTTCCAACCTGGATGTTTCTGTGATTCTGGGGTGCTTAGGCATATGGTTTAAGGTGAATCTTGTGGAGTTCTAGGTTGGACTTGGTGATCCTGAGGGGCTTTTCCAACCTGGATGCTTCTGTGATTTATTTTCTGGACTGGGCTTACTGTTGAGTGAGGACATGAAACGGTTAAAAGGATTCTTTCATCTCAGTGAATTCTCCACTAGAAGAAAATAAACAAACAAGGAAAAAAACTGCCTGGATGATGCTGCTAGTTTGAGTCATGACAAGTGTTGTGACGGTGACTGCTGCCACCCAGCTAAAGGACTGAGGCACTTTGTAAATCAAATTTCAGGCAAAGAGATTGGTTTGCGAAACCTCCCCGGCGCGGAGTCACGAGCTGTCAGAGTGTGTTAGCATTATGGGGCTGGAGTAAAAAGCAAAACAAATTAAGATGTTTAACAGCTGAAATCTGAAGCAAAATTGTGTTTAATGCTGAAAATCTTGTTAACATATTTTCAGGCTTCCCTTTCCTCAGATATTAAATCTCTGTGTGTGTGTTTGCAAGCATCTTTTTGTCACACTTAGAAACCTGCTGTGGGAGAAGCAGCAGCATATGGTAAGGAAGAGGATTTCACTCTGCATGCAAAAGCTTCTTTAGCCTTGCTGCAGCACAGAAGGAGATTTTCAAGACCAAGGAAGAAGAGCAGCTGGAATTCCACATGTGCCTGTAGTGACAGCAGTGGGTCCAAATGGAAGGCTACCCATGTGGCAGCCTTTCATGCGAGGGGCAAGTTGAACTCCAAAAGTGGTTGTGGGTTGTTTTTTTCTTTCATATTGGCTCCCACAATGAAAGAACCATTAAGGGCTTTAGTGATCTTCCAAGGCTCTGCTTCCAACAGAAAATTGGCTCCTTCTCTTTGGACACAAGACCAATTTTTAATTGAATTTCCAGAGATGATGGATGTTGTACTTTATTCCAAGTCTATATGCTAAATTAACAAGGCTGTCTGCTTAGCTTCCTCTTTTGAAATCACATTGAGATGAGTTTCTGCTAATTCTCTTGCACAGAGCATTAGACATGTGAACTGAGTCCTTATTCAAGGCTTGAAATAAGAGGCTTTTTTTTTTTTTTTTTTTGGCCAAGGTTATTACTTTGGATAATAAATAGGAACTGGGAGGAACTGGGAGCGACAATAATTTGCTTTCTGAGAAGGATTTACCAGCGGAACCTTTTCTAATGGAATAAAACTAAATTCACCATAAATTTTCAGCAAATTATTTGAAATTTATTAGTTAACACTTAAAAAAATCTCCTCTTGGAACAAGGGTCATTCCATTGATTCTGAAGACTTAGTGCTTGGGATCTTCTCCAGGCTCTCTCCAGTCTCTTCAAAGATATTAGGAAAACCCCTCCAGAGTGTTTTAGACTACAAATACATTTAACCTGAATTAGAATTGTAGAATCAATCAGGTTGGAAGAGACCTGCAACATTATCCAGTCCTATCTACTCAACCAGATCATGGCACTAAGTGTCCCATCCAGTCGTTTCTTGAACACCTCCAGGCACAGCGACTCCACCACCTCCCTGCGCAGCCCATTCCAATGCCAATCACTCTCTCTGCTAACAGCTTCCTCCTAACATCCAGCCTAGACCTCCCCTGGCACAACTTGAGACTGTGTCCCCTTGTTCTGTTGCTGGTTGCCTGGCAGAAGAGACCAACCCCACCTGGCTACAGCCTCCCTTCAGGTAGTTGTAGACAGCAATGAGCTCTGCCCTGAGCCTCCTCTTCTGCAGGCTGCACACCCCCAGCTCCCTCAGCCTCTCCTCATAGGGTTTGTGTTCCAGGCCCCTCACCAGCTTTGTTGCCCTTCTCTGGACACCTTCCAGCACCTCAACATCTCTCTTGAGTTGAGGAGCCCAGAACTGGACACAGCACTCAAGGTGTGGCCTGACCAGTGTTGAGTACAGGGGCAGAATAACCTCCCTTGTCCTACTGGCCACACTGTTCCTGATCCAGGCCAGGATGCCATTGGCTCTCCTGGCCACCTGGGCACACTGCTGGCTCATCTTCAGCTACTATCTACCAGTACTCCCAGGTCCCTTTCCTCCTGGCTGCTCTCAGCCACTCTGTCCCCAGCCTGTAGTGCTGCTTGGGGTTGTTGTGGCCAAAGTGCAGAACCCTGCACTTGGCCTTGTTCAATCTCCTCCCATTGGCCTCTGCCCGCCCATCCAGCCTGTCAAGGTCCCTCTGCAGGGCTCTCCTACCCTCCAACAGCTCCACACCTGCTCCTAGCTTGGTGTCATCTGCAAACTTACTGATGCTGGACTCAATCCCCTTGTCCAGATCATCAATAAAGATACTGAACAGGACTGGGCCCAGCACTGATCCTTGGGACACACCACCAGTGACAGCTGCCAACTGGATGTGGCACCATTCACCACCACTCTCTGGGCCCGGCCTTCCAGCCAGTTCTTGACCCAGCACAATTAGCTTTATTTATCCTGCTTTTTGCATGTTTCTAGATACCATTACTAAGTTCACTGTTCTGAAACACAGGGAAAATCAGCATAGAAGTAGATATTTTTTTCTTATCTCTGACTGCTGTAAGGTACTGTGTGGAGAAGATTCCCCACAGAAGCAAACAATTAGGCAATTTGGAGTGAAATTTTGGGCTGCAGATAGAAATTTTGACCCCAATATTTTCAAGAAACGACCCAGACAACTACAGAATCATAGAACTGCTTCACTTAGAAGAGACCTCTAAGATCATTGAGTCCACTTTTGGGCTCCCCAGTTCATAGAATCATAGAATCAGTCAGGATTGGAAGGGACCACGAGGATCACCTAGTTCCTCCCCTGCCATGCCCAGGGACACCCTACCCTACAGCAGGCTGCCCACAGCCCCATCCAGCCTGGCCTTAAACACCTCCAGGGATGGGGCCTCAACCACCTCCCTGGGCAACCCATTCCAGGCTCTCACCACTCTCATGCTCAACAACTTCCTCCTCACAGTCAGGTTGACTTTCCCCACCTCCAACTTTGCTCCTTCCCCCCTAGTCCTGTCACTCCCTGAGAGCCTGAAAAAGTCCCTCCCCAGCTTTTTTGTAGGCCCCCTTCAGATACTGAAAAGCCATAATAAGGTCACCTGGGAGCCTCCTCTTCTTCAGACTGAACAGCCCCAACTCTTTCAGTCTGTCCTCACAGCAGAGCTGCTCCAGCCCTTTGATCATCCTCATGCCCCTTCTCTGCACATGCTCCAGCATCTCCACATCCCTCTTGGGGGCTCCAGAACTGGATGCAGTACTCCAGGTGGGGTCTCAGCAGAGCAGAGTAGAGAAGGAGAATCACCTCCCTGGCCCTGCTGGCCACATTTCTGCTGGTGCAGCCCAGGCTCTGGTTGTCCCTCTGGGCTGCAAGTGCACACTGATGGCTCATGTTGAGCTTTTCATCCACCAGCACCCCCAAGTCCCTCTCCTCAGGGCTGCTCTCCAGCCAGTCACTGCCCAGCTTGCATTTGTGCTTGGCATTGCCTCAACCCAGAGGCAGTACTTGGTCTTGCTGAACCTCATGAGGTTGGCTTGTGCCCACCTCTGCAGCCTGTCCAGATCCCTCTGGATGGCATTCCTGCCCTCCAGCCTGGCTGCTGCACCACACAGCTTGATGTGGTCAGCAAACTTGCTGAGGCTGCACTGAGTGCCTCTGCCTGTGGCACCGACAAAGATGTTGAACAAGGCTGGTCCCAGGACTGATCCCTGAGGGACTCCACTTATTCCTGGCCTCAACTTGGCCATGGAGCCATTGACAGGCACTCTTTGGGTGTGGCCATCAAGCCAGTTTTTTATCCATCTGGTGGCCCACCCATCAAAGCCATGTGTCACCAGCTTGGAGAGCAGGATGTGGTGTGGGACAGTGCCAAAGGCCTTGCTCAGGTCCAGGTAAATGCCATCAGTTGCTCACCCCTCATCTATTCCTGTTGTGACCTGTTCATAGAAGGCCCCCAGGTTTGTCAGGCAGGATTTGCCCTTGGTGCAGCCATGCTGATTGTACCCAATCACCTCTTCACTGTTCTTCTGTCTCAGTAGTGCCTCCAGGAGGATCTGCTCCGTGATCTTACCGGGCACAGAGGTGAGACTGACTGGCCTGTAGCTCCCTGGGAATATCACATATTCAGCATACCTGGAAAATGGTAACACAGTCTGGAAAAGCTTGTTCAGGGCTTTATGCAGCTGTGATTATGCTTCCAACTGGAAGCCTATTAAATAGAACAGGAACAAAATGTCAGTTCTTTCTCATAGTCCTGTTCTTCAACCCTAACCTGTGTCAGGCACCAGTCTCCTCCTAGTCCTGCCTTGCACAGGCTCTGTCAAACGTTCCCTTTTGTTAATGTCTTGTGCTACAACAGAATGACTCAGGACCAGCTTTAATTACAGCTGTAGCCTGAATGATCCTGCAGAGCAGATCATTAGATCCCAGGAGAAGCTAATGGCTTATCTGTTTTGTCTAATTTGTCTATCTTCTTTTCCATCAGCTTTCCATCAGTGTCAATCTCATTCGTTTGAGTTGTGTGCTGGTGAAATGACCATCCAGCCTGGGGACGTGTACTGCACAAAAACCCCACTCCAGCTGTTTAAGTGACACTGTGACAAACACATCAGGGACTTTTTGCAGCTATTTCTTTAGGACGACAAATAGATGTGGGGGGTTAAATACTGTATCCTCACTGAGCTGCACTGTGGTGAGTAGTAACTGATGCTTTTTAACAGCTGTTGTCTTCCTGACTGTGGCACAACAGGAGGAGGGAGGTCCAGCAGGAGCAGGGAGGTCATTCTGTCCCGGTACTCTGCACTGGTTAGACCACACCTTGAGTATTGTGTCCAGTTCTGGGCCCCCCAGTTTAAGAGGGACATTGAGATGCTTGAGCATGTCCAGAGAAGGGCAATGAGGCTGGTGAGAGGCCTCGAGCACAGCCCTACGAGGAGAGGCTGAGGGAGCTGGGGTTGTTTAGCCTGGAGAAGAGGAGGCTCAGGGGTGACCTTATTGCTGTCTACAACTACCTGAGGGGTGGCTGTAGCCAGGAGGAGGTTGCTCTCTTCTCTCAGGCAGCCAGCACCAGAAGAAGAGGACACAGCCTCAAGCTACACCAGGGGAAATTTAGGCTCGAGGTGAGGAGAAAGTTCTTCACTGAGAGAGNCAAGGATCATCTGGTTCCAACCCTCTGCCAAGGGCAGGGAGACCCTGCCCTGGATCAGGCTGCCCACAGCCTCATCCAGCCTGGCCTTAAACACCTCCAAGGACAGGGCCTCAACCACCTCCCTGGGCAACCCATTCCAGGCTCTCACCACTCTCATGATGAACGACTTCCTCCTCATGTCCACTCTGAACCTCCCCACCTCCAGCTTTGCTCCATTCCCCCCACTCCTGTCACTCCCTGACAGCCTAAAAAGTCCCTCCCCACCTTTTTTGCAGCCCCCTTCAGATACTGGACAGCCACAAGAAGGTTGCCTCAGAGCCTCCTCTTCTCCAGACTCAACAGCCCCAACTCTTTCAGTCTGTCCTCGCAGCAGAGCTTCAGCCCTCTGAGCATCCTCATGGCCCTTCTCTGGACACTCTCCAACATCTCCACATCCTTCTTGTAATGGGGGCTCCAGAACTGCATGCAGTACTCTAGGTGGAGTCTCACCAGAGTGGACTAGAGGGGATTTGTGCCTTCTGAGCTGAAACCTGGACACATAATAACATAAAAAAATCCTTATTCCTCAACTCTCTGGCAGACAACCTGTGAAAGTGAGCAATAATTTTCAGTATCTTACTCAACAGCCAGTGCTGTCGTTAGTACTGAGCTTGTCAAACTCACAAATCCCAATGATTCTGAAAGGACAAATGGAAGCACCTCCTCTACAAGCACATTTTCCTCTCACAGCTCTTTGAACAATGAAGCCTTGAGGCTTTGTCAGCATTTGGGGCATTTTGAGACCTGTTATCATAGCCATTTAAACAATGTGAAAGTTTGGTGCCAGGGTGGCAAGGGAGAGTCCAGGTGCTCCCAGCAAAGATAACAGAATGGTTTTCAGGAGGGAAAAAAATCAGTTTGAAGACAATTCCACATAAATCTGTCTGCTACAACAATCTTTAAGGTCTTTTTGACCCTCTATTTACTTAACTCAGTACTTTCCCCCTTTATACATTCTGAACCCGTGGCTTATGTTCCAATATGTCAAGACCAAGCAACTGTACAGCATTAAAAGTCCTACCATTCCCAACAGGCCCACTTGATGATCTTAGCAGTCTTTAACAACCTTAATGATTCTATGATCCTGTGTCTCCCCTCCTCCTTCTCTACTGCCAAAGGACTGATGAAGGAAAGTATTTAAAGGTCTCCTGCCCACTCTGCCCACAAATTATGTAATTCTATTTGGGACCTTTTGGCAATGAATTGATCTGATCCAGTTTTTAACCCTGCTACCCCAGATAAACATCTCCAAAGAGACTTTCTCCTTCCCCAGTGGATTTCAGCTTCAGTAGAAACTGTCTCCCAGACTAAGGTTTTATGCTTAAGAGCAACTCACTGATTAGATCCCACTGCAACCAGTGTTGGCTGAAACTTCTCAGCAGTGGCAGGGTCAGAAAAACCTCATGTGTTTGTGTCCATCACAAGATCCTTCACATTGTGCTAGGACCCTCTGCACTGGTGAGGCCACACTTCAAATATTGGGTTCAGTTCTGGGTCATGCAGGAAGGACATTGAGGTGACAAAGCAGGTCTAGAGAAGGACAACAAAGCTGGTGGAGGATCTGGACAACAGGGCTTGTGAGGAGCAGCTGGAGGGGACTGGGGTTGCTCAGTCTGGAGAAGAGAAGGCTGAGGGAAGACCTTCTCGCTCTCTACAACTCCCTGAAAGGAGGTTGGAGCCACATGGGGATTGGTCTCTTCTCCCAATTAACTAGCAACAGGACAAGAGGAGATTGCCTCAAGTTGCACCAACAGAGGTTTAGATTGGATGTTAGGAAAAATGTCTTTACTGAAAGAGTGGTCAGGCACTGGAACAGGCTGTCTAGGGAAGGTGTGGAGTCTCCTTCTCCAGAGGCTTTCAAAACCCTCCTGGATGCATTCCTGTCCAGCCTGCCCTAGGCAGTCCTGCTTTCAAAGGAGGATTGGACTCAGTCTCTGGAGGTACTCTTCATTCTACCCTAACATTCTATGATTCTGTGTGATTTCCTAACTACAACTATTTACACTCCACCATGAGGGTGGTGAGACACTGGAACAGGGTGTCCAGAGAGGTGGTGGAAGCCTCATCCCTGGGGGTGTTTAAGGCCAGCCTGGATGTGGCTCTGAGCAACCTGATCTAGTGTGAGGTGTCCCTACCCATGGCAGGGTGGGTTGGAACTCGATGATCTTTGAGGTGCCTCCCAACCCTCACAATTCTGTGATTCATGGTCAAAAAAGTCAACACAGAGCTCCTCTTACTTTTCTGTAACTATTCAAGAAGATTCTTCAACTGTGCCAATGATTCTCATGTAGAAAATCCTGAGAATAAAAGAGCAGTGACCTCAGCACTGGCAGGGAATTAAGTCTATAATCTAATAGGGGTTCTTTCTTTTTTTTCCATTTCTAAATAATGGGATTCTATTAGACCAAACTGGAGTCTCATCTTAATGATAATTTATAGTAGAACATCTCTGAATTTTGCCTTTTATAAATCACTGAGAATTGCAACACACAGCTCTGTAATTGGATCTCCTCTTGTATCGTTAATATTTTACATCGTTGGGGGAAGCTCCTTTTGTGTTCAGGACTCACATGTAAGCAGGTTTAGAAATTACAGGGGGGTTAATATGCCTATTGAAATATTTGAATTGCTAAAATGTTTTCATTTTTAATCACAGGATGTCAGAGGTTGGAAGAGACCCAAAGAGATCACTGAGTCCAACACTCCTGCCAGAGCAGCACTGTACAATCTAGCTCAGATAACACAGGAACACATCCAGACAGGGCTTGAAAGTCTCCAGAGAAGGAGACTCCACAATCTCTCTGTGGAGCCTGTTCCAGTGCTCTGGGACCCTTACAGTAAAGAAGATCCCTCTTGTGTTGGTGTGGAACCTCATTTCACCATTACCATTCACAAAACAGACGAGCCAAAGCATTACTTTATAAGTCTAACAACAGCATTTTAAACCTATGAGGTTTTATACCATTACTTTATAAGTCTAACAACAGCATTTTAAACCTATGAGGTTTTACACCATTACTTTGTAAGTTCAACAACAGCATTTTAAACCTATGAGGTTCTATACCAATTATTCCAGACAAATTTGTTCAGAGTCTGAACAATTTCCGAGGCAAATCTGGTCTTAAATTTATGTATGTGTCTCAAAATCATTCACCAAAGCTCCAAAACAAAAAGTTCCATTTGGTGATCTCTGAAAGGAAATAATTAAGGATAATTAATGCCCACATTGACATTTAAAATGTATTAGTGGAGAGCACCAGTGAAAGTATTGATCAGTGAAAGTAATCAGTAATAACAGGAAAAATTAATCACTTTTGGAGATGTATTTGATTTCAGCTGTGGGATGTACTTTGGGCTAGGATAGAAGGTGCCCCCATGAGCATAGCAGGGATTATTGCCCAAGGTGAAGGACAATGAAGAAATGTATATGAGGGACATTTAGGAGGCCATGATTTCATTTGCCCTTAGAATATAGGAAACTCATCAGTGATGTACAGCCCAGAACTTCTGATCTACAGATTGGCATCCTGGCCTGTATCAGGGACAGTGTGGCCAGCTGGACAAGGGAGGTTATTCTTCCCCTGCACTCAACACTGGTCAGGCCACACCTTGAGTACTGTGTCCAATTCTGGGCTCCTTAATTCAAGAGAGATGGTGAGATATTGAAACACGTGCAAAGAAGGGTAACAAAGCTGGTGAGGGGCCTGGAACACAAACCCTATGAGGAGAGGCTGAGGCAGCTGGGGGTGTGCAGCCTGAAGAAGAGGAGGCTCAGGGGTGACCTCATTGCTGTCTACAACTACCTGAAAGGAGGCTGTAGCCAGGTGGGGTTGATCTCTTCTCCCAGCAACAGAACAAGGGGACACAGTCTCAAGTTGTGCCAGGGGAGGTCTAGGCTGGATGTTAGGAGGAAGTTCTTCACAGAGAGAGTGATTGATATTGGAATGGGCTGCCCAGGGAGGTGGTGGAGCCACTGTCACTGTCCCTGGAGGTGTTCAAGCAAAGCCTGGATGAGGCATTTAGTGCCATGGTTTAGTGACTGAATAGGGCTGGGTGCTAAGTTGGACTGGATAATCTTGCAGGTCTCTTTCAACCTGGTTGATTCTATGATTGTATGAAAACCCATTGCAGGAATTCATCAGTAATGGGAGAATTAAAAGAACACACAAGAAATAGTTTGGGTGGAAAATGTTTGTTTAAGATCCCATCTTTAAAAACAGATATTGGCTTAGACCTTGAAATGAGTGGGTTTATATCCAACGTTTTCTCAGTGTTTCATTAACCTGCTCTGTACTGCATGGTTAGAATGGTTAGGAGAACCTGTTTCTTTGCAGAGTTCAGCTAAAACCTCAACAAAATCTTGTGGCAATCATTTGATTAACTTGAAGCTGGAAGTATTTCTTTTACCAGGTTTAAAGTTGCTAAGGCAGGAGGCAAATGGTCACACTGTCAGGTGTTATCCTACGTATTTTTTGTCTCCAAGACAAAGTCAAAATTGAATTTGAGTGAGTGAAATGTTAGATTCAATGGGTGAAGCCCAAAAGTGCCTGAGTCAACCTGTTCAGGGCAGCAGCTCTGAGGAAAAAGGCCTGGGAGTCCTGGTAGACAATCATGAGCTGGCAGTGTGCCCTCGTAACCAAGAAAGCAAATGGCATCTTGGGATGCATTAAGAGGAGTGTGGCCTCTAGGTCAAGAGAGGTTCTCCTCCCCCTCTACTCTGCCCTGGTGAGGCCTCACCTGGAGTATTGTGTCCAGTTCTGGGCACCCCAGCTCAAGAAGGGCAAAGAACTTCTGGAGAGAGTCCAGCATGGAACTACTAAAATGATTAGGGGTCTGGAACATCTGTCCTAAGAAGAAAAGCTGAGAGAGATGGATCTGTTTAGCTTAGGGAAGAGGAGGCTGAGGCAGATCTATTAATGCTTACAATATCTAAGGGGCAGGGGTCAAGAAGGTGGGGACAGACTCTTCTCAGTGGTCCCCAGTGACAGGACAAGAGGTAACGGACATAAACTTGAACATGGAAAGTTCCACCTAAACATGAGAAGGAACTTCTTTATTTTGAGGGTGGTAGAGTATAGAAACAGCCTTCCAAAAGGGGTGGTGGAGTCTTCAGCCTGGAGACTTTCAGTGCCCACTTGGGTGTGTTCCTGTGTGGTCTGCTTTAGGTGATTCCCCTCTGGCAGAAGAGTTGCACTTGATGATCTTCAGAGGTCCCTTCCAACCTCTACCATTCTGTGATTCATGTGTACAGGACAGAACACTCTCTTGTTAATGCAAACAGCTTCTCCACCTCTCTTGGCTGATGTATGCCCTCCATCATTCTTGGCATTTTTCTGTGAATGCCACTAGATTTTCTGGTGGATAAGACCAGACATACTTTAGGAGTGCTGCATTTCCAGTGGGAAGTGACTACGATGGAAGTGAAGGGCTTAGATGCCCATCTAGCACATCCTCTTTTATTCTGCAGCAGGACAAAACCACCCACACTATGTCTGTCTTTATGTCATAATCATAATCATAGAATCAACCAGGTTGGAAGAGACCTGCAAGATCATCCAGTTCAACCTAGCACCAGCCCTATCCAGTCAACCAGACCATGGCACTAAGTGCCTCATCCAGGCTTTGCTTGAACACCTCCAGGGACGGTGACTCCACCACCTCCCTGGGCAGCCCATTCCAATGCCAATCACTCTCTCTGCCAACAACTTCCTCCTAACATCCAGCCTATACTTCCCTCTGCACAACTTGAGGCTGTGTCCCCTTGTTCTGTTGCTTGATGCCTGGCAGAAGAGACCAACCCCCACCTGGCTACAGCCTCCCTTCAGGTAGTTGTAGACAGCAATGAGGTCTGCCCTGAGCCTCCTCTTCTGCAGGCTGCACCCCCCCAGCTCCCTCAGCCTCTCCTCATAGGGTTTGTGTTCCAGGCCCCTCACCAGCTTTGTTGCCCTTCTCTGGACATGTTCCAGCACCTCAACATCTCTCTTGAATTGAGGAGCCCAGAACTGGACTCAAGGTGTGGCCTGACCAGTGTTGAGTACAGGGGCAGAATAACCTCCCTTGTCCTACTGGCCACACTGTTCCTGATCCAGGCCAGGATGCCATTGGCTCTCCTGGCCACCTGGGCACACTGCTGGCTCATCTTCAGCTACTATCCACCAGTACCCCCAGGTCCCTTTCTTCCTGGCTGCTCTCAGCCACTCTGTCCCCAGCCTGTAGTGCTGCTTGGGGTTGTTGTGGCCAAAGTGCAGAACTCTGCACTTGGCCTTGTTCAGTCTCATCCCGTTGGCCTCCACAGAGATATTCCTAAGGGTTGTTTAATCACAGAATGGGGTTCTTTGGTTGGAAAAAAAATGTTTTGGTTGGAAAATTAGATTGGTGATAATTAGATCTGTACATGTGAAGCACCACTATTGTAAAACAAGCTGTCACGAGTGCATTCAGTACCAGCAGATATGTTTTTAACTACTGCTCTTCCTTCCAAATGTAAAGAAGGCTTTGTGATGAGAGAGGTGCAGGGACACTCACTTTGTAAAGCAAATGTCTGGCTTTGGAATCAAAGTGAGAAGGGAGGTTCCTCAGATGTTTACATCTCAGATGTGGTGGCATGTTGTTTGCAGTGTTACCTGTGGAGATTCCTGAACAACTTCTTTTCAGAGCTCATCTCTTTTGATAGCCTTTCTAAAGAGTATTTTGGTAGCTGTTTCTAGAAGCAGTTTGGCATTGTGAAATTGATACAGGGCCAGGAGCTTTTGAGGTCTCCTTACAGAGCTGCTTTGAGGTGATTATTTGGAACTATGATGTGAGAATCCTGAGGTTAAAACAAAACAAAACTTGCATGTAAATATCTAAGGGGTGGAAGTCATGAGGATGGGGCTGGAATCTTTTCAGCAGTGCCCAATGACAGAACAACAGGCAGTGGGTACAAACCAGAACACAGGAGATTTCACCTGAGCTAAAGAAGAAATGTCTTTACTTTGAGGGTGACTGAGCCCTGGAACAGGCTGCCCACAGAGCCCATGGATTCTCCTTCTCTGGAGGCTTTCAAAACCTTCTAGGATGCATTCCTGTGCAACCTTATCTAGGTATACCTTGCTCTAGCAGGGGGGTGGGATAGACGATCTCCAGAGGTCACTTTCAACCCCTACCATTCTATGATCCCAAAATAGCCTGCAATTTGTGTCAGCCTGTGTGCTGTATCTGTGTAGCTGTACATTGTATTGAACTCCATTAATGCTGTGATCATAGAATCACAGAATCATAGAATTATTTTGGTTAGAAAAGACCTCCACAATCATCAACACCACCATGGCCACTAAACCATATTCCCAAGTACCACGTCCACATGTTTCTCGAACCTCTCCAGGGGGAGTAACTCCAGCACCTCCCTGGGCAGCCTATTTCACTGCTTGGCCACTCTTTCTGTAAAGAAATATTTCCTAATATCCAATCTAACCCTCACCTGACACAATTATTCCACGGCCCTCCCCTAGTTTCAATGCCCCTAAAAGTCAACAAATATCCTGCAGATTATTAATAATCCTTTTCAAAGTCCTGCCTTTGAGGAGAGGCAGGAGAAATAAACTTCACATATTTTCAAACCATCCATCTCTACCTGGCTGAGCAATCGCAGAGACTGATGAACCCAACTGTCACAGGCAGGCTGGTCCTTACCAATGATGGGTGCTGTATGCCTCAGGCCTCTCATGGTTCATTGTGCTGTAGGAGTGACAAGAACATGGCAAACATGTTTGGGAAAGGATTTATGGGAGAGTAAGTGACAGAAGTTTCCAAGAAGGACAAATGAGAAGTTTAGATGGGTGGAAACTGGTGATCAGAAATAGAGATAATCTTAACTCCGTATGAACCATCAGCAAGAGAGACACCACGGTGTTTGGTACTGTGCTGGTGTCCCTTCCACAAGGCATCTTCAGAAACAGGAGAGAGTGGTTCTGGCTCTGGAAAAGATTTTAAATGTTTGAGCCTCAGGCAGCGTGGGAGATGTGGTGGACACATGCCTCTTTGGTTTGGCAGGAAGAAATAGATCAAGATGCAAATCGTTTTACAGCAGAGTAAAATCGAAAGAGAGAAAAGATCTAGCAGACATGTAGCTCCAATGTTGGAAGATGAAGCCTTCATCTTAGACACAAACCCCAAGCTGTAGCAGACAAAATAGTGAACTTGGCAAAAAATTACCCAAAGGAACATGTTGTTATTTCTTAATGTTTTCAAATCATGACTGTGTGCCATGAAATGGAAGCTGATCATAGAATCATAGAATGGTTTAGGTTGGAAGGGACCTCAAGGATCATCCAGCTCCAACCCCCTGCCATAGCCAGGGACACCTCCCACTAGAGCAGGTTGCACAAGGCCTCATCCAGCCTGGCCTTAAACATCTCCAGGGAGGAAGCATCCACAACCTCCCTGGGCAACCTGTTCCAGTGTCTCACCACCCTCACTGTAAAGAACTTCCTCCTAACATCCAGTCTAAATCTCCCCTCCTCCAGTTTAAACCCATTCCCCCTCATCCTGACATTACCAGACCTTGTCAATAGTCCCTCCCCAGCCTTCCTGTAGGCTCCCTTCAGATACTGGAAAGCCACTCTAAGGTCTCCTCGAAGCCTTCTCTTCTCCAGGCTGCAGAGCCCCAACTCTCTCAGCCTGTCCTCATAGCAGAGCTGCTCCAGCCCTGTGAGCATCTTCGTGGCTCTCCTCTGGACCTGCTCCAGCAGTTCCATATCCTTCTTGTGTTGGGGGCTCCAGAACTGCACACAGTACTCCAGCTCCACACAGCAATGCCTGACCAGAAGAAATATCTCTGAATTGGCTGACTGGTTGGTTTGGAGGTCTGGCTTTTTCTGAGAGCTCAGGGACCATCTCTGGATTCACCAGATGGACTGAGCACTGCAGCTTCTCCAGCAGGAATTTTTTTCCATGTAGATCACTGTTAGCAGAGCTGCACTGCAGTCAACAACTGGGTGATTCCTAGAGGTATCGTTTACTTTGAACAAAGATATTCCCAGATCATGAAAAGACTTCTGGAAGAAAAAGTCAAGTGGCCAAAGTTAGCCACATTATCACAAAATGTGTATTGGAGAAATGTGTACAAGGTTGGTTGTTTTCCCTCCAGAAAATAGACTGCATGTTTTATTGCAGCAGTTAAAAACTGAGCATTGGAGTGCTGTTATTAGTGAAACAATTGGTGAAATGGCACTCCTCTCATTTTCCCTGGCACCTTCTGCCCAGCACTCTGACCCTGCAGAGCAGTGCTCTTGACATATTCACTTCTTGGCAAAATCCCAAATAGTCGGAGTTGTTGGGGCTTTTTTATTCTTTCCCACTGAGTATGAGAGTCAGAGAGAGTTCATGGCCCCGGCAGGGACATGCGGGAGCAATCCCGGAAGGGTGGCACCCGGCTCCGCTGCAGCCCCCCAGGACCTTTTCGGTCCTTCTCGAGGCCGGAATCCCGCCTCTGCCCCCGAGGAGTTTTGGTGGAGCTCGATGCCAGCTCGACTTGGTGAGGGGTATCTGCTGGTACCCTGCGCCCTGCGGGCGTCTGACACGCCGACCCCGCTGCCCTCTTCCCACGGAGCAGAACCGGCCGAGCTGCGGGGGAAGCGACAGGGCTGCGGCCGGGTTGGTCTGGGCGCTCTCGCTGCCTCGGTAGAAGCAGAAGCAGCACGTCCTAAAAGCTGCCGAGCTGGAAGTCCATTTTTATCTTTCATGTGTTGCTAGAATGGCTGGCGACAGCTCTCACTAACCTGCAGAGTGCTCCTTACCCACTGACAAACCAGACCTGGAATTTGTGTGCATGTGTGTCCCGCCTTCGTTTTCCTTTTTTCTTCATAACGGATATCGCTTAATATTGGCCAGCTCCAACTTTCGATGTGGCTCAAAAGGTCAGATCTGACGCATCTTCCGCCCTCCCCCTCTAATTATCCTGTTTGCAAATAATTAATAACAGCACGATTAGGCAGCAGTGCTGGGACCCACGCTGATGGGATTTCTTTGATGGAAAAAGAGATTAAAAATAATGCTGCTGAGCCCATCTCCTTTCGACGACTCAGTCCTGCGATGTGCGATTTCAGTCTTTGTCAGGGAAAAAAAAAAAAAGACCCCCCGAGACCTCCCCCCCGCAAAAAAAAACAAACATAACCCACAATAAATCCCTAGCGAGAAGTCAGGAGAGCCGCGGTGCTATATTTGCTTTTGGTTTTTATTATCAACAATTAATTAATGGTACACTCTTGGAAAACTATATGCACATGTAGAAATATTTTCCCCTTTTAAATAGAAGCATTCATTCGAACCACATATAAATAAATCTGAAAACCCTGAACATAATTTATGACGGTTATGCTCACAAACATATTCCAACAGGTAGGGAAAGAAGAAAAACAACCAAAGGGAAAAAAACTTTGAACAGGTTAAAAAAAAAAATGATAATAATAAATGAGACGACATGCAACCCATTAGAAAATAAACCAAAAAACGCTGCCTGAACCTGGTCTCTCTAAACGCAAAGGGAACTGAACCCGTGAGAACTTTAATTTCTCCATAAAGACACGCCATAGAGACTACGAGAAGGGAAAACATTATTTATACGGTCAACTAGACAAGTCTGTACTGATATTAACACTATACAGCTGAGTCACAGAACACAGTCGTAGAAAGACACGGGAAAAGAGAAAAAGCATTTACCTGTCAACATTCAACTAAGGGCTATAGTTTGTGCCTTTTCAAAGAAAATTAGAAAACCCTAAACGGAGATGCCTAAAAACTGCGTGAACTTTGTAATCATAATAATAATAATTAATAATAATAATAATTAATAATAAATACAAGCCGTCCGCCCTGCGGGCCCTGCAAAGGGACTGCATCCGCGGTTGGGAGGCGGCAGCCAGGGCCGAGCCCGGCGGTGAGCCGGTGGCGGCGGCAACGGAGAGACTCAGGACCCAACCGAGGGACAGTGACACCGGACTGCGGAGGAAGAAACGACCCGACTCCACCGCGGGGCGCTGGACCGGGGGAGCGGTGAGGGGGTTGTGGAGGTGGGAAGGGAATGGAGAAGACACTTTGTCGCTCGGGCTGACCGTGAAAAGGAGCTTAACAAAAAAACCAAACCCCAAACCCCAGGGGCGGGCAGGGTGTCCCCACTTTCCCCTCAATGCCGTCAGGCCGCCCCCCGGCGCAGTCTCCGCGGCCCGCCGCCGCCTCCGCGCCCGCGCAGCGCTCCCTGCGAGGGCCCCCCCTCACCCCCCTCCCAGCGGGGCCGGCCCCGCCGCCGGGCCGGGGGCGAGGGAAGCCGGGCGCGGCCCACCCCTTTAAGGGGCTCGGGGTCCCTGCCCCGCGGAGCCCGGCGCAGCCCGGGCCCCTGGTCGTTACTATGGGCGGGCGGCGGATTCTAAGGAGCGGGAGGGGCCGCCGCCGCCGCCGGCGCTCAGAACATGCCACTCTTGACGAGGCTGCCTTTGGTACCGCCGGGCCGCTGCAGCGAGGAGAGGACGCTGGCGAAGGGGCCGCCTAACGAGTCGGGGATGGAGGTGATGGGCCCGGGTCCCGGCGCCCAGCCCTGCCCCGGCCCCGCTGCCGCCAGCCCGCCGGGCCCTGCCGCTCCTTTGCCCGGTTCCCCCCCCGGCCCGCCGGGTCCGGCCGCTCCCTGCCCGCCGGCGGGGCTGGGTCCACCGCCACCGCCTCCGCCGCAGCTGGGCGCGGGGTTGGGGTTGGGGCCGGGGCCACCGGTGCTGTCAGGGTCGGTACTTTTGGCCTCTTTGCTCTCGTCGTCGCGGGAGGCGTCGGATTTCTTGCCGGCCGCCCCGTTCTTGGCGGCTGCCGCTGCTGCCGCCGCTGCCCGCTCCTGCTTACGGAACTTGGCGCGGCGGTTCTGGAACCAGACCTGGGGAGGGGAGGGCAGCGCGGTGACAACCCCGCCGCTGCCTCCCTCCGAGCGACCGCCGCTCCGGCCCCCGCCGCCGGTACCCCGCTGGAGCAGAACCCGCGGCGCGGTTTCTCCGCCACCGCCCCTATCCCCCACCACCTGCACCCCGCACATACCTGCACCCTCGCTTCGGTCAGGTCTATTTTGAGCGCCAGCTCCTCCCGGGTGTATATATCGGGGTAATGAGTCTCTGCAA
>WAAF01005447.1:40414-48497 GCA_013400475.1 Tricholaema leucomelas
GATCGTTATTATCATTTATATCGGAATGGAGAGATGATCAGAATGATCAGAAAAGTGTAGGGAGGTTCGGGAGCACCTGCTCATTTGAGTTCAATTTTGCACCTACTTCTTCATCCTGCGGGAGAGAGAAGGGGAGGAAGATAGAAACTCAAACCACTGTTAATATACGCGGTGGAGACGGGAGGCTTCGGGCAACCTGTTTCCAAGCACGGCGTGAGAGACGTCGAATTTCTGGAGCTGGAGAAGGAGGATCGCACTTGGATCCGGAGAAGCCGTGGCCGCCTCTTGCCGCGGGCTGCTGCCGCCGCCCGTGGAGAGAGGGGCAAAGGAGCACTGAGGTTCTTCGCTAAGTTTCCTTGCTGATGATGTAATTTGCTTTTCGTTAGTAGTATTTCATTAAATCTCTCGTTGGGCAGCGCAGAGAAATGCTGAGCGGAATCTCACTGTCGTGTGAACAAACAGTGGATATTTTATATGATTTAAATGTGTGGATAATTAGCTTTATTGCATTCATTACCCCCTTTATGTTCTCTGTAACAAGTCGGCAATTAAAGTAACAAACTCATAAAGGCTTTGCAGGGGCATTTAAGCTCGCACGGCATTTGCCAAGCCGAGTAGCTTAATTCAGAGCCGGTTGAGGACGGGGAACCTACAGGGTCCTGATCTTCATGCTGCTTTATTATACATTAAAAAAGCTCAGAAGCGATACTTAATGACACCAGTGACCGAGCTTGGGTGTTTGGTTTTGTTTTGGTTTGGGGTTTTTTTTTGCGGGAGGCGGGTGTGAAGAAATGTCACTCTGAATTACCGGTAGCTAATAAAACCGAGCAGAAGATTCTTGAGCCGCTGAGGAGCCGGGTGATAGTTTTATGGCGAAGTCTGATAGTTTTATTGCGGTTGCATGTTGTACAATGTGTATTTGATAAAGAACGGCCTTTGGTGGCCCGTGGACACTTTTTTTGTGCACCCGGCGAAATGAAAATAAATGTGAACACGGTTTTTAGTGCGAGGGTGGAAACAAATTGCGTGCTCTAAATGGCTCTGCCTTTATGGTCACCAGACAAGAGGAGAAAAGCGCTGCAAACATCTGTCTTCCGTCCCCCAAATCTAAAGGGCACCAAAGAATGATGTGAATCTAAGTGTTACTACAGCGGGGATTTGTCTTTATTTACCCGCTCTCATGAATATGAATACGAGTTTGGGGCAGGGAGGTTCCTGGCCCCCATCTCCAACAGCACAGGACATTTAAAAATTGAGGATTTTAAAACTGAATTTCCCGAGTGCGTTTCCTCCCGGGGGTGGGTAGGGGGGCACCTTTTTGTGCCGCCTTTCTTTCCCCGTAGCGGCACCGCGCTGCCTCTCCGCACTCTCCACCCCGGGGCCGCAGTCGAGACTGAGGGACCTGCTCGGTGCCCACCCCGGCACCTGCCCCCGACACTCCCCCGCCTGCCACGGCCGGGTGCCCCGCTGTCCCCGGCGTGGCCAGCTCTTCACTGCCCGCGGGGGATGATTTGGTCCCGTGTCCCAGTATCCCGTCCTCCCTCCTCCCTCCCCGGAGGGGTGTAATTCTCCCCCTCCCCAGGGTTTGGGCTCCAGTTGTTCTTTCTACACGCGAGCTGCTCTGCCGAAAAAGTTGTCGCAAATGGGTAATTTGATTATTGCCACTATAGACCAACTGCTCCAGCGGCCTTCCCCCACGCGTCTGGCTGGGGGCACAGAAACCATCTCCAAGGAATAATCAAATCAAGGCGAAGTGTGGAAAAACCCCTTCTGATTTCCAGGCGACACAAATAGAATTAGAGTCTCCCGCTTGGCTTCACCCACCCCTTTTATTTTTCTTCCCCCCCACATACCCCGCCCCCCTTCCAGAAGAGCTCTTTTGTCTCCGTCCCAGGATGCGCAGGGTGCGCGGGACGCGCAATGGAGCGGTGGGTACCGCAGCAAAACACATTGGGCATGTAAAAGCCACTTTTCTTTGCTCTTCTCCGGCAGTCAGAGGGGCCCGACCGGCTCCCTCCAACCCCCCACCCCCGGAGGAATGCTCGGAGGCAGCGGAGCACAAACAGCGCGTCTTTGTGCGGCCATGGGAAAGCACTTCCCGGGCCCCCACCCGACTCCATCCCCTGGCCGTTCCGCGGGCTACACGCGGGTGCCACTACCCGAAAAAGGCATTAAACACAGACGAGCGTTTCTTTTGCACTGCTTTATTCGAAGTGGGGGGCATAGAGCATCCCGGCACCACACGGGGTGAGAAACTCTGCCCCCACGCCGGGAGCCGCCGCCGTGAGGGGAACAGAGCCGGTGACACATGTTGGTTGTCCCCAGGCCAAAACGCGGGTATGCGAGGACAGATCTCTGCCCCCGCTGCATCCCCCTTTTCCGTCGTTTCTGCTGCACGGCTGCCCGTGGCTCTGGGGCCCTGTGCGGAAAAAAAAACCCCAGCGTCCCGGGGCTGCCTGCTCCGCAGTTTCCCGTCCGAGAGGGCCCTGCGCACCTCTCCGCGTTAGCTCGGCGTGTCTGGAGGCCGGGTGAGCTCTTGGCTGATCAACTGCCGCGTAATTAGTTGGGATGGAGAGATTATCAGTAATAATAATGATAATAATGGTAATAACGATGGCGATGATTATAATAATATAATACTACTATATACTAATTATTAAAATAATCATGGCGTAATAATAACAACAGTTACAATAGCAATAATAGCAGAACGAACAACCAACGACATCATAATGATGATGATGATGATGATGTCGATGTCCCCGTTTTCCTCTGTCCCTTTCCCTGCCCTGACGTTCGGGTGGCCGCCAGCAGAGGGATCTGCGCTTTGCTTTTTTATCATCACCACCACTTCCCCCACCCCCGGCTGCTGCTGCCTGGGCTGCGGCAACATCTGCTGGGCTGGAGGAGCCGGGGCGCTTGAGCAGACGCACAGATGTAAAAGTGACATCTGCTTGTGACAAAGGAGCGGGAATTAGATTAGGCGGGCAGGCCTTTCTGCGATTAAAAAAAAAGAAGAAGAAGAAGGGAAAAAAAAAGGAAAATACTAGCTGTAGACTGTGTAAGCAGGGGAAGAGGATGTGAAAGGCAGAAATGCTTGTTGGGCAGCTGCTAGGGGAGTCGGGGCAGCACAAGGGTCCTGGGAGCTGAAATAGTCCGAAGAGAAGGCTTGTCTGTTTTTCATCCAGAAGCAGAGCTGTGGCCGGGTCAAAGCTTTCTGTCACCATGAGCAAAGGACAGCAGGCAGCAAAGGGCTGCTGTGACTTGGATACTGGCAGAGATGCCTCCCTGCAGCTCATAACCATGCTTCTGGCATTGAATAGCAAAAAAAAAAAAAAACCAAAAAGGCCTGGATCTGGACACTTATTTTCTTTATTCCCTGATGGAATTAATACAGGGAGATCTATAAAACCCAAAAGTTCAGAGGCCTGACTATTGTTTGCCTTATAAATTACCCTGTTTTGATAGGGCTATATAATTGTTTTGGTTGGAAAGGGCCTCTGTGATCTCGTCCAACCATCAACTCAATGCCACCAACACCTACAGAAATGATTACTCCACCACCTCTCTGGGCAGCCTGTTACAAGGTCTGACCACTATTTCAGAAAAGATTTTTTTCCTAAGATTCAACCTTAACCTCCCCCTGGTGCAACTTGAGGCCATTTCCTCTTGTTCTATATCACTTGATAATAGGGAGACCAACAAGTTCTCTCCTCAGTCTCCTTTTCTACAGACTAAACAATCCTGCTTCCCTCACCCACTCCTCGTAAGACCTGTTCTCTAGATCCATCCCCAGCTTCACTGCCCTTGTTTGGACATGTTTCAGCAACTCAATGTCCTTCTTGTAGTGAGGGCCCCAAAACTTAACCCACTACTCAAGCTGTGGCCTCACCATAGAATCATAGAATCAACCAGATTGGAAGATAACTCCAAGATCATCCAGTCCAACCTAGCACCCAGCCCTAGCCAGTCAACCAGACCATGGCACTAAGTGCCTCATCCAGGCTTTTCTTGAACACCTCCAGGGACGGTGACTCCACCACCTCCCTGGGCAGCCCATTCCAATGCAAATCACTCTCTCTGTGAAGAACTTCCTCCTAACATCCAGCCTATACTTCCCCCGGTGCAGCTTGAGACTGTGTCCCCTTGTTCTGTTGCTGGTTGCCTGGCAGAAGAGACCAACCCCACCTGGCTACAACCTCCCTTCAGGTAGTTGTAGACAGCAATGAGGACCCCCCTGAGCCTCCTCTTCTCCAGGCTAAACAACCACATCTCCCTCAGCCTCTCCTCATAGGGCCTCTCACCAGCTTGTTTCCTTACTGTTCATAGCAGGGAAGCAAGGAACCAACCCCCACCAAGTGCAGAGGGACAATCACTTCCCTGTTAATTAAAAATAATAAAAATATCAGTAAAAATAACAGTAAAAACTACAATAATGATAATAAATTCAGATTTTTGAGTTTGGATATGTTTGGTAAAGCAGAAAGACACCTCAAGACTGTGCTTGGCCATTCAGTCTACACCTGCACAAGCTTACAGCGGTTAGCAAGAGAAAGAGCACCCTAGGTATTTAAAATGACATAGTCTGTGCCTTCTGTTTTGCAAGCAATGCTTTTTGCAGCTATATAAATACCAAATATTACTGAATATCATACCTGCTGTGCACTGGAGCAGATTTAGTAATGCCTCTGACAGAGCCTTGTCTCTGAGTTTGATGGAGTTGGTCAAAACCTACTGAACCTTTTAAAGAGTATGGTTTCATCAGAGTGTAGATTAGGCCCTTAGTGCTGAATAGCCTGCGGGACTGCAGCTTGCCTGTGCAAGCTGATCCTTAACCTAGTTACAGAGGTATGGAGTGTGAGTGTGACGCCTTTGTCAGTAATGGGACTGGGAAACAGGAAGATTGGATCACAGAAAATGAGAGGCCCCCCCACCCCTCCTCATAAAATGCATGGAGTAGGATGGAGGAAGAGAGAGTGCAGTGAAAACAGCTTAAAAGAGAATTAGGGAAATCCTTTTGATAAGAAAAAAAAAACAACCCTACTTTGTGTGCTTATTCTGGCCAAGAAGTGCCAGCCCATCTGTCTCCTTGCAAGTACAGAAGCACAGCAGAACACACCGATGACTCACACGTAAGGATGTGCATCACACACCAGTGCAGACAGATATTTGTGCTGCTGAATGGAAAGTGTGGGGTTTGAGTTCCTAAGAAGCAAGGGGTTGGTGTTTGCTGTTATTTAGTGTTTTGGCATTTGCATCATAAGGTGATGGTCTGGGTACAAACTCCAGCTCTCTGATGGCCTTGAAACTGCTGTTAGCAGAGGAGGTTTTCCAAGGAGAGGATCCTTCTGTTTGTGCCTTGCTTCTTTTGTTCTTTCTCTAAGCAATCATCGCTGCCCACTATCAGACCTATGGCCTGACCCAATTACAGCAATTTTATGTTTCTATGCCCGTCTGTGTCAGTGAGGTTGAATGAGACAGTAAGAAAGACGGAAAGGTATGTTCTTCTGTTCTTCCCACAGTGAAGGGTAACGATGGCTGAGTCAAGAGGTCACAGGAAAGTTAAAAAGGCCTCTTTTCTCAGAATAAGTAGCCAGTGACAGGAAGGCAGAGTTTGACAGTCCTGAATTCCTGCCTGTAAGGATGCACTGTGCCTTCAGGCAAGGTACTTCCAGCTCCCAAACAAGGGAATGGGCCAGCAGAAGGAGATAATGTTAAGCTGTTCAATCAGAAGTCTCCGTGTTGGCTCTGCTGAGGTATACAGCAGCTCCCAGTTAAAACTGTAACATGCCCTGTTGGGCTGTCAGGAGCAACAGGTCAGAGCAATGCTGTGTGCCTCAGAGACTAATGATAATTACTCTTAAAGGATGAGCAAGGCACACAAAACATCCGGTCAAACGGGCTGTGACTTTTTCCTTAGTGAGTCAAATACAGAGACTTTGCTCAGGTTAGAAGTCAGAGCTAAGTTCCCACTAACAGTCCTGGGGTATTAATCAGCTGCTGTTATGGGGGCCAAGGTAAGATCACTGCTCATGGCTGGGGTGTCGTCACTGTGGAGTTCCATTGCTCTGTGGTTCTTCTTGTTTGGGTTGTACCATCTATATTCTTTCTACAAGACAACTTATCAAAGATTGGCTGCTTTTGCTCTGCTTTTTTTTATCTAAGTAACGCTCCTGTTTGCAAATCATTCCTGATGGATGGTCCCAGGCCCCTGTGCAAAAGCAACATAATGTTGGCAGCCTGTTGTTTTTAGCCTCCCAGTAAAAATTATCCCAATCAATCAATCAATCAATCAATTAAATTACTGTTAGTCAGCCCTGAGCGCTAACCTGGAAAGTGCACCAATGTCTTTCTGCTAATCAATGGTCTTTTAATTGTATTGCAGTCAAAATGGGTTCACAGGCTCCTTCACGAAAATTCTAGTTGTATAAGGTCCATCTTCATAGAATCATAGAATCACAATTAGTCAGGGTTGGAAGGGACCACAAAGATCATCTAGTTCCAACCCCCCTGCCATGCCCAGGGACACCTTGCCCTAGAGCAGGTTGCCCACAGCCTCAGCCAGCCTGGCCTTAAACACCTCCAGGGACAGGGCCTCAACCACCTCCCTGGGCAACCCATTCCAGCCTCTCACCACTCTCATGCTCAACAACTTCCTCCTCATGTCCAGTCTGAATCTCCCCACCTCCAGCTTTCCTCCATTCCCCCTAGTCCTGTCACTCCCTGATATCCTGAAAAGTCCTTCCCCAGCTTTTTTGTAGGTCCCCTTCAGATCCTGGAAGGCCACAATAAGGTCACCTGGGAGCCTCCTCTCCTCCAGACTGAACAGCCCCAACTCTTTCAGTCTCACCTCATAGGAGAGGTGCTCCAGCAAGGAGAGTTAACATCTTTTGCTAAGTGAGTCTAAGAAGGGTGTTGGTGGGACATTCAGACGTCAATAATCAAGCCCATACCCTCTATTAGGATTTCAGAAATGGGAGTGAAAATGCCTGGCAAGGGTTGTCTGAAGAGCAGAAGCATTGCAGAAGTCTCACCTCCAGAGATCACCTAGTCCCTGCCAGCGCAGGTTCACCTAGAACAGGTTGCACAGGATGGTGTCAAGACCAAGGCTTGACAGGAGACTCCACCACCTCTCTGGACAATCTGTTCCAGCGCTCTCCTACCTTCAGTGTTCCTCTTCACATTTAGATGGAACTTCCTATGTTTCCTTCATTGGAGGCAACAGGAGGCAGAGCCCAACTTGTATATAAACCACATCTTTTTTAATGCTGACCACATATCTTCCTTAAGCTGATTATGCTTGATGCGAAGGGGCCTTAAATTAAGGGTAAATTATCTGTTTACATTCGTAGAGAATATGAATGGGTAATAGCTTCAGAGGAGAACAAGACTGCAGTTTTCACTAAAACCTTTTATGTAATCCCTGCTTGAATCTCTCTTGGAAAATGTGGCTTTATATGTGTACTCTGGGACCTTCTGCTGTGCCATTAAATAAAATAATTGCCTATATCCAGACAGGCGCTGAAAGGATTGGCACTGGGTCAGTTCTTAAAAGTTTATTTGCAATCTATAAGGAAGGTTTGTTGTGTGTTGGTTTTTTTTTTCCTAATGCACTTATAGGCATTGTTCTAGTTAATACTCATGTAAATAGCACATTAATTGAGTTTTCAGATCCTGTAATTGTATACTGAAATAAAATATGCTGGTATCCTCCAACGTCAAGAAAGTGACGTGTGAAAGAAAGTAGATGATGGTAGGATGTAGACCAATATGCATTGTGTTTATACACAGTCTATCCAGAGAGCCAAACAGAGGCTGATGGGTCCTTAACAAATCCACAGAGGTGGGCCCAGGCCAGCCTCATGACATTAAACAAGGCCAAGTGTAAGGTCCTGCATTTGAGTAGGCGCAATCCCAGGCACAGATACAGGCTGGGTGGTGAATGGCTGAGAGCAGCCCTGAGGAAAAGGACCTGGGGGGGGTCTGGATTGACAAAAAGCTCAATATGAGCCTGCAGTGTGCACATGCAGCCCAGACAACAACCCTGTGCTGGGCTGCAGCAAGAGAAGTGTGGGCAGCAGGG
>WAAF01005448.1:0-49836 GCA_013400475.1 Tricholaema leucomelas
CCTACGATCCACCAGTACCCCCAGGTCCCCTGTTGTGGCAGACAGTGTTATTTTGCTTTACTCTTTTTCTAAGGAAAAAGAGCAGTAAAATAATAAAGCTCTTGCTGAATTGGAGAAGAAAATACAGAAGGGCTGTATTTTAAAAGATCTGGCATACATGAATCCTTAACACCTAATACAGACACAGGATACATGAGAATTCCCCCAAAACCTTCCCCTAAGCAAACCACAGCCACCAAACCCCAGTGATCATTTTCTCCCATGCTCCATTGTCTCCCAGTTAGGCCCCAAGCAGATCGGATTCACTGCAGCAGCAGACTTGAACGCTGCTTACCACAGGTTACTCCTACCTAGCTGCCAGGTAAGGATCTCCCTGGAGAGCTGAAAAGGCAGGGAAAAAAGAGAATGACTTGACCTTGCTGCTTACTTTTAAAGTGTTTGCAGGATTTATGGGATTGAATAACAAAATTACAATATCTGAGGCCATCCAGTTCATCCCTTGGGACAGCTTGTGGTGCTTGTAGTTTTCTTAGGGAATATGGGATAACCTGGAAGCCCTCAAACCATGACATTTAACTACATCTTGATAACAGAGAGGCTAAAGGCACTTGGTAAAGACAGCCTTTATCTCTACCAATGGATAAACCAACAAGAATTGCGTGCATGCACACCTCTGCATCCGTGCACAAGCAAGTGAGAGAAACATTCAGCATCCTGTATGAAAACAGAACTAAAGGATGTCAACAGAAAGGGATCTGGGGGTGCTGATTGATACCCGCCTGAACATGAGCCAGCAGTGTGCCCAGGTGGCCAAGAGAGCCAGTGGCATCCTGGCCTGCATCAGGAATGGTGTGGCCAGCAGGAGCAGGGAGGTCATTCTGCCCCTGTACTCTGCACTGCTTAGACCACACCTTGAGTACTGTGTTCAGTTCTGGGCCCCCCAGTTGAAGAGGGACATTGAGATGCTTGAACGTGTCCAGAGAAGGGCAACGAGGCTGGGGAGAGGCCTGGAGCACAGCCCTACGAGGAGAGGCTGAGGGAGCTGGGATTGGTTAGCCTGGAGAAGAGGAGGCTCAGGGCAGACCTCATTGCTGTCTACAGCTACCTGAGGGGTGGTTGTAGCCAGGAGGAGGTTGCTCTCTTCTCTCAGGCAGCCAGCACCAGAACAAGAGGACACAGCCTCAAGCTACNGAAGATGCATTCCCAGGAACAATGACCAAGTCACTTTCTCACCCTCTCCTTTGTGACCTGTAACTTTCTAGCAAAGCTGTACTTTTGGATCCTTTTCTTCAAAGAAAGAGGATATTAAATATGAAATAAAGTATTTCATCAACTTGTAACTGCTGTCTAAAACTACCTGAAGGGGGGCTGGAGCCAGGTGGGGTTGGTCTCTTCTGCCAGGCAACCAGCAATAGAACAAGCAGTCTCAAGCTGTGCCAGGGGAGGTCTAGGCTAGATGTTAGGAGAAAGTTGTTGGCAGAGAGAGTGATTGGCATTGGAATGGGCTGCCCAGGGAGGTGGTGGAGTCACCATCCCTAAAAGTGTTCAAGAAAAGCCTGGATGAGACACCGCATAGTCAAGTTGACTGACTAGGGCTGGGTGCTAGGTTGGACTGGATGATCTTGGAGGTCTCTTCCAACCTGGTTGATTTTATGATTCTGAAGTAAACACAGACACATTTTTCCCTACCAGTCATGATCTCAGAGATCAAAAATCCCTTGTAAAGAGGGGATCCTCTTCCAAGATGAGTTCCTTAGAATATAAATATCCAGAATGAGACAAATTGGACATCATTTTCTATCAATAACAGAGAAGACTTTTGGACACAAAGAACTGGTAGCAGATTGATGAAAAAGAAGCACAATGTATAAAGTTCTGGGTTCCCTTCATCAAGGCTACTTGGCCTATATCACTCCAGGTAAAGTGTCTGCTCTGCTTTGAAAGCCTAGAAATACCACAAGACTACATACAAATTTAACAGAAGAAAGAAAATATCTTAAATTCACCTTGGAAAAAAATGTGAATCAGTCTAGAAGATTGCTATGATTTCAGAGTACAATTTAAGACTTCAAAGACTCTCTGCTTAGAAACATGACTTCTAAATATGTCTATCGAGATGGAAAAGGTAGTGTGATACTTATTTGACCTGGAAAGTAACACAACACAGACGGGAGTTCCAAATCCATGTTCAACTGCTGTGTAGGATTAAGGAAGATCAGATCTTTCTTGCTTGGATAGCATTCTCCATTTAAAAACTCAAGCCCTCCTGGAGGAATTACTTTACTCTGGTCTTTAAACAACAGATTTTGTCTAAACCATTTCTGTATGTACACTTTCCTGCATAACGATTTCACTGAAGCATCCATTTCAACTCACCCGGTCTCAGATTTCAGTGCAGACTACTTCTGCAAGCTCAACATCTCACATCCAGAGATTTGTTATCTAGGTAGCAACTACAGCTCCAATTAGCACCAGAGAGAATAAAGTAGATGAAGAGATGCTGATCGGTTTTGTGTTTCATGCTTCACTCTGAATGGAGAGGTCACAGAGGGACAAGTATTGGTGATTCCAGGTGCAAAGCGGTCAACTGTTGAACTGGCTTAGATTGACAAAGAAGGAAAAAAGGGGGGAAAAAAGAAGAAGAGAGGATTTAGGGATCAGGTCTTCATTCCTCTGTTTTCCCTCTATTTGGCAATGCTAAGAGATACAATAAGATTTACATCATCTAGGGCAGGCTGGGGTTGGAACTGGATGATCTTTGAGGTCCCTTCCAACCTAAACCATTCTATGATTCTATGAAATGAGGACCAGTTTAAGTTAGCTGCTTGCAGAGAAAGCACTGCTCTGAGGTATCAGTGAATCATCAAGTTCAGGTGAATGGATGTTCTGCTTTTTGATTTTGGGCATATATGAACACCTCACCTCTCAGCATCAGAAATGAGGATCAAACTGAGCACTGCATCCAGTTCTGGAACCCCCATTACAAGAAGAACGTGCTGGAGCGTGTCCAGAGAAGGGCCACAGGGATGCTCAGAGGGCTGCAGCAGCTCTGCTGTGAGCACAAACTGAATGAGTTGGGGCTGTGCAGTCTGGAGAAGAGAAGGCTCCCAGGTGACCTTCTTGTGGCCTTCCAGTATCTGAAGGGAGCTACAAAAAAGCTGGGGAGGGACTTTTGAGGCTGTCAGGGAGTGACAGGACTGGGGGGAATGGAGCAAAGCTGGAGATGGGTAAGTCCAGACTGGATGTGAGGAGGAAGTTGTTGAGCATAAGGCCCCATGCCTGGAGGTGTTTAAGGGCAGGCTGGATGAGGCTCTGGACAGCCTGATCTAGGGTAGGGTGTCCCTGGGCATGGCAGGGAGGTTGGAACTAGATGATCCTTGTGGTCCCTTCCAACCTTGATTGATTCAATGATTCATTAGAGTCAGACTCAGTCAAGACTGCAGAGAAAGAATAAAGACGATGACCATCACAGCCAAGGTATCTTCTAAATGTGACATAGGGAATGGATAACAAGAATTAATGGATATCTTTTTGATGAAGGGATAACAAGAATTAATGGATATCTTTTTGATTCATAGAAGACTTTTTCTGTGCAAGAAGAGTTTTCTCCAAGCTGTTTTAATTTTGTGGCAACAATTCTTTTTCTTCATAGCAATTTTCCTCTTCAGTTAACATCCAAGATGAAACTTGCTCCTGACAGCATTCATCCCCCTGTGTCTGTGGTTATCTCAAAGCCAGGATAAGGCAGAAACTACATTACCATATGTCCTTCTCTCAACTCTCTATGGACAGAGCTCAGAGTGAGGAGGAGAAAAAGTCTAGGAAGAAGTAGAGGTGAATGTGCTCCTACTTCACAACTACATTAGCTCTAGCTGCGAAAACATTTCGAATGACAGTGACCGAAGGCTGAAAACAAAGCTGCAACTCACATTCAGACAAAAGAGAAAATATGAAGATGCATCTGGTTTTGGAACTTACCTAGATACACACCAGACAGAGCTTTACTCAGCTTGTTTCCCAGTCATATGGAGTTAGAAAGAGAATGCCACATGTGTTGCACTGCTCCAGCCTCAGGTAGCTGAAAAAAACAACTTCATTTATGTTCACGCAAGCCCACTGGATACAGCAAGACAGAACATATGCACTTCTGACTCCTGCCCACTTCCAGAGCACCACCTTGCTGGACAAAAATGTCATTATTAATAAATGTTACAGGTAGTCAGTGCCCCTGAAATTAAGAGCAAAGCTAGCATGACTTCTCACATTACCTTGATTTCTTCCCAGAGAAATGAGAATTTGTAGTCACTTCCTACCTAAGAATATTCTATCTTTTTCTCCAAAGAACCTGACAAACTTCACAGCAAAGAGCTCAGTAAGCAGAAGAGGAGGCCAAGGACACATGCTTTGATCTTTGACATATTTCCTAGAGTTCTATAAGAGAAAAAGGTGCCACAAACTCCAAGAGACAAAATTAAGGTAAGAGTCTCCTTGTGAGACAAAAGCTGACAAGGAATCAGACACAGATACAGCACTGATAGACTAAGACTTACATCTCTAATAATTCAGAAGCACAAAGGCTGTTTTGATCCAGACAGTGGTTATAGACAGGTTCACAGAATGGTTTGGGTTGGAAGGGACCTTAAATATGATCTAGTACCAACCCCCCTGCCCTGGGCAGGGACACCTTCCACCTGAGCAGGTTACTCAAGGCCTCATCCAACCTGATCTTGAACACCTTCAGGGAGGGGACATGCACAGCCCCTATGGCAACCTATTCCAGTGCCTCACCACTCTCACTGTAAAAAATTTCCTCCTAATCCCCAGCCTAAATCTCCCCTCCTCCAGCCTGAAGGAGATTTCCAGTTCTCCAATCCAATCTGGACTTGTCAGCAGTTAGGTCCTGATGCACTTAAGTAGACAACTAACCTCAAAGCCTGGATGGGGCACTTTGTGCCATGGTCCGGTTGACTGGATAGGGCTGGGTGCTAGGTTGGACTGGATGAGCTTGGAGGTCTCTTCCAACCTGGTTGATTCTATATTTTCAGTTGTGAGTAACAGTTTGCCCAGCCCAAGTAGGGACCTCCAAGTTCCCACTCTTCTTCCAGCCCTCAGAAGGAAACTCTTCCTCTAGCATCATTCACAGAAACTTCATTAAATGAGACCTGACCTATTTACTAAGGAAAAAATAAACAGCTTTGGTATTAATCATAGAATACTGCTGCTTGAAGTTCCCCCTTACCTTAACTGATCAGGCAGCAAGACAGTCTGCACATTTAATCACAGAGAAAGTGATTGGCACCGGAATGGGCTGCCCATGGAGGTGGTGGAATCACCATCCCTGGAGGTGTTCAGGAAAAGACTGGATGAGGCACTTAGTGCCATGGTCTGGTTGAGTGGATAGGGCTGGGTGCTAGGTTAGACTGGATGATCTTGGAGGTCTCTTCCAACCTGGCTGATTCTACAACTCTACAATTCTTATTTTAGGCAGAGAACTCTGACAAGAAAAACATGGCTTATAGAATACTATCTCTTCATGAAAAGTGAGGTTATGGATAGGATATCTGATAAGCAAGGTTTCCCTTCAATCAGTATTCTGGGGCTTTTTTCCCTCTTCCCAAACTAGTAGCAGTGCTACAGCATCAGCCACGTCAAGACAAATGGGTGTTAGCACCACGTAGCTAACAGCAGCATTAGTGAAGAAGGTACCTTGGGAAGAAGTTGTCACTGATGGCAGGCAAATTACTAAGCATTACAAGAATAGCCAATATAAAACTACATGGGTAAGCTACTAAGCATTACAAGAACAGCCAATATAAAACTAAATGGGTTCTATCTTACTCCTGCTAGCAGCAACAACAAAAAAAACTCACAAGATGGATTCACTTCTTTCACCAGATCACTGTTATGCTCCTCTGGAAATTGTCTGCAGTGACTTTCATTCCAGGAAGTAATATAAATCTAGGGCTAGAGCTGAACTCAAGAGTCACATGCATTTCAAAAGCACAAATTTAATTGGGTTCTGGGATCAAAAAGTCATATCCAGGTTGCATTTGTCATTCTTTCAGCCTTCGATTCCTTCCCAAATCAGAATTGCTAATAGAAACATCTGCAAGTGTATAATATGGAAACTCTCACATACAGATAATGTGTTGGATTGTGTCCAGCTCTGTAAAGGTGTGAGGGGAAAGGATCACAAACAGCCTACAATACACAAGGTATTTTCTGCAAGGCCAGCCAGGATTCACAGCCTTCCAATTCATGGAGTGTAGGCTAGTGCTAGAATCTCAGACCTTGACGAAGACTGTGGCTTATTCCTCCTGTAGCAATCTACTTGCAATGCAGAAGGGAAGACGACAGAAATGCTGCCTCTTCTCAAAAGAGGTGCAAAACCAGGCAGTCTTTTACAGAACAACTCAAAGCTTTGCTTCTGCTCAAGCCATAATGACCTCTAGATCTTCCAAACTGCAATCTCACCCCTACTTTAAAGAACCCTGAAGGTGCTTATCTTTTGAGTTTTGGCCACACCAAAGAGTCTCATGTTGGTTTTGAAAAAGAAAGCAGATTGAAACTCAGTACTCAGGTGCTGCTCCTAGAGAACAGCACTCCTCAGCTGGCTGGGCCTGATCCCTTGGCCATCCTCTAGGTGCTCTGTGATGGCACTCAAGATGACCCTTTCCATGCCCTTGCCTGGCACTGAGGTCAGGCTGACAGCTCTGGAGTTTTCTGGCTCCTCCTTTTGACCCTTCTTGTGGATGGCATCACATTAGCAGCTTCCAGTCTTCAGGGACCTCTCCAGTGAGCCAGGACTGTTGATAAATGATGGAGAGTGGCTTGGCCAACTCATCTGCCAGCTCTCTCAGCACCCTAGGATGGATCCCATCTGGTCCCATGGACTTGTGAGGATCCAAGTGCCTCAGCAGGTCCCTTACTTCTTCCTCAGCTCTGACTGCATCCTGCAGAGCTAAAAACCACATCCCTTCCTATGCCACAAGGATGATAAGCTAAGCCTAGCTGTTCTCAGAGAGGATGCTAGAATGTGAAATGGCACTTGCAGTAGCTGGCTGCCAAGAATAGTTTTAGGAGAAACACATTACAGTGACAGTAGCAAGTTTAAGCTCTAGGTCATATCAGTGACACTGCACAGTGCTAATAAAATCATAGTGCCAAACTGTAGCTAGAAGATCAAAGGTTTAAATAACAGATGGTCTTTATCCACTGGACAACAGGCACTTCATTTCTATTCCCTCAGAAGGACCCAAAAAAAACCCCAAAACCCAACCAAACCCCCTCCCAAAAAATGACCCAACAATACCAAACACCACCAAAACCAAACCCAGAACCCCCCAAAACAACAAACTGGGTCTTTGCTATCAGAATCAGTCATCAGTCTTTCATAAAAGACTAGAAAGTCACATCATCAGGGGAGCTTCTTGGTGTCTCTCTTGAAGCTTTGTATCTGGAATTCAGATTATGTGATAATAGAGTAAAAATTAATTTGATTTAGGATACAGATTATTTTCCATATAAAGAGATTCTAAAATGCTTCAAGTTGATTACAGTCGCTTGAAAAACTGTAAAGGAAAGCAAATCCTGCCACCACTGGTAGACAGTAGCTGAAGATGAGCCAGCAGTGTGCCCAGGTGGGCAGGAGAGCCAATGGCATCCTGGCCTGAATCAGGAAGAGTGTGGCCAGCAGGACGAGGGAGGTTATTCTGCCCCTGTACTCAGCACTGGTCAGGCCACACCTTGAGTGCTGTGTCCAGTTCTGGGCTCCTCAATTCAAGAGAGATGTTGAGGTGCTGGAAGGTGTCCAGAGAAGGGCAATAAAGCTGGTGAGGGGCCTGGAGCACAGCCCTGTGAGGAGAGGCTGAGGGAGCTGGGGGTCTACAGCTTGGAGAAGAGGAAGCTCAGGGCAGACCTCATTACTGTCTATGGCTACATGAAGGGAGGCTGTAGCCAGGTGGGGTTAGGCTCTTCTGCCAGGCAACCAGCAACAGGACAAGGGGACACAGCCTCAAGTTGTGCCGGGGGAGGTCTAGGCTGGATGTTAGGAGGAAGTTGTTGGCAGAGAGAGTGATTGGCATTGGAATGGGCTGCCCAGGGAGGTGGTGGAGTCACTGCCCACGGAGATGTTCAAGGAAAGACTGGATGAGGCACTTAGTGCCATGGTCTGGTTGACTGGATAGGGCTGGGTGCTAGGTTGGACTGGATGATCTTGGAGGTCTCTTCCAACCTGGTTGATTCTGTTCTATTCTATTCAAAGCCTGGTGCTCAACTCATGTGGGTACCTAAGCTGACCCAACTTTATAGCCTCAAGCAATAATAAGCTTTCACCTCTGTTCACCCAGCCAGAAGTTGCCCTTCTCTACAGTTACCCCACTACCATAGTTTTCAATTATCCCTGGCCTCAACTTCCACCAATTATTCAGCCAGCACCATCAAGAATGAAGTGACATCAGCCACAAGAGGAAATCTGCCAGGGAAGAAATCCCCTGCAAAAGGAACACTGGCCATGAGAGGGGCAAGCTGTCCATCTCTGCACCTGTTGTCTCTGCTTGCCAACCGCTGGTGTACGAGCAAAGAGGCACTCCCCCGCAGCACACGGAGATGAGTACCAGCACTGTAGCTGTGCAGCTCTGGTAGAGACATGAGTGCATTCCACTTCTAAGCTGTCATTTATGGTAAGCACATGGTACTGCCATCACAACACTGGCAACAGCATGCATCTGCTATCAAGGCTAATAGTTTGTCTCACCATAACCTCGCAAACAACTTCTGTGACATCCACACATCAAGCATTCCTGCAAGGGCAGAACTCCCTGATTGGGTTATCAGGACAGCTGCCTACACTAAGATGCCATAGCCTATAGTTACAAGAACATGCCATAGCTAATCTGGATCAGGGTAGGATTAACTCCCCACAACTGCTAGTGGGTGAGATCTCTGGCTCTACTGAGGTTGGTGAAGAACCACACGTGAAGCCAAAAGACAACCACTGCAGTGAAGTTTCTAGACCCCTGGCTAAGGAACTTCCCAGCACCACTACTGAAAATGGACCAGACCAGCTCAGATGACTTGGAAGTAAGATAAAGCTGTATTTACAGCAAAGCAAAATTTACAAGCACACACACACACAATATATATAACCCCTGCTGGGCTGGAGGGCAGAAGGGCTCTGCAGCAGGACCTTGACTGCCTGGACAGATGGGCAGAGTCCAAGGGGATGGCATTCAATGGCTCCAAGTGCCAGGGGCTGCACTTTGGCCACAACAACCCCATGAGAGATACAGGCTGGGGTCAGAGTGGATGGAAAGCAGCCAAACAGAGAGGGATCTGGGGGTGCTGATTGATACCCGCCTGAACATGAGCCAGCAGTGTGCCCAGGTGGCCAAGAGAGCCAATGGCATCCTGGCCTGCATCAGGAATGGTGTGGCCAGCAGGAGCAGGGAGGTCATTCTGCCCCTGTACTCTGCACTGGTTAGACCACACCTTGAGTACTGTGTCCAGTTCTGGGCCCCCCAGTTTAAGAGGGACATTGAGATGCTTGAACGTGTCCAGAGAAGGGCAACGAGGCTGGGGAGAGGCCTCGAGCACAGCCCTACGAGGAGAGGCTGAGGGAGCTGGGATTGTTTAGCCTGGAGAAGAGGAGGCTCAGGGCAGACCTTATTGCTGTCTACAACTACCTGAGGGGTGGTTGTAGCCAGGAGGAGGTTGCTCTCTTCTCTCAGGCAGCCAGCACCAGAACAAGAGGACACAGCCTCAAGCTGCGCCAGGGGAAATTTAGGCTTGAGGTGAGGAGAAAGTTCTTCACTGAGAGAGTCATTGGCTACTGGAATGGGCTGCCCAGGGAGGTGGTGGAGTCGCCGTCCCTGGAGCTGTTCAAGGCAGGATTGGACGTGGCACTTGGTGCCATGGTCTAGCCTTGAGCTCTGTGGTAACGGCTTGGACTTGATGATCTGTGAGGTCTCTTCCAACCTTGGTGATACTGTGATATATTTACAAGTATTTACAATTAGATACAAATAAGAAATAATACAGAAATCCAAATTCCCTCCTGGACAAAGAAACTGCCCAGAAGGGGCTCAAAGCCACCTTCTCTCTCCCTCTTTTCCAGACAGACAAACCGTCAGCAAAGCTTACTTGTTAGCTGTTAGTGGAAGATATTAGAGTGGAGCAAAGGAGAAGTGAAAGGAGAGAGTTCTGAGGCAGGAGCATCCCAGAGCAAAGAGGGACAAATTATTTGCATTTTGGCTTTCTATCCCTTTCAGCAGACCAATGAATGACACAAACTTCATCATTATTTTAATTTTCACAACCAAAGATCTAATTTCTTCCAGTAGAATATTCTAATTAGCCTCAAACCAGCACAAGTCCAGAGAACCCAAACAAAAATTCTGCCAGAAACCAGTAAACTATTCCATTTACATGGGCAGGCATGTAAACTCAGGTTGTAGTATTGTTACCAGTTTAAGATGCCCAAAGTTTAAGTTGTCTCTGCCTTTGCCACCTCCCTTAGCTGAGTACTGCCATTCCCTTTCAGGTGCCAGCACCAGTGCTTGTTTGGCTGTGTGCTCAGCCCCCCCAAGGAACCCAAGGATGAAAAGATCAGATGCCAGCACCAGTGCTTGTTTGGCTGTGTGCTCAGCCCCCCCAAGGAACCCAAGGATGAAAAAAAAAAACAAAACCAAACCAAAAACCCCACACTAACAAAAAACCTCAAACACAAAACCACCTTAGCTTTCAGCCAGCTCTGCTGCCTCCCCTGCTCTGATTTACCTGATAGCCACAAGAAAGCAAAGGCACCAAAGCAGCAGTAGCTGCCAGCAAGAAGAGATGAGACCTCTAGCCCTAAAGACTGAATAACTATGAGGTGTGCTTGTTTTCTACAGAGCTCAGTAGTGTTGCAGCAAAGGAAGGAAGGAAATGGATGTTTGTCTGCAGCACTGCATAGATCAGAACCCTGCCATGACTCTGAACAGCCCTCTCTTAAAATGATTTAAACATCTACAAACATTGCCTGTTCGAGATTAAACAAATTACTTGGTCTGACAGTGCACTTTTAATTACTTCAACCTTTGGATAGTTTATCTGAGCCATTAACACTGCCTCATCTTTCTCTGCTGTTCAGAACTCAGTCTAATGTCACAATCTCACAACCTGCCACCTTCATCTCTGCGAGATGGAGAAGAGGACTGTCTGGTACCTCTTCCTCTCAGCCTACGGAGAAGCATAAAGGTCCACACGAACTCAGGATACAGAGTACCCTGTTCTCCACAAGACCTGATCTTTCCATATGAGGACTGAATAGTGGTATCAGGGGAGGGATGGGAGAAGTGCTGACCAGGCTTGCTCTGTGTTTGCAAAGCCCACGTTGCTAGGGATGTGCTTCCCTGGTAGGTATCTTCAGCAGATTAGTGGTAAAAGGCACCTCCTGCAGAGCCGAAACTCGCTCCACCTTTAACAGAGCTGCTGCACAAAGATCTGAAGTTCTGCCTTCCTCCTAGACAGAAGCAGGGATTCCCCACACCACACAACTCAGTAAGAGATCAAACCAAGGAATCAACCTCAAGATACCACACTCACGAGACCACTAAGGCTGGTAGAAAGATCGATTTTAATCAAAATCAAATAACGTCAGCCAGTGAACCTTCAGAGAGATGCCACGAGCAAAACATGTACAGCTTCACTTTAAAAGGCAACAAGGAAAATCTCATAACCACAGCTGTACTAAAACATATTTGACATTGGTCATGTTAGCCATCCCACTTGATTCACTCCCACTGGTATGTGGCTGCAAATTGCATCCCTCTACACAGTAATGCCTAAGAGGATTTGCCCTGAGAGAGCCGCCGAGAGTGAACTAACCTCCCCACGAGAGATTCTCCCAATCGAAGAGAACCTGAATTTGCAGCTAGTGCTCCACAGCATCTTCTTCACTAAAGGCTGCTGGGAAAATGCTAAATCTGTGCATCTCTGTGTAACCAGGACCAACTACCTCTGCACAGTCCTCCAGAGAGAAGGAATCTTGTCCTTTTTCTACTGATACAGTCATTCCTCTCAGCAGCAGCATTGATCCAGCGTCCTTGCCAGTGAGGACTGGATGATCTTGAAGGTGTCTTTAAAGCTGGTTGATTCTGAACAACCTGAGCGTGTCCAGAGAAAGGCCACGAGGATGCTGAGAGGGCTGGAGCAGCTCTGCTGTGAGGACAGACTGAAAGAGTTGGGGCTGTGCAGTCTGGAGAAGAGAAGGCTCCCAGGTGACCTTCTTGTGGCCTTTCAGTATCTGAAGGGGGACTACAAAAAAGCTGGGGAGGGACTTTTGAGGCTCTTAGGGAGTGCCAGGACTGGGGGGAATGGAGCAAAGCTGGAGATGGGCAGGTACAGGCTGGATATGAGGAGGAAGTTGTTCAGCATGAGAGTGGTGAGAGCCTGGAATGGGTTGCCCAGGGAGGTGGCTGAGGCCCCATCCCTGGACGCATTTGAGGCCAGGCTGGATGAGGCTGTGGGCAGCCTGATCTAGGGTAGGGTGTCCCTGGGCATGGCAGGGGGGTTGGAACTGGATGATCCTTGTGGTGTCTTCCAGCCCCGACTGATTCTATGGTTCTAAGTCTATAGATTTCTGTAGTTTTAAATATTAGACCCTTCAGTATGACTCATTTTATAGCTTTGAATTCTCAGGCAATTTCTTTATGGGGAAGCCTACCAAAGGAGTGTCTGAAATATGACCAGAAATGCTTCCCCACACATCCCCCTCAAACCTTCCACATTAAGAGTCGCAAATGATGTGTCCTATTAGCTAAGGACTTTCTAGAACCAAAATCAAAGGCAATCTGTGACATACTGCAAATAGAATAGAATCAAACAGGTTGGAAGAGACCTCACAGATCATCAAGTCCAACCCTTCACCACAGAGCTCAAGGCTAGACCATGGCACCAAGTGCCACGTCCAATCCTGCCTTGAACAGCTCCAGGGACGGCGACTCCACCACCTCCCTGGGCAGCCCATTCCAGTAGCCAATGACTCTCTCACTGAAGAACTTTCTCCTCACCTCAAGCCTAAATTTCCCCTGACGTAGCTTGAGGCTGTGTCCTCTTGTTCTGGTGCTGGCTGCCTGAGAGAAGAGAGCAACCTCCCCCTGGCCATAACCACCCCTCAGTTAGGTTTAGACAGCAATAAGGTCCCCCCTGAGCCTCCTCTTCTCCAGGCTAAACAACCCCAGCTCCCTCAGCCTCTTCTCATAGGTTTTGTGTTCCAGGCCCTTCACCAGCCTTGCTGCCCCTCTCCAGCCACAAAGCTGCTAAAGTCAATTTTAGGAGGAAAAAGAGGTTTAAACATCTTTGGACAACAAAGAAAGAGCTACAGTGTCCACAGTTAAATATTGCAATACTTTTTTAGGCCTGCCAAGCAGCATTTTTTTAGTCTCTCCTTTAGCTCCTCCCTTTCATCTAAACAAAATCCTTCTGCATGTTAAGGAATTTGTATCCAGTGCACTCCACTAAACAAAAACAAGTGAAAAAGTAGAAAACAGGTATAATAAAGATGTAGTAGTAAGTCAGACATCTGTCTTTTCCATTTTGTTTAATGTGTTTCATTCTTCTTACAGAAGCAGGGACAATTATGTTTTCCAATCTAAAGGAGGGAGGCTGAAAATCATTTAGCAATACCTGCATCTACAAATCATTTTGTAATGCTCTGAATGAAAGATGATAGTAAATTGCACTGACATTTATGGAACATTCACAATTTCATCATTCAAGAGAAGATAGATTCTGGAGAAGCATGATATGGCAGAAAGGGACCTGGGGGTGTTGGTGGTGAGTTGGCTGAACATGAGCCAGCAGTGTGCCCAAACGGCCAAGATGGCCAAACAGCATCCTGGCCTCTACCAGCAATGGTGTGACCAGCAGGAGTAAGGAGGTGCTCATGCCCCTGTACTCAGCACTCATGAGACCACACCTCAAGTACTGTGTCCAGTTTGGGTCACCACAGTATAGGAGAGACACTGAGGTGCTGGAGCAGGTGCAGAGAAGGGCAACGAGGCTGGGGAGAGGTCTGGCAAACATCACCTATGAGGAGCAGCAGAGGGAGCTGGGGGTGTTTAGTCTGGAGAAGAGGAGGCTGAGAGGGGACCTTATTGCCCTCTACAGCTACCTAACAGGAGGTTGTAGTGAGGCTGGAGCTGGTCTCTTCTCCCAAATTGCTAATGATAGGACAAGAGGAAATGGCCTCAAGTTGCATCAGAGGAGGTTTAGGTTGGCTGTTGGGAGGAAGTTCTTTCCTGAGCAGGTGGTCAGGCACTGGGACAGGCTGCCCAGGGAGGTGGTGGAGTCACCATCCCTGGAGGTGTTTAAAAGGAGAGTGGCTGTGGTGCTTGAGGCTATGGTCTGGTGATGAAGGCTGCTGGGATGAAGGTTGGACTGGCTGACCCTGATGGTTCAGTCCAACCACAGCAATTCACAGTGAGGAGATGTTGTGCTGAGGGATTTGGTTTGGTCAAGGACTTGTCAGTGTGACACTACTGATTGGACTCGATGAGCTTGAAGAGCTCTTCCAATCCAAGAATTCTGTGATATAAAATCTTCCACGATAGGAAATCCTATGGTGTGATGGTCTGGGGAGTTACCTCCCACCCTGTACTTAAGAAAACTGCTGACTAGACTCAGCTGGCTGGAAATTAAGGAATGAAGCTGGATTTACAGCTTAGCACAATATACAAGCAGATATACACAAATATTTACAGTTCTATACAAGTTCAAAGTAATACAGATACACAACACCCCTCCCAGAAATCAGACAGTGATATGTACATGTAGAAGCCTTTCTTGTTTTTCTTTACATCCCTTGCCAAGTTCCATACCACCTGCACTTTGGCCTTCCTAACCACCTCGCTACCAGGTGACATCCCTATACTCTTTTCAGGACGCCTGTCCCCTCTTCCACTGTCTACATAGTCCCTTCTTGCACTTTAGATTGCCAGGAAGGTCCCCAATTCAAGCCTCCTCCCCCTTTCTCCAGAAATAACCAGATCAATCCCTATATATCTCACAGGATAAATCTGGAGACCTGAGGTGAGATGTCAAAAAGATGACAAGGAGGCTAGAGGGAAAAGGGTTAAGTAGGATTAGAGTTAAGGCAGAGGCAACCACAGAGACCAGACCACCAGAGAGAAGGAGCAGAACTGAGAGCTCACTGGAGAGTGTGTGAGAAGAGAGTGTCTCATCTCTATTTTGACTAGTTGTGCTTCTCAGCAGAAAAACGAGGTTGTGATGGTTTGGGTGTTCCCTGCCCCCCCATACTTTAGAACTCACCCAGACAAGACTCAGCCAGCTCTGGAAATATGAATGAAGCTTATATTTACAGCTGGCACAATGTACAAGCAGATAGTTACTATAGTTACAGTATAGACAGTTATAGACAGAGATAGACAAGGTAAAAGGTAATACAGAAACAACTCCTCTCCCAGAAACCTGAGTCCCCAGGAGGGGCTCTCAACCACACCTCACCTTCCCCCTACCCCTCTCAACCTTACCCCAGTCCCAAGGAAGAATGGAGGTTTGTCCAAGAGGATTAAGAAGCAAAGGTGAATCAGCCAAAGCAAATGGAGGGTGAGGTTAGAAAGCAAGATGGAGTTCAGCCAGCAGCCTCAGCTCCCCAGCAGGCAAAGAGCCGAGAGCACAGCCCAGAGTGAAGTGCCCAAGCGAAGTGCAGAACAAAGTGACTTTATCTAATGTTTTGCTTTTCCTTTCTGCACATCTCAGCAAGGCTGTGAGGGAAGTAGACCTCACCACTGTTTTTATTTCTCAGCCTATGATCTAATTCTTCTCACCAAAACATCCCAGCTAGGCTCAAACTAGCACAGAGGTCTATAGCTTACTGGTCTTATTTCTTTCTTCTCACAGCTAAGGATTTAATTTTCTCTCAGTAACATATTCCAATTAGCCTCCAACCACCACACCCAAGTATCTTGCATTCATATAGATCCCACTACATGAGAGCATTTAAAAGAAAAAAAAAGAGACATCAATTGTATCTCTGAAAAACTGTCATAAGATACCACAGGCTTCTTATTGACCTCAGATTAGAAAAGGAAGACACAAAACAGTGACTTTTTGCTTCAGTTCATAACACAGAGTATAAGGCAGAGGGAGGAGAAGAAACCAGGCAGAGGGAGGAGAAGAAACCAGGCAGAGGGAGGAGAAACCCTTGCTCTACCTACCCCCAGCTTCTTAAATACTGAAGTGACAACATTAGAACAAGAAAATAATTCTCTAAATCATGATAGATATTTCTGTGCTGCTTTATTAACATTACAGTCTGAGATAGAATTTAAAGCTTTTAGCAATACCCTCCAAACAGAGAGATGAAATTCCTTAGCATGTACAAAACTTGTTCCTAAAGTGAATTCTACTGTAATTAAGATACAAATACAACTTTTAATCCAGTCAATAATGAAAGAAAGGCTTTATTACATTTCCTAGTGAAGTCCAGTTAAAAGTTGCCTTTGTTTCAGCTCTCCAAAAACAAGTGGTGCTTATTCTTTTTCATAGAATCATTCAGGTTGGAAAAGATCCCTGGGATCCTCAGGTCCAACCATTGACTCTATTCTACAAAGGTCACCCCTAAACTTTGTCCCCAAGCACCACATCTAAAGGACCTTTAAACACACCCAGGGATGGTGTCTCAACCACCTCCCTGGGCAGCCTCCTTCGATGTCTGACTACTCTTCCTGTAAAAATTGTTTTCTATGCTGTCCACTCCAAACCTACTCCCTTGCAGTTTCAAGCCATTCCCTCTTGTTCCATTGCTGATTTCCTGTGAGAAAAGATCATTGCCAACCTCTGTACAACGTTCAGGTAGCTGTAGAGAGCAACGAGGTCTCCCTTTAGCCTCCTCTCCTACACGGCCCCAGCTCCTTTAGTCACTCCAGACCCTTCACCAGCTTCATTGCACTCCTCTGCTCTTGTTTCAGTGCCTTGATACTTCTCTTGTATTGAGGTACCCAGAACTAGACAGAATACTTGAAGAGTGGTCATGCTAGTGCCAAGTACAGGGGCACAGTCACCTCCTGTCTCCTGGATGCAGGATTTCAAATACAAGCCAGGATGCTTTCTTGGCCACACAGCTCATGCTCAGCCTCTTCTCAATTAGAACCCCCAGCTCCCCTTCTGCCAGAGTGGTTTCCAGTTGAACCTCGACAAGTCTATGAGATCAGATGGGATCCATCCTTGGATGATAAGAGAGCTGGCAGATGAGGTGGCCAAGCTGATTTCCATCATTTATCAGCAGTCCTGGATCGCTGGAGGGGTCTCTGAAGACTGGAAGCTGCCAATATGGTGCCTGTCCACAAGAAGGGCAGGAAGGAGGACCCAGGAAATTCCAGACCTGTCAGCCTGACCTCAGTGCCAGGCAAGATAATGGAGCAGATCATCCCGAGTGCAATCACAGGGTGCCTACAAGATGGGCAAGGGATCAGACTCAGCACGCATTTAGGAGGGACAGGTCCTGCCTGACTAACCTGATCTCTTTTTATGCCCAGGTGATTCACCCAGTGCATGAGAGGCAGGCTATGGATGTAGTCTACCTGACTTCAGCAAGGCCTTTGACACTGTCTGCCACAGCAAACTCGTGGCCAAGCTGGCAGCCCTTGGCTTGGACAGGGGTCTCTGTGCCTGGGTAAGACCTGGCTGGATGGCTGGACACAGAGAGTGGTGGTGCATGGTGCCACATCCAGCTGGCACCTGTCACTAGTGGTGTGCCCCAGCAATCAGTGATGGGCACAGACCTGTTTAATATCTTCACTGATGATCTGGAGGAGGGACTGAGTCCAGCATCAGGGATTTTGCAGATGACACCAAGTTGGGTGCAAAGTATGGATCTGTTAGAGGGAAGGAAAGCTCTGCAGAGGGACCTGGACAGGCTGGAAAGATAGGCACAGTCCAGTGCCATGTGCTGTAACAAGGCCAAGAGCCAGGTTCTGCACTTTGGCCACGACAATCCCAAATGGTGCTACAGGCTGGGGACAGAGTAGCTGGAGAGCAATCAGGCAGAAAGGGACCTGGGGGTACTGGTTGGCAGCTGAACATGAGCCAGCAGTGTGCCCAGGCCAATGGCATCCTGGCCTGTATCAGGAACAATGTGGCCAGCAGGACAAGGGAGGTTCTTCTGCCCCTGTACTCAACACTGCTCAGGCCACATCTTGAGNGCATTGGAATGGGCTGCCCAGGGAGGTGGTGGAGTCACCATCCCTGGAGGTGTTCAAGAAAAGCCTGGATGAGGCACTTAGTGCCATGGTCTGGTTGATTGGCCAGGGCTGGGTGCTGGGTTGGAATGGATGAGCTTGGAGGTCTCTTCCAACCTGGTTGATTCTATTCTATTCAAGACTCAGAAGGTAGTTAACCAAGGAGCAAAGAATAAACTCCTCACAGTACTTCTCAGCATGCATTTCTACTAGCACACTGCTCTAAATTTGATAGGCTTCTGAATGCTCTGGCCACAACGAGAAGCATTTCTATGGCACAGTGTTGTCTGACATGGTTGATTTACTGTTGGTAGAAAGAACATATTAGCTGTCTGGCCAGTCACTGAAAAGACCATAATGGCAATGCACAAAGCTGACATAATGAAAAGAAGAGAATGTGGGCCAAATTCAGAGGCAATCTGTAAGGTAATATCATTTACACCCACTTATACTCATTCAGAGTCCCTTAGAACTTGTTCTACCCAATCTACTGATGCCCGAGAGACGCTGAATTGATGTAATGTATATGCCAAAGATTAAGAAATGCTGTAAGGGCTGAAAGCACTTCAAGTACTTCCTATATATTGTTCTCTTCATTAATCTGTCTTGAATGGTCCCTTCTTTTACTGTTTCACCCTGGATTGCTGAGAATCCTCATGGATCCCATTACAAAGCAGAGTGTAGGTAAGAAAAACCAGAACATGGAAAACCAAGTTGATGTAACAGAGAGGCTAGGGAAGCCAGGTGTCTCTCACATGCACATTTACTCTCTCCATCACTTAAAATCAATTTGAGATTTGACTCTGCATGTCCTCAATTACCACCAGTAATTGAATTTGTTACTAAATGATAAAAGCTGCCACAGCTTAGAGACCCTCATTTTAGGGCCAGGAAGATCATTATGACAATCTGGTTTGACCTTCTGCACAATAGAGGCCATCAAGTATCACCCAGTAACCTTTGGATTGAACACAGCAAGCTGAGAATGAATGAGAAAGACACCCAACGTTGATTTAAAGGCACCAAGTTATAGGGGAATCTACTGCCTCCCTCAATAATCTGTTCTAGCAGCAAATCACCGTTACAATTCAAAACACAAACTCTGTCCTCTCTTGACTTTTACTGCCTTCAACTCTCAGCCATTGGCTTCTTTTACTAGACTGGATACATTTATTTCTCTGTTTCTTATAGAGAATATATCAGATTGTGCCTGAACCTTCAGTTGAGTGTCTCTCAGTTGCTAGGTCTGAGATCAAAAGAATACAACATTTCTACTCAAAATAGTTCTGGAAAGAATAGAATAGAATCAACAAGGTTGGAAGAGATCTCCAAGATCATCCAGGCCAACCTAGCACCCAGCCCTGGCCAATCAACCAGAGTCCATGGCATTAAGAGCCTCATCCAGTCTTTTCTTGAACACCTCCAGGGATGGTGACTCCACCACCTCCCTGGGCAGCCCATTCCAATGCCAATCACTCTCTCTGCCAACAACTTTCTCCTAACATCCAGCCTAGAGCTCCCCTGGCACAGCTTGAGACTGTGTCCCCTTGTTCTGTTGCTGGTTGTCTGGGAGAAGAGATCAACCCTACCTGGCTACAACCTCCCTTCAGGTAGTTGTAGGCAGCAATGAGAGTTGAGCTTGCACTGAAAAATATTTATGTAACACTATCCTGACCGAAGTTTCTTCATTCAGAAGAGCAAACAGGACAGCTGGAATATGGTGATCACAGCTTCCCTCTTCAGTTTCTGACTACTCCAGGATACTACCACTTGGAGTGTTTCGTTTACTCTCTCTGCTGGGCTGTCTTAACATACTAGGAAGGCATAGTTTCAGGCTTGCAAGCAAACTGATTAAGCCACCACTCTTCAGCCCCTTCCAGAGGTCTCTGACAGCTATTCTGCTCTAAGCAAACACTCCATCGCACATGGAAAAGTTGCATGTATCTCACAACTACAAAGGAATATGCTCAGCAGTCATTCTGGTGTGGACTACATACAGTCATATTTTCTGGTTTCCTGCTAGACTACACAATGTAGTACAAATCCTCATGCCCAAAGGGAAATGATTTTCAAATTCCATTATGACTTCAGGAGTTGCAGGAACGCATGAAAAACACACCAAGAGGTGCTTCAAAATGGCATTCTGGACCCCTACCAGCAAGCAAATGAGATTAGCCAGGATGGGAAGTTTTCATGGGGCTTGCATTCCCCTTTTTAAAGCCTAGAAAAGGCTCAGATGAAGGGCAAACAAGTGATTCGGCCTAGTCAGTATGGGTTCATGAAGGGCAGTCATGCTTGATGAACCTGATCTCCTTCTACAAAGTGACCTGCTTAGTGGATGAAGGAAAAGCTGGGGGTTCTGTTTGCCTGGACTGTACCAAGGAATCTGTTACCATTTGGCTACTGGAATGGGCTGCACAGGGAGGTGGTGGAGCACCAAGTGCCTTGAACAGCTCCAGGGACGGCAACGCCACCACCTCTCTGGGCAGCCCATTCCAGTAGCCAATGACTCTCAGCGAAGAACTTTCTCCTCACCTCAAGCCTGAAGTATATACTGTAACTATCTGCTTGTATATTGTGCTAAGCTATAAATATAAGCTTCATTCATTTTCCAGAGCTGGCTGAGTCTAGTCTGGGTGATTTCCAAAGTGTGGGGGGGTGGGGAGCACCCAAACCTTCACAACCTCTGGTTGAAAATGTTCTACTCCTTACTAAGGTTCCTCATGCACTGTGCTAGACGGGAGAAGGGGAAAGGGAGATTTGTCTGGTTCTTTCATTTTTGTCCTTGCAGGACAGCAGGCTGCCCCTTCTTCACAAAGACACTTACATGGAGGTGAAGCAGCATGATCCATTCAGGAGTGACAGTTCTATCTGAAATATCTTCATTGTATTTTTACAATATCCCTTTCCTTCCCCCCTACATTTTTCGTTTTAACTTCACATACTCTTCAAAGGTACTAAACATGTATGTGTAAGTCACAGTTTTTACCAATGGATTCAAGAAGTCATCTGTGTATTCTTGTTTCAGAAGCCTAGCCTTGTTTCTCACTTCTGGCTGCTCACTGGGCTTGGTGGAAGCTATTGGGTGCATACAATTTTTGGAAATCAGGCCATGGATTATAAATAACTCAGAGCTAATTAGGTTTTAAAATGATAAAGGTTTGCAAACAAAGTGCATCTTTCTCGTCTTTGCCTCACATAGAGAGCAGGTGAAGTTGGAGGAGTTTCTTGCTGCTGTGCATGGCATACTCACTTCTCAGTACCTTCTTGGAGCAAGTTTCTTTTTTGAGGACTGTGAATCAGCATTTTGAAGAGGATGAGTCATAGACAAACTAGTTGAACAATGGCTACCAAGCGGGTGGGGAGATCAAGGATTTTATTCTGGGAGGATATAAATGCAGACAGAGGCCATGTCTGGAGGTGAAGGAGGGCATGGGCTGAAAGGCATTAACTGATAGGAAGCACCGAACTGGTGTTTGACACTGGCTGCTCTTTGCTGCAGCAGTTCGCTTCTTTGTGGCTGCATTTGATGCTCCTGTGAGAAGATTGTGTCTGTTGGGGAGCAGATGTCCCAAATGAACAGCTAATCATGAGAGGTAGTGTCATAGAATGGTTTAGGTTGGAAGGGACCTCAAGGATCATCCAGCTCCAACCCCCTGCCATAGGCAGGGACACCTCCCACTAGAGCAGCTTGCTCAAGGCCTCATCCAGCCTGGCCTTAAACGCCTCCAGGGAGGTAGCATCCACAACCTCCCTGGGCAACCTGTGCCAGTGTCTCACCACCCTCACTGTAAAAAACTTCCTCCTAACATCCAGTCTAAATCTCCCCTCTGCCAGCTTAAACCCATTCCCCCTCGTCCTGACATTACCAGACCTTGTCAATAGTCCCTCCCCAGCCTTCCTGTAGGCTCCCTTCAGAGAGAAACATTAACTTTGAGAGCCAACTAGTTTCTACCCATGAGTCAGATTTCTGACCAAAAGAGGAATCGAACTAGTCCATTCTTCAGCCGTTGGGTTTGCAGAGTGTAAACCTTTAACATTCCTCTGCCTGGGACAGGCAGCATCAAGTGTTCCTGTGCACAACAGAGCAGTGTGCTGAGCTCTGAAACCAGAAACAGTGTACATGTTGTTTTGTCTGATTTGTAGAATTGTTTCAGATGGAGAAGACCTCCACATAAACCCTGTGAGGAGGGGCTGAGGGAGCTGAGGTGAGGAGAGGCTGAGGGAGCTGAGGTTGTTTAGTCTGGAGAAGAGGAGACTCAGGGCAGGCCTCATTGCTGTCTACAACTACCTGAAGGGAAGTTGTAGCCAGGTGGGGTTGGGCTCTGCTGCCAGGCAACCAGCACCAGAACAAGGGGACACAGTCTCAAGCTGTGCCAGGGGAGGTCTAGGCTGGATGTTAGGAGGAAGTTGTTGGCAGAGAGAGTGATTGGCATTGGAATGGGCTGCCCAGGGAGGTGGTGGAGTCACCGTCCCTGCAGGTGTTGAAGAAAAGCCTGGATGAGGCACCTAGTGCCATGCTCTGGTTGATTTGCTAGGGCTGGGTGCTAGGTTGGACTGGATAATCTTGGAGGTCTCTTCCAACCTGCTTGATTCTATGATTCTTTAAGATCATAGAGTTTGGTGCTAAACCATGTCCCTTAGCACCACATCTTTGCATTTTTTGAAGGATCTCTGTGGATGGTGACTCAACCACTTCCCTGAGGAGCCTATGCCAGTGTTTGAGAACCCTCTCAGTGGAAGAGCTTCTTCTGATATCCAATCTAAACCTCCCTTGGTGTATCTTGAGGCCACTTGCTCTTGTCTTATCACTTATTAGTAGGGAGAAGAGACTGAAGCCCACCTTGTCAAAATGTGCTTTTAGGTATCTGTAGCAAGCAATAAGGTCTCCCTTTAACCACCTTTCCTCTAGGCTACACAACCTGAGTTCCCTTAGATGCTTTTTGTAAGGTTTGCTCTCCAGACCCTTCATCAGCTTTGTTGCACTTCTCTGGACCTGCTCCAGCACCTCAATGTCTGTCCAGTAGTGAGGACCCCTAAACTGAACATACTGCTCAAGATGTGACCTCACCAGTGTTGAATATGGGAGAGACAATCGCTTCCCTGCTGCTGCTTGTCACACTATTTCTAAAGCAAACTGGGATGGTATTGTCTTTGCATACCTGAGCACACTGCTGGCTCCTGCTCAGCTGCTGTCAGTAACATCACCAGGCCTTTCTCTAAGGGGCAGCTTTCCAGTGACTCTTCCCCCAACCCTGCAGTATTGTATGGGATTATTGTGACTCAAGTGCAGGACCTGGCATTTGGCCTTGTTGAATCTCATACAGCTCGCCTTGGCACATTGATCCAGCCTGTCCAGGTCCCTATATAGTGGTTCCTAGCCTCAAGCAGATCAACACTCTTGCCCACTTTGTCATCATCTGCAAACCTCCTGAGGGTACACTCCATCCCCTCATGCAGATCATTGATAAGGGTGTTAAAAAGAACTGGCATCAATACCAAGTCTTGGGGAACACCAACACTGACTGGCCTCCAACTGGCTTTAACTCCACTCTGAGACCAGCCATCCAGACAGTTTTTACTCAGCAAAGTGTCCATCTATCCAAGCCATGAGCAGAATCTTCCTTCAGGAAGATGCTATGGGGAATCACAGTATCACTGTGCCATGGTCTAGCCTTGAGCTCTGTGGTAACAGGTTGGACTTGATGATCTATGAGGTCTCTTCCAACCTTGGTGATACTGTGATACAGTTATAGACAGACAAGGTAAAAGGTAATACAGAAACACAACAGCCCTCCCAGAAACCTGAGTCCCCAGGAGGGGCTCCCAACTGCCCCTTCACCTCCCCCTACCCCTCTCAACCTTACCCCAGTCCCAAAGAAGAATGGAGGTTTGGCCAGGGGGGTAGGAAGCTAAGTGGATTAATCAGAAAAATGGCAGAGAGAGGCTAGAGCTGCAGCTCAGCCAGTTCCCCAGCAGAAGCAAGTGCCTTATCTATGTTCTGATTTTTGGTTTTATACATCTCAGCAAGCCTACGAGCGAAGCAGACATCACCACTGTTTTCCTGTCACAGCCTGTAATCTACTTCTTCTCACCAAAACATTCTAGCTAGGCTCAAACTAGCACAGAGGGTGAGGATTTCAGCAGCCTCCTCAGCCATGCACTTCACCATGGAGTGGGAATTCCTTGTGTCACATTATAACACGTGTGGAGCTAGGCTTGATGGGGCAAATGTGGACTTAAGCACGTTAGCTTGCCCAGACATGTTCTCCTACTCCCCCTGCTTCTGTGCTGGGAGAGGCAACCGTGGGAGGGGAGGGCGAAAGCCGTGGCTTCACCTAATACGGTGAGGCCTGGCAAAGTGCCATTCCCATTGGCTAATCTGTGTCCAATGCCCTACTAGTCACGGGCTGGATATTGATAAAAGGATAAGCAGGTAGCACAGGGGTGGCTGCTGCTTCATTTTGTATCCTGGATTTGCCTGGAAAACTTACCAGGAACAGGCTCCAAATGCCTGCACAGTCTGCCTGCATAGCCAGCAGACGTTGTGCTGAGACTGCACATGGCAAGACATCCTGACTGCTCCTGAAAGTCTCCTGCTAAGACTAGAAGTCCTGGAGATACACAGATCATCCAGAGGAGCCAGGAGACAAGGTCAGAGGTTGTCTGCCTCCTTTCCCCAGAAGCCTGGGAAGAATCAAGTCTCAGCAGCCAACAAGACAGAGTTCCACCTGCTTTGGGTACTCTCTGAATTATACTTTTTCAGTAAATACTTCAAAGCCTCTTCCAGCACAATATTTGCATTTGCCACTTTAAGAAATAAGTGCTCAGGTTTTGCCTGTGCCCTGCCTGTACAAATTCCCAACCTGTGCTTTTTGAACCTGTGAACAAGTCTTCTGGTGAGTTTTAATGTTAATAAACAGTTTTCATAGTTATTAACAATCATCACCTGGATAGCAAAATTAATACAGATTATTACTTCTGCATAATCCCTCACCACATGTCACTGAGAAATGTCTGGCAGAGATACTGTAAATCCACTTGATTTTATCTCTGAGGAAGGCACAATGGTGTGGATAACTTAGAGGTCTCTTCTAATACTGTATCCTAACAAAATACCAGTTCAGTGGTAAAACAAACACAGAAAAACAACCATAAAAACCCCATCCCCCTTCTCACTGCAAGCTGATCCTCCTTACTCTCCCCATTACTCCCAGATTCTATAGGAAATCCTCCTTCTCCACCAACTGCCCACTGAATGCCCAGCCTAGCTGAAACCCATGCTTCAGTATTGAGTGAGTTACCTTCAACTCTCTCTAGGTACCACCAGCATCACGTCTCAGTTAGAAGTTAGAAACATCTATATTCAGTGGAAGACTACTGGATGCACTCATAAACCTTCACAGATTGACTGTGCAGTTTAGGTTGGAAGAAACCTTAATAACCTGTCCATATCACTGACAAAAATGTTGCTGGCAGGACAGATCTATGTTTGCTTTAATACCCAGAGTTCACAAGCCAGTAAGATTTTAAAAGACAACAACAAAGCAATAACAAGAGGAGCAGGCAACTTCTGAACTAACTACAGGATTCCTTACTAGGGCTTAGAATCATAGAATGGTTTAGGTTGGAAGGGACCTCAAACCTCAGCCAGTTCCAACCCCCTGCCACAGGCAGGGACACCTCCCACTAGAACAGGTTGCTCAAGGCCTCATCCAACTTGGCCTTGAATACATCCAGAGAGGGAGCAGCCACAACCTCCCTGGACAACCTGTGCCAGTCTCTCACCACCCTCACTACAAAGAGCTCCTTCCTAACATCCAGTTTCAACATCTTCTCTGCCAGTTTAAACCCATTCCTCCTCATCCTGTCATTAGAAGATCTTGTCAATAGTCCCTCCCCAGCCTTCTTGTAGGTCCCCTTCAGATACTGGAAAGCCACTCCAAGGTATCCTGGAAGCCTTCTCTTCTCAAGGCTGCAGAGCCCAAACTCTCTCAGCCTGTCCTCATAGCAGAGCTGCTGCAGCCCTCTCAGCATCTTGGTGACCTCCTCTGGACTGGCTCAAACTGTTCCATGTTCTTCTTGTGCTGGGGGCTCCAGAACTGCACACCCTCCAAGTAGGGTCTCAGGAGAACAGATTAAAGGGTGAAACTTAAATTGCTTAAAAAACTTTCTTACTGTTCACACCCAAGGAAGATGTCCACACATATAAACTACACATATACTACCCAAAGATTTTCTCTGACAGAACAAAAAGGAGTCCTGTTACTGTAACCTTGCTAGATTTAAGAATTTAGTCCTGCTTGAACATTTGATTTGACTTGCATCATTTTAAAAGACAAAATGACTGTGTGTAACAGCTCTTGTGAGCCGATACAGAGCTGGTGTGCATCACCTGTGACAATGTAAATATTATCTGACTGTTTTCCAAACAGTCTAGCTAACACTGAACAAAACTGACAAGCCCTGGAGGCCTGGATATTTGAGAACTTACCCAGTATTTACTCAGAATCATAGAATCAACCAGGTTGGAAGAGACCTCCAAGCTCATCCAGTGCAACCTAGCACCCAGCCCTATCCAGTCAATTAGACCATGGCACTAAGTGCCTCATCCAGGCTTTGCTTGAACACCCCCAGGGACAGTGACTCCACTACCTCCCTGGGCAGCCCATTCCAATGCCATGATGTGATGCTTACAAATCAAAGTTTTATCAATTCAGTAATCTATTCAGCCTTTAACACTGGCAATTCTTGCACCCCAGAACCTCAGTAAAACCAGAAAAAGGATAAGGATGAAAAACAAGAAACACTTACTAGCATCTCCCAGCACAGAATTAACCCCCTCAAACACCTGCTTTATTGTTATGATGTAAATTTAATAAGAAGCTGTGTGGCACAGTTGACTTGCTGGAGGGCAGGGATGCCATCCACAGGGACCTGGACAGGCTGGAGAGGTGTGCCCAGGCCAGCCTCATGACATTTAACAAGGCCAAGTGTAAGGTCCTGCATCTGGGTCGGTGCAATCCCAGGCACAGCTCCAGGCTGGGTGGTGAATGGCTGAGAGCAGCCCTGAGGAGAAGGACCTGGGGGTCTGGGGTGACGAAAAGCTCAACATGAGCCTGCAGTGTGCACATGCAGCCCAGACAGCAACCCTGTGCTGGGCTGCATCAAGAGCAGTGTGGCCAGCAGGGCAAGGGAGGGGATTCTCCCCCTTTACTCTGCTCTCCTCAGACCCCACCTGGAGTACTGTGTGCAGTTCTGGAGCCCCCAACACAAGAAGGACATGGAACTGCTGGAGCGAGTCCAGAGGAGAGCCACGAAGATGCTCAGAGGGCTGCAGCAGCTCTGCTATGAGGACAGGCTGAGAGAGTTGGGGCTCTGCAGCCTGGAGAAGAGAAGGCTTCGAGGAGACCTTAGAGTGGCTTTCCAGTATCTGAAGGGAGCCTACAGGAAGGCTGGGGAGGGACTATTGACAAGGTCTAGTAATGTCAGGACGAGGGGGAATGGGTTTAAGCTGGAAGAGGGGAGATTTAGACTGGATGTTAGGAGGAAGTTCTTTACAGTGAGGGTGGTGAGACACTGGCACAGGTTGCCCAGGGAGGTTGTGGATGCTTCCTCCCTGGAGGTGTTTAAGGCCAGGCTGGATGAGGCCTTGAGCAGCCTGCTCTAGTGGGAGGTGTCCCTGCCTATGGCAGGGGGTTGGAGCTGGATGATCCTTGAGGTCCCTTCCAACCTAAACCATTCTATGATTCTATGATTTATTTGAAATATCCCACCCAAGATGTTTTCTCAGCCAAAGACTGCAGAGTTCACTGGGGACTTCAAAGCTGCTATCAGTCTCTGCATAGGAAGCATTCAGATACTGCAGTGATGGGCAGCAGTATAAAACTCCAAGATAGAGAGAAAAACCGATCAAATGCCCTCAAGAAAAACTTTCTTTCCATGAAAACTTACTAAACCAAGGCTCAAATTGAAAGGGTAATATTTTTCTATGTAGAGGCAGTTTTTAATCTCTTAACTCTCTATTGTTTGTAGGTTACTCACAAAATGAGATTTCTTTGCTAAGGGCCAAATTCTGCCAGTCTTCTCGCCACTGAGTAATTCCTCCTGTGTATGCAGCACTGTGCTTTCAGCAGAGCTGCTCTGGAGGTGATGTTCAGCTGTGAGCACACCCAGACCAAGGCCCCAAGATAGGGCCCAAAGGGAGAGCACCTCACAAGTTGAAAGTCTCCCAGCATGAACAACGTATTTGTCAGTAAATCACTTTTACAAATAGCAGGATGGAAAATAATACAACTAAACAAATCAGGCTCAAGTTTTTCCTCCAGATGTCTGCTTGAGTATTCCCACTGTCAATGCTGACTACCCAAGAGGTGCAGGAACACTCAGCAGCAACACAAAACACAAACCTGACAAAGCTGGTGAGAATCATAGAATCAAGCAGGTTGGAAGAGACCTCCAACATCATCCAGGCCAACCTAGCACCCAGCCCTAGCCAATCAACCAGACCATGGCACTAAGTGCCTCATCCAGGCTTTGCTTGAACACCTCCAGGAACCGCAACTCCACCACCTCCCTGGGCAGCCCATTCCAATGGCAATCACTCTCTCTGACAACAACTTCCTCCTAACATCCAGCCTAGACCTCCCCTGGCACAACTTCACACTGTGTCCCCTTGTTCTTTTGCTCATTGCCTGGCAGAAGAGACCAACCCCACCTGGCTACAACCTCCCTTCAGGTAGTTGTAGGCAGCAGTGAGGTCTGCCCTGAGCCTCCTCTTCTCCAGGCTGAACAATCCCAACTCCCTCAGCCTCTCCTCACAGGGCTGTGCTCCAGGCCCCTCACCAGCTTCGTCACCCTTCTCTGGACACCTTCCACTACCTCAACATCAGTCTTGAACTGAGGAGTCCAAAACTGGACACGCTACTCAATGTGTGGCATGAGGTGTTCAGAAAAAGCCTGGATGAGGCACTTAGTGCCATGGTCTGGTTGACTGGATAGGGCTGGGTGCTAGGTTGGACTGGATGAGCTTGGAGGTCTTTCCCATCCTGATTGATTCTATGATTCTAAGTCTATCATTTGATTGTTAACCCCCAAAATCTCAGTCTATACACTCCAGAATAGTCAGAACTGCACCATATACCTAAAGCAAGGGAACACTGGGTACATCACAAGCTCTTTGCCTTTTCTGTGTGATTTTTGATCATTTTAGGTACACCCAAGTTAGGTATTCAAGCTTTTCGCTGCAGTCTAGAGGAAGATAAAAACTGGCACAAGCACACATACTGAACATTTAGATCTTTTTCAAACTACTGCACCTCTAGGAATAATAAATACCCATCACTTAATATAACCATGAAAGCTGCTAACAGACCAAAACAGTGAGTATTTTTCAAAGTGTATGTCTCATAAAAACAAACTCCACAAACTGCTAGAAATGCATCTGTCACATTTCTCCTTGTCTAAGCACATCATTATTATCTAACAGCCTTGCACCCCAAACTCTCTAAGTTATTTTTCTAAACTAAAAAGGGAAGAAATTATATCCACCCTCAGTAAAGCAATTTAAGATGCAAGCAAACACTGAAGTTATTTACATATCACTAACATCATTCTGCCAACAACACAGAGTGTTATCTGCAAGAGATACAGAAGCATTTGCTTTTGGAAATAAATTCTATTACCTCTATGTGATGGTTTGGGTGTTCCCTGCACCCCCCACACTTGTGAAAATCACCCAGACTAGACTCAGCCAGTTGGAAATTGAATGAAGCTTTATACTTACAGCTTAGCTCAACATACAAGCAGGTACTTACAATATATACAGCCATAGACAGAAATAAACAAGTTGAAAAGGTAATACAGAAACACAGCAGCCCTCCCAGAAACCAGAGTCCCCAGGAAAGGCTCCAAACCACCCTCCCACCTTACCCCAGACTTTGCTTTATGCAGAAAGTGAGTCTGGAGGGTTGGACGTGGGGGTTAGGAAGCAGATGGATTAGTCACAGACAGCAGGTTAGAGAGAAGTGCAGCCCCAAACACAGAGAGCAAATAACTGCATTACCTATGTTTATGTTCTTGTTTTTATCCATCTCAGCAAGCCTATGAGTGCAGCAGACATCAGCATTGTTTCCTTTTCACAGCCTATCATCTAATTCTTCTCATCAAAATATCCCAGCTAGGCTCAAACTAGCAAACGCTATAAAACAGAAGTCCTTCCCTTGGTCTCCCAATTCCTCTTTTATTCCCTAAGAAACACACATTAGAAGTGAGAGATTTCCCTCTTTGCTTGTAACTGCCATTACAAAAATAAAGGTAACATCTAAACCCTAAGGAGCTCCTGATCATCGAAAGTGCTCAGTACATCCAGCTCCAGTCAAAATTAATAGGAGCTGCTGGTGACTCTGAGGTCCTGAGCTACTGTACAAGCACTGTCCCTTTGAAATCTCAGCCTAACATTTATCAGCAGACAACTTGCTAAAGTGCAAGACAAACGCATCCCATTCCTCCACAGAATGTACTGGCAACCAGCAACAGAACAAGGGGACAGAGTCTCAAGTTGTGCCAGGGGAAGCACAGGCTGGGTGTTAGGAGGAAGTTCTTCACAGAGAGAGTGATTGGCATTGGAATGGGCTGCCCAGGGAGGTGGAGGAGTCATCATCCCTGGGGGTGTTGAAGAAAAGACTGGATGAGGCACTTAGTGCCATTGTTTAGATGACTGGATAGGGCTAGGAGATAGGTTGGACTGGATGATCTTGGAGGTCTCTTCCACCCTGGTTGATTCTATAATTAAAGCACTGAGCAGTTGTAGCAAACATGGATCTGCTACAACAGCCTAGCAAAATGGGAACCCAGTATGAAAAAATGCCATCTCTAGTCCTCACCAAGCACAAGCCCCCTGGTCATTGCACACTAGGATATTTCTAGAGCTCTCATCTGCTGGGAATAGACCTGCACTCTCACACTGACCTCAGCTCTTTTGCACAGTTCCATTTCATTCCCCATGAAGCCAGCCAGCACCATCAGCTAAGCCTTCACATTTGAAATGCCAGCATACTGACACAGGCACCTCCAGAGAACCAAACTGCAGTTACTGCCAGAACCCAAAATCTGCCAGGCAGAAACGTATGGGACAACAGCCATCAAACAGCAAAGACATAGAAAACAGAGCACCAGGAAGCACCAAGGTCATTGTGAACTGACTTCATGCAACTGCAATTCTAAATATTAGGAAAGAAAATGAACAAATTAGCAGTGTGTGAATGGGGAAGGCAGAGTGACTCATGCCAAGGTGATGGGAGTAGCAGAGCACGTGGGTCAACACCGGACACTAGGTACCATCTACCATCCAGGTCCTGGCACTGCTCTGAATGAACCTTCCACTCCTCTCTGCTTCTGTTCCTCATCACCTTTGTGAGCCTGTCTTATTCACATTGCTCATTTTGTACTGATGGTATCCACACCTCATGCCTCTGCTTTTTCAAGGTCTGTCCTTTTTCACTCAAGCATCAGATTACCTCTTTGCCACTCAGGCTTGTTAAAAAGCAAGCATGAACTTATCCAACAATTTCTCCTGACAGCAAATGAGAAAGAGGAAGAAGGAAATAAAATTCTCCTATCTCTACCCTAGAACAGCTGACTAGCACAGAAGGGAAGTTACCTTCTCATAGAATCAACCAGGTTGTGTCTGGAGAGCAGTCAGACAGAGAGGGATCTGGGGGTGCTGATTGATACCCACCTGAACATGAGCCAGCAGTGTGCCCAGGTGGCCAAGAGAGCCAATGGCATCCTGGCCTGCATCAGGAATGGTGTGGCCAGCAGGAGCAGGGAGGTCATTCTGCCCCTGTACTCTGCACTGGTTAGACCACACCTTGAGTACTGTGTCCAGTTCTGGGCCCCCCAGTTTAAGAGGGACATTGAGATGCTTGAACGTGTCCAGAGAAGGGCAACGAGGCTGGTGAGAGGCCTCGAGCACAGCCCTACGAGGAGAGGCTGAGGGAGCTGGGATTGTTTAGCCTGGAGAAGAGGAGGCTCAGGGGAGACCTTATTGCTGTCTACAACTACCTGAGGGGTGGTTGTAGCCAGGAGGAGGTTGCTCTCTTCTCTCAGGCAGCCAGCACCAGAACAAGAGGACACAGCCTCAAGCTGTGCCAGGGGAAATTTAGGCTTGAGGTGAGGAGAAAGTTCTTCACTGAGAGAGTCATTGGCTACTGGAATGGGCTGCCCAGGGAGGTGGTGGAGTCGCCGTCCCTGGAGCTGTTCAAGGCAGGATTGGACATGGCACTTGGTGCCATGGTCTAGCCTTGAGCTCTGTGGTGAAGGGTTGGACTTGCTGATCTGTGAGGTCTCTTCCAACCTTGGTGATACTGTGAAATAATACATACAGGTTGAAGACAGCTTCAAGCTCATGCAGTCCAACCCTGCACCCAGCCCTATCCAATCAACCAGACCATGGCACTAAGTGCCTCATCCAGGCTTTTCTTGAACACCTCCAGAGATGGCAACTTAACAACTAATGATTTCCTCTTCTGTTAAAAGGCAAGGAGGGATGAAGCATAAATACAACTTACTTCATCAGCTGCTGTTGGAGCATGGCTGCCCTATTTCATTACTCAAAACACCCTGTAAAATCTTTGTGGCCATTCCTTCTCCAACTTTCAACACACCAATAGTCTTCCCTTGTTTATAGAATCATACAATGTCAGGGGCTGGAAGGGACCTCACCCCATTCAACCCCCCTGCCAGAGCAGGATCTCCTATACCAGATCACACAGACACATGTTTGGGTTTGGAATATCTCCAGAGAGGGAGACTCCACAACCCACTTGGGCAGCCTGTTCTAGTGCTCTGTCACCTTCATATGGAAAAAAATCCTCCTCATGTTTAAATGAACTTCCTATACCTTGTCCTGTCATTGGGCAGCACTCAGCAGAGCCTGGCTTCAGCCTCCTGGCACTCACCCTTCACATACTTATAACCACTGATGAGGTCACCTATTAGGCTCCTCTACAAAGCCTCAGCTCCCTCAGGCTCTCCTCGTAACAGAGATGTTCCATTCCCTTTCTCATCTTTGTGGCTCTGCAATGGACTCTGTCCAGCATTTCTATGTCCCTCTTGAACTGGGGAGCCCAGAACTGGACACAGTGCTTCAGATGTGGCCTCACCAGGGCAGAGCAGAGAGGCAGGAGAACCTCTCTCTACCTACTAACCACAGCCCTTCTATTACACCCCAGAATGGCATTGCTCCTCCTAGCCACAAGTGCACATTGCTGGCTCAGGGTCAAGCTCCTATCCACTAGGACCCCCAAATCCTTTTCCCCTTTGCTGCCTTCCAACACGTCAGTCCCCATCCTATCCTGTTCCCTGAGGTTGTTCTTTCCCAGGTGACAGAGTCTACACTTGTCCCTGTTGAATTTCATTCCATTTCTCTCTGCCCAGCCCCCCAGCCTGTCCCAGTCTGGCAGAATGGTAGCACAGCCTTCTGGTATGGCAGCCACAGTTCGGGGTCATCAGCAAACTTGCTGGCAGCGCACTCTGTGCCCTCATCCAGGTCGTTGATGAATATATTGAACAGAACTGCTCCCAGTACTGACTTCTGTGGGGCTCCACTAGTTGCAGGCCTCCAAATAGACTCCATCCCATTGACCCCAACTCTCTGGCTTCTTTCCTTCAACCAGTTCCTAAGTGTTCTCACATATTTAAAACAAAGCCTTTGGGACCTCAGGAATCTCCCATCCACAATGTACTCAAGTCAAACAAGCTGTAATTTTAAATAATGCAATTCCTTCCAACACAACAGTAAGGGAAGCACATATGAGAATGTCACAAGCCAAAATGGGAGAGATTAAAAAACAAATGACAGCAAAAACACTAAAATCCTGGCAAGACATAGAACGTCAGGCACAAGAAGACAGTCGGCTCTGATGGATCCATACAAACTACTATTTAGCTAACACCTACCTGTAAATAACTTCTTTGCTATTCCCTTGCTGACTAAGAGACCGCTGCAGATTGGAGAGAAGATAATTCTGAAGGACTCAAACACAGAGCCATCCTCACAGGATACTGATAAAATCGTGACAATCAATCAATACACTCTTCTTATCAGGACCTGATGGGAGGCTCCACAAGGACCAGTAAGGCTGAAGGCTGCATGCTGAATGAAAAGATTTTCCCTCCATTACTTAGAAGGATGAAGTAGTCCTTTGCACTCTTAATCAAGGTGTTCACTGAGTTTGTAATGTGTCCTGGAAAAACACAGTCCAAAGCACCATCTGAATCTCTACAACAGTGTAATCTGGGCCCTGATTTAGAATAGAATCAACCAGGTTGGAAGAGACCTCCAAGATCATCCAGTCCAACCAAGCACCCAGCCCTAGCCAATCAACCAGACCATGGCACTAAGTGCCTCATCCAGGCTTTTCTTGGACACCTGCAGGGACGGTGACTCCACCACCTCCCTGGGCAGCCCATTCCAATGCCAATCACTCTCTCTGACAACAACTTCCTCCTAACATCCAGCCTAGACCTCCCCTGGCACAACTTCACACTGTGTCCCCTTGTGTTGCTGCTTGCCTGGCAGAAGAGACCAACCCCACCTGGCTACAGCCTCCCTTCAGGTAGTTGTAGACAGCAATGAGGTCTGCCCTGAGCCTCCTCTTCTGCAGGCTGCACACCCCCAGCTCCCTCAGCCTCTCCTCACAGGGCTGTGCTCCAGGCCCCTCACAAGCTTTGTCGTCCTTCTCCGGACACGTTCCAGTATCTCAACACCTCTCTTGAATTGAGGGGTTCAGAACTTCGATGCATTTGCTCAGAGCGCAGTAACAACATTCCCATCTCCCAGTTATGTCCAAAAAAATGAAAAAGTGAGGATGCTACACAAGTCTATCCCCAAACTCCCACTAAGTCAGTTTAAGCTTCTATAGCCTGAGTCCATCGTTTGCATGCAGCATTACAGGAGCAAACAAGGCATATGGCACTTCTCTGAATGGGCTCTGAAGATCAGTTAATGTTGATAAAGCCCACTGAAAACTAAAATGACTTCTACATGCTAAGTGTTACCACCACCAGGGATCCATTTCAGTAAAAGCAGGGCATAAAGTGAAGGAAACAAAACTTATTTCTTCTGTCCAGCACAATTATTGCCAGACTTAGGCATGCTAAAAACACCCAATAATTCATCTAACACAGTAAATTAGTGCTTATGCTATTAAGTTTAAACAATCTTATGCTGAAAGCTTTTCAAACTGCAGGAAATTGCACGTTGTACAGGGACAACTGTATACAATTACAGTGATTTCACAAAATGGCAGATAGCAGAAACTGAGTGGCCAGCAAGGCTTCTAAATCACACAGATAAGCACATCCTGGGCAGACGGTAGCCTACAGCGCTCTCGTGGCTTTTTTCCCAGAGAGGGAGGCCATAGCCATAACCCCAAAATTCCTGGTGTGACTTGATGCACTGCATTTGTGAGGACAAGCAGACAGGTGTGATCAGCACCTACCACTACTGCCATCCCAGAATCACAGAATCAACCAGGTTGGAAGAGACCTCCAACATCATCCAGGCCAACCTGTAACTCAGCCCTAGCCAATCAACCAGACCATGGCACTAAGTGCCTCAGCCAGGCTTGGCTTCAACACCTCCAGGCACAGTGACTCCACCACCTCCCTGGGCAGCCCATTCCAATGCCAATCACTCTCTCTGCCAACAACTTCCTCCTAACATCCAGCCCAGACCTCCCCTGCCACAACTTGAGACTGTGTCCCCTTGTTGTGTTGCTGGAGAATTGCCATACATCAGCCAGGTTTATTATCATCACATCCTATCCCACCAACCAGCACCACTGTAGAAGTGCTACAGGAAAGCACACTTTTAACAGAAATAACTTGATCAATCCTCACATTTCTTTAGGATGAAAAAGCTCTGAAGAGTACAAACAAAATCAAGTGAGTCTGATGTTCTCCCAGGCAGAAAGCTCCCAGCTGCTTTACTAGAGACCACAGCAATCCCTCTGCTTTATGCTTCTTTTCACAAAGGATTGTTTAACAGTACTTCATGCAGCTTTACCTTGACACAGTAAACGTCACCTTGATACAGCCCTGGTAAGGCATTCAGCTTACCAAGACCTACTGCACACTTCATCAAACACCTGAAGGGCTGCAGTGCCTCTGACTTTTTTCTGATGTCTCTTAGATATATAGAAGGATTAAAAGTAGATTTTATGAATGAAAAACCAGGCAGGGACTTGTACGACAAGAACCATCAGTACTATTCTTTGTCTTATTCATTGTACCATTAGCAGCTCTTTTCATCACCTAACTCCCTTCAGTTAAGCCGTGTCAGTAGTGTCATTTGCAGACGAGTATGTACTACACTGTTCTGTTGCATATGGTAGATTACTGGTTTGTATATATCAGCTCAATTCAAGAGAGATGTTGAGGTGCTAGAACGTGTCTAGAGAAGGGCAACAAAGCTGGTGAGGGGCCTGGAACACAAACCCTATGAGGAGAGGCTGAGGGAGCTGGGGTTGTTTAGCCTGCAGAAGAAGAGGCTCAGGGGGGACCTCACTGCTGTCTACAACTACCTGAAGGGAGGCTGTAGCCAGGTGGGGTTGGGCTCTGCTGCCAGGCAACCAGCAACAGAACAAGGGGACACAGTCTCAAGCTGTGCCAGGGGAGGTCTAGGCTGGATGTCAGGAGGAAGTTGTTGGCAGAGAGAGTGATTGGCATTGGAATGGGCTGCCCAGGGAGATGGTGAGGTCACCATCCCTGGAGTTGTTCAATAATGAGCCTAGATGAGGCACTTAGTGCAATGGTCTGGTTGACTGGCTAGGGCTGGGTGATTGGTTGGACTGGATGATCTTGGAGATCTCTTCCAACCTGACTGATTCTATGATGATAACGATCTAGTTCCAACCTCCCAGCCATGCCCAGGGACACCCTACCCTAGAGCAGGCCAGCCAGAGCCTCACCCCTCCTGGCATTAAGCACCTCCAGCCATTGGGCCTCAATCACCTCCCTGGGCAACCCAGTCCATGCTCTCACTACACTCATGCTGAACAACTTCCTCCTCACGTCAAGTCTGCACCTATCCACCTCCAGCTTTGCTCCATTGCCCCTAGTCCTGTCACTCGCTGATAGCCTAAAAAGTCCCTCCCCAAAAAAGTCCTCCCCTAGCATTCTAGGATGAATGCTAAATGATTGCTGCTGGTAACACCATCTTTGCAAAATATTGTTTTGTTTGTCTTATTACAGTAGCATTTGCAAGATAAAATATTCTGACTGACAAGTTACAGGCTCGTTTGCATGTTCATAGAAAACTGAAATTTGGATTTTAAGCTGTGTGTGATGCTTCATTAATAGACAATCAGCAGCCTGCATCACAGACAGACCAGCTAAGCTCTAGGACACTTAATTAATTTTTAATATTTCATAGTTCATTAAAAGCTGAGAGATCACTAATGCAGCTCAGACCCCCTGTCAGGAACCAAAAGATGTAAGGAAAAGGTCATCTACTTACTAACTGGCATCCAACCAAAGTCGCCACCATAAAATAAGAGAACAGAAATGACAACTGCTTCTCTAAGAGAATCCATCATCTTGCATGATACCAACAAGCAGCATTTATTTATATGCTTGTCCCCAAATAAAAGGTCAGAGAGATGTGAGAAAGAAGAAATAAGGATTGCAGCCTTTGTCTAAGCAAGAAGTAGTTCCTTCCCTTTAAAGCAAACTCAGCAGCAACAGCCTTTGAAGACCAAAAGAAGAAACAATTCCCAACCACATAAAGAAACTAACAAGTCCCTTATATGGCCAGGAATTACAATGTCTTTTTTTTCCTTCCCACAGCCAGAAAAATTAGAACAAGAGGGAGAAATAGAGCAAACTTTAAACACTCGATTCTCTGAGCACCAGGGAATTCACACAGGCACATCATTCCAGCTTTAAGAACTGCTAATACTTTCTTCTTTAAAAGGGAAGGAGGACATCACATCAACCGAGTCCCTGAAATCCAGATTTTAGCTCTCCTCCTGTAACTATGGATACCTAGTTTTAAGAACCTTTTGTGATGTAGCGGTACAAGAGGCTCCCTTATCTCCTCCTCTGCCAAAAATGCTTCCATCTGAAGTCCCCCTAATCTCCTTTTATCATGCAGGTCACCACTGCACCACCTCAAGGTTGTGCTAGCTCTGGCACCTCACATCTAAAATAGCCCTCTGCCCTATCTACTGCATCTTCAGCTTGCATCTCACCCTCCAACAACCACAGAGCAAAGTTTGTCAGCTTCTCACCCATGAAGGCAACCAGAGTGCACTGAAGGTTGTTTCAAATCACCAAAGTTTGACTCGCAGACAAGTCAAACAGGACTTGATGGTCGATCCAGTCCTGCTGCCTCCTGCCAGCGTGAGGCTGAAGGCAGAAAGGTCAGGCTCCCGGGCAGCATCCATACTGAACTTTGAGTGGCCCGGCCTGGCTAGCCTCTAAATATAGCTATGGAAGGGGGTGGGGAGGGGAGCAGAACAGAAGCCAAATAAGCAATCAGTTAAATAAAATAACCTCATGTTGGTCCACCCGTAAGACTCTCCCTGACATGCTCTGCAGCAGAGTATTTAAGTGCAGTTTCAAGATTTATTCTATTAATGCAAAGTCACACAAGAAAAAAAAATGCTGCTTGGTTTATACTTTGGGAAGGGCAATACAAATTTGTTCAATGACTTTTATCCTTGAATAACTTTGAATCTCACAGGAGTGACATGCCTTCCATTACATGACAGCCCATGTATCATCAGCAACTCTGCCCTGGTGAGACCCCATCTTGAATACTGTGTTCAGTTTTAGGCTCCCCAGGGACAGGGATCTGCTGGAGAGGGTCCAGCAGAGGGTTAGGAGGATGATAAGGGGACAGGAGGGCATGGCTTATGGGGAGAGGCTGAGGGACCTGGGGCTGTTTAGTCTGAAGAAGACTGAGAGGGGATTTGATAAATGTTTATAAGTATCTGAGGGCTGGCCAAGAGTGGGGGGACAGGCTCTGCTCACTGCTGCCTGGGATAGGACAAGGAGCAATGGATATAAGTTGCAGCAAGAGAGGTTCTGCCTCAACACAAGGGGGAACTTCTTTACTGTAAGGGTCCTGGAGCACTGGCACAGAATCCCCTGAGAGGTTGTGGGGTCTCCTTTCAAGGCCTGTCTGGATGTGTTCCTCTGATCTGTGTTAGATAGGATTGTCCTGCTCTGGCAGGGGGGTTGGATTCGATGATCTCTTTGGGTCCCTTCCAACCCCTAACATCCTGTGACCTGTGATCCACACAGTATCAACTATAACACCTATGTCATGGAGACACCAACAAGGAACAACGTATGCAAGTGTTTTACATCGTAAAAATGTAATCTGAACACATCTTCTGGCTTCTGCTACAATCTGTGCAAGTCAGACGGTTTAATTCGTTTGCATCTGAATGAAGTCAATGCAATTAATAGAGGAGCCCTCATCCAAACAATTTCATCTGCACAGCTTTACCACGAATGAAACTCAGAAATGTAAATATTTACTTTCCTAATAAATTACTGTGTTTGATGCTAAAGTCGACTTGACAACAAATAAACAGAGCAGGAAATTTATTCCCATCATGGTTGCAAGCAAGGAGCTACAGAAAGAAGCTACACAAGAAGGAAGAAAAAAAAAATCTTTGCATCCAAAAATAGGAAAAAAGAAAAAAAAAATCATCTTTTTGTCTGAATTTGACAGTGTCAGGCCTGAGAAGTCTTTCAGATAATATAAACTTCCAGGAGAAGATTAGACTCTTGCTATAAACGAGGAACATCAAAAAGAGAGTATGGCTGCGGAATTGCATAGGAGCCTGCGATCTGCAAGGACAGACAGGACAAGCAACCTCTGCTTCACTTCTCCAGTTAGAACCGCCGCATCCTCAGGAAAGACCCAGGCAGAACACCGGCGGCTTTCAAAGAGGCCATACAGTGTTTTCATCTTAAGAATTACCCAAATAAAAGCAGAACCAGTTCTTTCTTCTGTCCTTTACTTTTCTGCAGATTAACCACAAGTTTCTGCCACAGAAATCCCTGATCTTTGTTAGAGGCATTAGGCATCGTGCACAGCATCTCCTCCAGCAGGCTTCCACTACAAATAAATCACATCTCAAATGTGGCAGAGAGAAGCAAACAGAAAGAGCATCTTGGGTTTGCTACTCATATTCTAGAATTATAAATCAGAAAAAATAATGTTAAATAGCTATTACAGTCATAGGAAACCCCAAATGCTGTTAAATATAACACAAAGCATGTCTTCTCCCACGTGTACAATGTGGAATCATTTGGATAAACAGCTGTTTCTTTTGCTGTCTCAGTTTTGCCACGAAGAACAGTAGTTTGTGGGCCTGATCCTGCCTTGCTGAAGACAACTGAAGCTCTTTCAAAGGAAGCAGAACAGATGATGCCTCTCACTATAACTTCTACTGAAGGATATTACTGTTAATGAGCTACTTATATACATATTGGTATGTTATTCTGCACCAGTAGACACCATACTCAAGGTGATACCCTACATATTCAAAGCAATTCTCTGTGCAAAAGTGAGTGGTGGAGGGAAGCTTAGAAGTAAACAGTCTTGCTCATACAAGTGGGACAGCAGTCGTCAAACACCACTACACCAACACAACATAGGCTGTGATAACAGCCGAGTAAATCACTGGTCTCCATCTCTCTTCTCTGCTCTTCTGCAGTCTTTGGTACAGAACAACTCTATCACAAAAACTCTTATTCACACATGCTTTTGATACTACACTGTTTAATCACACACAGCTGCAGCTGATGAGACTGCTACAAAACACCATTTTAATGCACCACTCAAGTTCTGGAGACATGTGAACCATTTTCCTCTACGTAAAATTCCTCATATTAAAGAACTTTCCTTTAAGGAAAAAAAAAAAAAAAAGGCACCAAACAAAACCAACCACAACAATAATAACACCCAGGAAAAAAAAATAAAAGCAGTTCACTCAGTTTTTGAAATCTGCTTCTCTTCCCAGACACTTTCCAATGAGCTTGTTCGTAAGTGAATTCAAAAGGCTCTGCTTGGAGCACAGATAGCAACAAATACACTTCCCCATACACCAACTGAAAAAAAACAGTACACCCTGCTTGCAATTATATGCACAAGGAACTCTGGCCAGACTACTTAGAGCAAGATCCAAAATGAACTCAGCCATCCTATTTGAAATGCATCTTTCATCTCGTTCAGGGAAATGTAAGCGCTGAGAGTCGGATGACTTCCACCAAGACACTTGAATTCAAGTGGAAATATTCCACCAAGCTTACTTTGAAAGGCTCCATACATTAAAAAAAATAAAAAATAAAATCAAACCAGTCCAGTTTTGAAGCACTGTATTTTACTTTCAAAGGGCATCTTGTATAGAATCATAGAATGCTTTAGGTTGGAAGGGACCTCAAGGGTCATCCAGCTCCAACCCCCTGCCATAGGCAGGGACACCTCCCACTAGAGCAGGTTGCTCAAGACCTCATCCAGCCTGGCCTTAAACGCCTCCAGGGAGGAAGCATCCACAACCTCCCTGGCCAACCTCTGCCAGTGTCTTACCATCCTCACTGTAAAGAGCTTACTCCTAACATCCAGTCTAAATCTCCCCTCTTCCAGCTTAAACCCATTCCCCCTCGTCCTGACATTACCAGATCTTGTCAATAGTCCCTCCCCAGCCTTCCTGTAGGCTCCCTTCAGATACTGCAAAGCCACTCTAAGGTCTCCTCGAAGCCTTCTCTTCTGCAGGCTGCAGAGCCCCAACTCTCTCAGCCTGTCCTCATAGCAGAGCTGCTGCAGCCCTCTGAGCATCTTCGTGGCTCCCCTCTGGACTGGCTCCAGCAGTTCCATGTCCTTCTTGTGTTGGGGGCTCCAGAACTGCACACAGTACTCCAGGGGGGGGCTGAGGAGAGCAGAGTAAAGGGGGAGAATCCCCTCCCTTGCCCTGCTGCCCACACTGCTCTTGATGCAGCCCAGCACAGGGTTGCTGTCTGGGCTGCATGTGCACACTGTCGGCTCATGTTGAGCTTTTTGTCAACCCAGACATCCAGGTCCCTCTATAAGGCCTTCTAATTGATCATTATTAACACACAGCATTTGCCACAGGAAGCTGTATGTAGCCTAATCCAACAATCATTTCTAACTTTCATCTTTTACTATGGAGGTAATACACCTGCTTGCAATACAGGAATATGTAAATGCTGGCAAGAGTAAAAATGTGAACTTCCATTTTCCAGAGTTTTTTTTTTCTGGGGGGGAAGGGGAGGGTGTCGGTGAGTTTATTTAAACAGACTTGGATTGAGGCAACACATGAAAGGAAGATCAACCAAGAGATTCAACATCATTGTAATATATATCACACAGCAGTGTAAGTATTTTTATCCAGGCATGCAGCGAGATGTGGCCAACAGCAGCACAAAACAACTGAGTTCATATATTTCTGCATTTTTCAGAGGAATATAACTTATCTTTCTCACTCTTTGACCAACAAAACACTGGACTTTAACACAAAATTTACAGTCAGGCTTAAGTATTTTCAAATGGTATTTGAACAAATTCACAGATCTTTTGGGCAGCTCTTAGAGTCATTTAAAACACACTGTGATGTACTGAATCAAACAGGGGCTAAACACAAACAAACTTCATTCCTAGAAATGCATTTCTCTATTTGCAAGTATTTGCTTTTACTTTGGCACAATCACATGGGCTCCAGCTAGACTTTTGAGCTCTGGCAGCAATCCAAGCTGCAGATGGTTGGAAATGCAGCCCGAAATCAGTATGTGGTTGATGAATTACTCCTTACACCTGACCCCTGCTTCACACCAGGCACCAAACACAATTTGAACACTACCAGCCAGAGAAGCCCTGTCAGATACCTCCATATCTGGAATGCTTTCTTCAAGGTCTTCTATATGGCCAGATGGCCAATGTGGTAAACTCACTAAACAGAAACCTGAGTGACAAAAGAGGTGAAATTGGTAGGTACAAGGTGAAGAGAGGCAAGATTATTGCACTGATTCCAAAACTACATTTTGTAAAAGAGGCTGACCTGGCATGCAGGTGTGCTCATGGCACACAACTGAAAAGGGTCTCCAACTCCTGCACATGCTCTTAAAACAGTAAGACGTAAACAACACACCCAAAAGCGTACCTCTAAAATTACCTTATCAAGCATAAATTCTTACGAGCACACTCGCCTGTATTTCCCAAGTGCTTTTTCCCCAGCTGGGGCATGTAGCTGTCACTTCACCAACACGCTCCTTAAGCCACTCCTGCCTGTGGACCAGTCTGTACACTTGATACCCAGAGTCAGAATTGCATTCACATAGGTGCTGGGAAATCACACCTCCTTTCGCATGAGTTCACATGCATGTCAGGCAGCTATTGTGGGTGCCCAGCAAATACTGCCTCTCCAGTCTTTCAGCCTTTTGACTAGGTAAGAGTCAACACCTTGAGAGTTAAATTACCAAACTCAAACCATAACAAATAGCTAAGAAATATCTTGAGAATGCATGAATGCAAACCACACAGAAATAGCTGCTAAACTGGCATATTTTTACCCCAAAGGCAGGTACAGCAATTGTAAACCAAACAGTTCCTGTCAACAGGTAACTCCAGCACCTCCTCCTTTCTAGCCAAGTGATATGGATCTTTGCAGTAGACTGTTTGAAGAGAAAGTTTACCGCTGTGCTAGGTGTAATCATAAGCTGCAGAGGACAAAGATAAAACACAACATCCACTAAACCGAAGCAACTCTTTCAAATATAATCAAATAATTAAGTTAATATTCCTCCTCTCCTTTCTCATACCATTACACGATATTTTAGGGTGCTTCTTTTTGTTTTCCTCTGTGCAAAACAGCAAAGAGAAAAGAATTTGCTTTGGCAAGCAAGCAACTAAAGAGAGAAATTCAGACCACAGCAAAAGATTTGGCGTGATTATAATTTCGTATGTGACAATGCACAATGTATTACAGTAAACCAATTGAGTAGCTTAGAAAATTTACTTAACATCTCAAAATAAAAGGCTACTCTATATTGTCATCAGATATACATGATCTGAACCACATCCATGCAGGAGTCTTTGCAGCAAGAACGCAGGAGTTACAACAGCAACCAAAGATCGTTATTCCAATATCAACTCCTAGGACAACCAGACTCTGCTCTCAGGATCTGCCGAAAGAAATCCCAACACTCTACTTTCAAACTACAGTTGTCAGACAGCGCCATACCAAAACGAGAAAAGCGAGGTTGTGTCTTTCCTCAAGCTCAGTGCTTGTCCTTTGGAGACATTTTAAATTCCTTGCAATTGTCTCTAGAAAATTGACCTTCCCCCTTTCCTTTATCTGTCTGAATGACAATGGATTTGTCTAAACCTGCAATTAAAGTTCAGTAGTAGCATCTGATAATGAAGAAGCACAAATAAACCTAATAATGAGTGCATGCTTCATGTTTCACAAAAGGCCACGATATACTAAAATTTAAAGCAATCAGACAAACATATGGAATCCATTTTATCCTATTTATAATCCCATTACCCATACTGCTATACATTTGCACCATTTCTGCACAACAACGTGCTGGCTATGTTAGAAGACACATAGACCATAGACTGAGATCCTGCACAGCTCTTTGCTCCCCTGTGAGAAGGACATGATGTACACAGTACTTCTTATAGAAGACTGGAGACAACTTCACCAAACAGAAGCAAAAGCAGCACTGCACTCAAACGTGCTGGGGAACATGGATTGCCAATTTTTGCCTATCAAACATGATGCCACTCTGCCTTTCACAAACTTTCTTAATTACAAATGAACGTATACACACACAGCTTACATGACTAAGAGCATAAAAAAATTCCTTCTGTACAGCTGAATCCTACCATCCTTAGTACAAAGTGGTTTTGGAAAATAAAAAGCTGGAATGCACAGGACAGCTGGAATCATACAAGGGTTTATTAATATCCATTGCTCCAATAGGCATGATAAAAGATGCAGCTCCCAACCCAACATTATTTGATGACCCAACTGTTAGTTTCAGACATACAATGGATCTAACTGCTTTAAAATGTCCCAAAAGCGGATGGCTAGCTTTAAAGTTAACAAAACCCAGATGCTGCCTATCTACACTACTCTAAACGACGAAGGGCTACAGAAGAAAAATGTTTGTGCATACGCACATGCCTACATGTGTAGGTGCTTATTAATTAGGCTTTGTGTGTGCACTTCACTGTGGAACAAGGACAGTAAATTTAATGCTATATAAAATGTATCCCCAGTTTGAAATGTTACCTGTCTGTATAGTGCAGACACAAATGACTTTTCACAGGGTTGATAATTTTATATACTGACTATAAAAGTGCACTGATTTTTTTTTTAAGCACTGAGTTAAGCCATAGTATGGAAAAAATTGTTATTATTTTAAACTCAAATACAAGGTTTATTTCCTCAGAAGACTTATTTTATAAAAATGAGGGAGGTTGTTTGCTCATTTAAGAAAAAAAGAGAGCGAGAAAAAAGAATTTAATAGAAAAAAGACCAGCAAAATGTAAGCTATGTGAGTAAAAGGCACAGAACATCCAATATTTCTCCTCTAATAGTCAAGGCTTTTGTTCTTTGAAAAAACACCATCAATTGTTTCATGTCCTTGGCTTGCCTGTGTCCCCCAGCCCCCTAAACAGTTAAAGCTATAGGCAATATTGCAGTCAAGCTAGTGACCAGCAGCTGCTGCAACAGCAACATTGCACACTAAACAGTCAAAAAGGTAAAATGCAATTTGGATCGACCTTGAAAGGAAGGGGTGGGGGGGTTAGAAAAATAATAAGGAAAAAAACCAAACAAACCACAATAATAACCATTCAAAAAAAAAAAATTTCAAAGGCTAAATTTTATACCAAAACCCAAAAAATAATCTGCACATCATGAAAGAAACAGCAGAAAAAAGAAGCAAGAGGTAACTCTGCCATGAATCAAGGCTGTAATGATATTGAGTGCTAGATGTGTCATTGCAACCCCAACCAGCGTTCAGTTGCATCTGTGACAGTTACTTCATTTATATAATGCCCTAGTCAGGCTATACATGTTAATGGGAAAATAATTTGATTAGCAAGAAAAGATAACTTATGGCTTTCAGAACTGCACCCTGATAAACACGCTTGGAACCAGAAGTCTGGATAAGTCAGCCCCCCTTCACCACACACAGAGGCATACGTCAGATGTCCCATGTGTTAAATCTGCCACAGAGGCGTTGTGTGTGTGTGTGTGTATGCGGTGCCATATGCATGTGTGCATCCTGCCTGAATTTCTTCCCCCTAAAGAATGTTCGTTTATTGACAGAAACTGTCCATCCATGGCTGTGAGGCCACACTTCAGAACAGGATGTTTTTTCCCCACCGATTTTTTTAAGTTGTTTTTCTCTTTTTTAATTTTAAAGAACACAGTGTTCTTACAGGGTATGCAAACTTTCGGTTTAGGGGTTTGTTCCTGGGCCTTGGTCACACAGGAAATCTTCTTCAGAGCACACTGTTATACAATAGCATTAAAAAAATAAAGCCATAATTAACTAACCCATGGCCAGGTAGCATCGACTTCGCTCAGCCTCTTGAGGGGAGGCAGGCCTGCTTTACAGTCTGCTGGCAGTTCAACAATTAAGAAGAAAGAAAAACGAAGAGCCTGCATTTGGATACGCCCTAACGAAGTGTTTATCCTGTATTTCCAGACATTCAAATGCAACCGAGTACCACTGTACCATCTTCAATATTTTAACGATCATCACATGCAACGCAATTCAATGAAACAAACTCCACCAGCTTTAGAGCAGGCTGTCTCCGAGCTTTCCTCCCTCCGAGCTCCACATCATCTCTTCCTCTTCTAAAAGTTTGAGTTGCCACAGCTTTTCTAACAGCAAAATGCTTCTACGCTCCGAATAAACTGTAGAAATCACTGGAAGAGCAACCAAAACAGTGCTTCGTGCCCGATGCTGTCCAGAGCAATCTTTATTTCATGCCATAATAAACACACTACCTGCCCAGTGTTACGACAGCGTTAACAGCACCGGTCTCCCCAAACAATAAAAGGAATTAGCCGACGCCAGCAGCCCTCGGGGGAAAAAATAATTTTTTTTTTTAAAAAAAGAAAGAAAGGAAGGGCAGACATTAACCTTCCTGCCTCGCTCACGCCTGCTTTCTGCCTACCAGCTCGGTTTTGCATGACACCGAACCCGAAGAAGCGACGGAAGAATCACTTAAGAGGAGAAGCGAGCCCGCAATTTGCGCGGCTCCGCTCTCCGTCACCAGCCCAGTCCCAGCCCCGCCGTACCCTACCTTGGTTTGGAGATAGTGAGGGTAGTAATAGGTGTACTGGGGGTACATTGGCTGCTGGTCCAGGCGTTTGCCCATGTAGCTGGAGTCCTTCTGGCTGGTGCAGGGAACTCGTTGGCAGGGTATAGTGCCCCAGGGCCTTTTCTTCCTTTCACGCCGCTATTCCTGACAGCGCGGCCGATGGGGGAGGCTGCCGAGACTTCCGAGCAGTCTACCGAGCCGCCTTCCAGCGCAGCCGAAAACGCGCCCGCACGTACATAAATGTGGAGGGGGGGCGGGCGAGCTGGAAACCCCCTACCCGACTGCCCGCGGCGGAGCAGTCCGCCTCCCCGGCTGGCAGCAGCGTGCCTCCGGCGCTGCCCGCTACCCGGCTGGGGAAGGGAAACGTCCTGCGAGAGGAGGCGACGAGACAGTGCAACTCCAGACCTCCGCAGAGCCTCCCGCCCGCTGTTCTCGTCCTCTCTCCTCGGCTCGCCCCGCTGTGGAGCCCTCCCCCCTCGCTCCCCANGGAAGGGAAGAGCCTTCCCCGAGCTAGTTGCCGCTGCCTCCCTCACGGAGTGACATGGTGCTCAGGACTCGTCCTGTCTTTCATTCAAACCCCCTCCGCGCCGCGCCGCCGGTGGGAGGGACCTCGGCGCGCCGCTCCCCCGGGAGGCCGGCGCAGGCCGCGCCACCGCCTCCGCGACGCGACCGTCTCCGCCACCGCCACCGCGCCCGCGGCCCAGCGCCCCGCCCCGCCCCGCCCCTGCCCGCGGGCCCACCGCAGCTGGGGGCGCCGGAAAGCGGCTGTGGGAGCCGGGGAGTCCTGCGGCGGGGGGGCGGAGTGTGTGTGTGTGGGTAGGGAAGCCGCACAACTTACTGTTTATTTGGGTTTGGGGTTTTGGGGTTGGTGTCTTTTAAAGAAGCGGGCAGGGTCACGGAGCCTGGTTTGCGGAGCAGGGAAGTCGTCGACCTCCCCGCCAGGCCCCCACGGAAAACTGTACCGTCATCTGGCACTTAGCGGAGAGGCGACCCGGGCCCGGACATATTAAACGCATACTTTGTTAGACCATTTATGTAAGACTTAGTTTGAAGTTGGAACAAAATGGAGGAAGAGGATAAAAAAGAAAGTCTTTCTGCCTGACTTGAGGGTGCCTTCAGCCAGGCGTCTGAAAATGCCACAGTGCCACGGGAGTTAACCGACAGCTCTGTTTGCCCCCAACGCGGGCGGGCTCCCCCCAGCCGTCGCAGCGCCCCACGGCCTCCGCCCCGCAGTCCCCCGGGCGCGGGCGAAGCCAGGTGTGGCACCCGCACCGGTGCGGAGCCGCACACCTGCTGCAGATCGCGGGCGTGTCGGGCCGGTGTCAGCACAGCCCTCCCAAATACCGGCTCTCCGGGAGACTCGGAGGAAGAGGATGCCTTGCGAAGGAGCTATAAATCATCCGTAAGTGTGTGAATAACCAAACGGCTCTTCCTGTACACAAATCCCAGCGTTTCTCTCCTTTTTTCAGTCACTCCTTTAACACGTCATCATATTCCCAGGCCTTTCTACAGTGCCTTTGCCTGTTTGTGGGGGGTGGGGCAGTTAAAACAGGGGAGAGAGCAGTTTCCTTTGGTTTTTATTGAAGTCGTCGGTAGTATTGCAGTAGGGTTTGTCAGCTGCTGTATTGTCAACCAAATTACTTCAGGGGAAAAAAAACAATTATAGAAATAATTTCTTTAAAGGGACACTTCTCAAGGCTAGTAGAGCTAAAATTAGGCTTTCCAGCTGTGTTTTGGTTTGTGGGCATGTGCTTGCACATGACAGGAACATGGAAATATCACACTTTACTCTGGCACTTTGCTGTTCTCATAAACAGAGGATGGATGTTATGGGTCCTGTATCTGCCCCACAGCCAGTTAGCTCACAGGCAAAAAGCAGGCAGCTGAAGGAGACAGGCGGTTTGGGAAGCTGTGCACGTGCTCCAGGTGCTGCCTACGTATGCTATACTTTAATCACCAGATATTGGTAATTGTTGGTATTTCATAGTCTCACAGTATTACCAAGGTTGGAAGAGACCTCATAGATCATCAAGTCCAACCTGTTAGCACAGAGCTCAAGGCTAGACCATGGCACCAAGTGTCACGTCCAATCCTGCCTTGAACAGCTCCAGGGACGGCGACTCCACCACCTCCCTGGGCAGCCCATTCCAGTAGCCAGTGACTCTCAGTGAAGAACTTTCTCCTCACCTCAAGCCTAAATTTCCCCTGGTG
>WAAF01005448.1:66224-88793 GCA_013400475.1 Tricholaema leucomelas
ATCTGAAGGGAGCCTACAGGAAGGCTGGGGAGGGACTATTGACAAGGTCTGGGAATGTCAGGACGAGGGGGAATGGGTTTGAACTGGAGGAGGGGAGATTTAGACTGGATGTTAGGAGGAAGTTCTTTACAGTGAGGGTGGTGAGACACTGGCACAGGTTGCCCAGGGAGGTTGTGGATGCTTCCTCCCTGGAGGTGTTTAAGGCCAGGCTGGATGAGTCCTTGAGCAAGCTGCTCTAGTGGGAGGTGTCCCTGCCTATGGCAGGGGGTTGGAGCTGGATGATCCTTGGGGTCCCTTCCAACCTAAACCATTCTATGATTCTGTGATTCTATATAAAGTTCATTAAGAGCAGAGTAATTTGATCTCATAAACTGAGGATCCAATGAATCTCACCTCTTTCTGACTTCTTGTCAAGAAAAGGATTTAAAGGCATTTCTGGCAGGTAGAGAGGCACACAGGCTTCCTTCTGCTCAGTTACACAGCCCTGACATCAACACACCTATCCTTTCAAAACCTTGCAAAATGCATCAGTTAAAAAACCATAAAACCAGTCTTCCCCAAAGACTTCTCACTTTGCACACAACCCTGTAAAAATGAGAAAAGTCTGAAAGGAAAGGAGAGTGCCTACAGAGTGCCACTCATCTCTTGTCAGAAGAACCAGTAGAGTTCTCTGGGCATTTTCACATTTCCCTCCAGGGCCTCCGTTTGAGTAAACTGCTGGTTTGGTAGAGCTCTATCATTTCAGCTATATCCATCCTGTGGATCTTGCTTTCCTCTCAAATCCATAGTGAGAAAATTCAGCCAAAATGTTTGTCCTTTCCTTTTTTTCTCAAGAAACATACAAGGCTTTTGTCCTATGCTGGAATAAAATGGTGCCAAATGTAGGCAAATATGTCCAAGCTCATTCAGCTTCTTATCCTTGGATAGTGCCTGGAAGAACCCCAAAGGAAGGCAAAGTTTCTTACTACATATGGAAACAAGACTTCAGATTTGGCCAGATGAGTGCCAGGCATATGCCTTTTGCCTTTTGCCTCTCTTGGGAAAATTCTTAGGATTTAGCCACATGAGAAACATGAGGATGTAGCCAGGTGGGGTTTTCTCCCAGGCAACCAGCAATAGAAGAAGGGGACACAGTCTCAAGTTGTGCCAGGGGAGGTCTAAGCTGGATGTTAGGAGGAAGTTGTTGGCAGAGAGAGTGATTGGCATTGGAATGGGCTGCCCAGGGAGGTGGTGGAGTTGCTGTCCCTGGATGTGTTGAAGCAAAGCCTGGCTGAGGCACTTAGTGCCATGGTCTAGATGACTGGGCAGGTCTGGGTGCTAGATTGGACTGGATGATCTCAGAGGTCTCTTCCAACCTGGTTGATTCTATGATTTGATATTACATAGGTTCCTGCATTCCCAGCAAGTACATCCTTGGATTTTCAATATCCATTTCCCTTCCAGCTTCCATAGACAGACAGACAGGGGATGGCTGCTACCTGTCACAGGGAAGCTATGGAGAGGTGTGCACACAGAAACAGAAGCTGTGCAGGGCAGAACTGGTCTCACTTGCGCAGCATAGCAGGAGGCAAAGCTGACACATGTGACAGGAGATGTTGGCACTTTACTACTGCTGTGGATAACTGCATTATTTGTGCAATTATGACACTTCTGTGCCATTAGGGTATTGCCCATCATGAACTCAGATGAAGAGGTGTGAAGGAGGAAGCATAAAAGGAGACCGAGGGGAGAAAAGGGGATATGCTTAGGTTATATGGGGAGATGAGGACTGGCATAAAAGGAGTCCAGAGTGAGTGAGTATAGTTATCTAGAGTAGAGAAGAATCAAATGACAACTGGAAATGCTTGTGCAAAATAGGACATAAGATAAAGAATCAACTAAAATGAAGAATTAAACAGCAGCAGCGATGACAATCAGACAGTAGAGCTGAAATTATCTGGAGAGGTCTAGAGAGGACAAGAAGGGAGCCAGAATAGAATCATAGAATGAATCATAGAATCATAGAATGGTTTAAGTTGGAAGGGACCAAGGATCATCCAGCTCCAACCCCCTGCCATAGGCAGGGACACCTCCCACTAGAGCAGGTTGCTCAAGGCCTCATCCAGCCTGGCCTTAAACCCCTCCAGGGAGGAAGCATCCACAACCTCCCTGGGCAACCTGTGCCAGTGTCTCACCACCCTCACTGTAAAGAACTTCCTCCTAACATCCAGTCTAAATCTCCCCTCTGCCAGCTTAAACCCATCCCCCCTCGTCCTGACATTCCCAGACCTTGTCAATAGTCCCTCCCCAGCCTTCCTGTAGGCTCCCTTCAGATACTGCAAAGCCACTCTAAGGTCTCCTCGAAGCCTTCTCTTCTCCAGGCTGCAGAGCCCCAACTCTCTCAGCCTGTCCTCATAGCAGAGCTGCTGCAGCCCTCTCAGCATCTTCGTGGCTCTCCTCTGGACTGGCTCCAGCAGTTCCATGTCCTTCTTGTATTGGGGGCTCCAGAACTGCACACAGTACTCCAGGTGGGGGTGAGAATATGGAAGGGGGCAGAGAAATGTGTGAGGAAAGAAGAGGACAGCTCTTTCTGCCTACATCCTGACTGCCAACCCCCAATTCCTGCTGTTGACCATCCCTCTGTCGTCACGAAATATCATCTATGTCCAGCTGCAAAGTAATTCAGCCCCTTCTAGCAGTGGTCCACGCAGATGATTAAAATCTAATGCTGCCAGACTCTCCATGTCTGTCTCTGTGAAAAACAGGCAGATTTCCATCCTGCTGACAATTCATTTGTCAATATGCTGTGGGATGGCATTTTCACTTTTGTTGTTGGTTTTTTTTTTTTTCAAGCTAAAACCTTTTCCACACATAAATGGAATTAAAAGAACATGGGGGGAAGTTCCATGCGAGCCCACATTTAAGGTTAATAAGTAATAAGATAATTATAATGAATAATAAGAAGATAATGATTGTTCACAGAGAAGCACATTATGACTGTGAAGATAACCATTACTCTGTAATTTTGTACCTTTCAAACACTTGACATTGCAACCTTAATGCCTTTTTAACCTTGTTTTTGCCTGTGTGGTGACGTTATGCAATCTCCAGACGCCATCTGCAGCCTTGGTATTTTCTTGATCTCATTCAAACAAATTTTAGTGCTATGTTTGAGCAGAGATCAGCTCATCAAGCAACAGCCAGCAGATAGTGAGTGCCACATTCGGTTGTTTCCTCTACACACATTGATGATTCCTATCTCAACAGCTGGCATCACACTACAAGCTCTTAGGCTTGGTTTGTCAGCTTTAAAGCCTCTGTGTTTATGACAGCTCTGTCAGAATTTTGCTTCTCCCATTGGTCTAACAACCAAACTGAAGTTAATGAGGCTTCAGGATACAATTAAATATTTAATGGTTCCATTAGGGTGGTGGCCAGGACTGTGCCATCAACCATTCTCTTCATTCCTTTTCGTCTGCCTCTGCAATGATTATGGGAATTGTACAGGCTGTCCTCCTCTGCCAGACCCCTGCTTAGACAATGAAGCTAGGCATATTTCTCTAACTGGAAAGGCATCCAACAGGCCATCATCGTATTTCACAGTGTCACCAAGATTGGAAGAGACCTCATAGATCATCAAGTCCAACCTGTTACCACAGAGCTCAAGGCTAGACCATGGCACCAAGTGCCACGTCCAATCCTGCCTTGAACAGCTCCAGGGACGGCGACTCCACCACCTCCCTGGGCAGCCCATTCCAGTAGCCAATGACTCTCTCAGTGAAGAACTTTCTCCTCACCTCAAGCCTAAATTTCCCCTGGCGCAGCCTGAGGCTGTGTCCTCTTGTTCTGGTGCTGGCTGCCTGAGAGAAGAGAGCAACCTCCTCCTGGCTACAACCACCCCTCAGGTAGTTGTAGACAGCAATAAGGTCTGCCCTGAGCCTCCTCTTCTCCAGGCTAAACAATCCCAGCTCCCTCAGCCTCTCCTTGTAGGGCTGTGCTCGAGGCCTCTCCCCAGCCTCGTTGCCCTTCTCTGGACACATTCAAGCATCTCAATGTCCCTCTTAAACTGGGGGGCCCAGAACTGGACACAGTACTCAAGGTGTGGTCTAACCAGTGCAGAGTGCAGGGGCAGAATGACCTCCCTGCTCCTGCTGGCCACACCATTCCTGATGCAGGCCAGGATGCCATTGGCCCTATTGGCCACCTGGGCACACTGCTGGCTCATGTTCAGGTGGGTATCCATCAGCACCCCCAGATCCCTCTCTGTCTGGCTGCTCTCCAGCCACTCCAACCCCAGCCTGTATCTCTGCATGGGGTTGTTGTGGCCAAAGTGCAGCCCTTGGCACTTGGACTTTTCCAAGCTTGCTGCTAGGAGAAGCAATTGCTTTTGCATTTTTTCAGGTGTTACATATTCTAGCTGCAAATGTCAGTTCTTAGCAAGCACTTAGCTCTTAGTTCCAAAGTATTGTAATGTTAGTACATGCCTCATAGGACTCCTTGCCACTCTGGAACTCTGAGTCTCCTAAGAGTCACTGCAAGTCCCTAAACATCTGCATTATTCAGACTGCAATCCTAACCTGTACCATGTAGAAACCATCTCTCCTCTACCTGCACGCTTATGTGCAGGTTGTTCCCTTGGTAGCTGAGATTTCCATTTGCCATAAAGGAACCATAAATGCAGCAAAAGGTGGAAACAGCTCACTGACTCAGCTGTCTGTGGAGCACACCTTTGCATTTCTGGCTGTGTGACTGCAGCAGTCTTGGCAGCCTGAGTGAAAAAGAGGAGTTAATGCTAAACAATGTTACATAAAAGCCATTTTCTACTCAGCACTCTTCAAACAGCAGGAGAAACATGTCGTACGTGTGAAGTGAGAGATCAGGTGGGAGGAAAGTGTAATGAAGAATGATAGGGCAAATGAAGGAACCTCTCTGCGTGCCTCTCTGAATTGCTCTTTTCTATTATTAGGTGTTTGGCTATAAGAGGAGGGTGACAGATTCTGTGCTCTCTCACTGTCACGGCAGATCACCTATTTCCTCAACATTACAAAGAGCAGTGTATGAACATTACGTTGCTAATTTTATGCAGTGATTTAGCTGCTGCCCCCTTTTGTGGAGGGAACAACAGCTGAGTCATGAGTTAGCCTTTTAGCAGCCCTATCCAGCAAAGCACATTACATATTACATGTTGGGTTTTGTTTTTAATTGGAAGCACTGGTATCAGAACGCTTAGGTGCATCACTCCTACAAAGACAAATGAATTCCACTGTGCTGCTTTGAAAAGGACCAACTCTGAAGTGAAGTGATGAATGGCTTTCTATAGACAAACACTTATGGATACATAACCCACGATCCAGCTAGGCCAATAGATGGTGGTGTGCCATTGCAGATTTCAGCCCCACAGAACTGTCCAGAAGCATCTTCACCTGGTTCAGCAGAACTCTCTTTGAACTGTCTTGTGCTAGTTTGAAGCTAGCTAGAATGTTCTGGTGAGAAGAACTAGATTACAGGCTGAGAAAGGGAAACAATGGTGATGTCTACTTCGCTCATAGGCTTGCTGAGATGTATAAGAATGAAAAGCAAAACATAGATAATCACTTCTCTCAAGAGTCTCCCTTGGGCTGCTGCTAGGGAACTGGCTGAGCTGCACCTTACTCTCTAACCTCACCCTCCATTTTGGACTAAACCACTTTGCTTCCTAACCCCCTGGCTGAACCTCCATTCTTCCCTGGGACTGGGGTAAGGTTGAGAGGGGTAGGGGGAAGGTGAAGGGGTGGTTGAGAGCCCCTCCTGGGGACTCAGGTTTCTGGGAGGGGAGTTGTGTTTCTGTATTCCCTTTTACCTTGTCTATTTCTGTCTATAACTGTCTATACTGTAACTATCTGCTTGTACATTGTGCCAGCTGTAAATATAAGCTTCATTCAATTTCCAGAGCTGGCTGAGTCTCGTCTGGGTGATTTCTAAAGTGGGGGGGGCCAGAGAACACCCAAACCATCACATGTCTCCTGAACCAGCTATTTAAAAACACCCCTTCCAGCAGCAAACTTTGCAAGCTGCACACCCTGCTACTTGCTCCAGCTCCTCAAGGAACCACAATGTCTGTGGCTGGCTGTGCTCAGCATGTGGCTCCAGTGTACCTCCAGTGCTCAGTCCCCAGCTCTGGCCTCTTTAGACCTGCTGTGTGTTGCACATCCACCAGCATGAATACCTATGTTCTAAATTGCTCTAAATTGCCTGTTGTCCCTGTGTATAAATACCCAACCCTGTGTTTGAACCTTGTAAACAAGTTTTCTGGTGAGATTTAATATTTTCATAGTTATTACTAGTCTTTGCCTGGATGTCAATATTAATCACCATAGACTCATAGAATCATAGAATCAAGCAGGTTGGAAGAGACCTCCAAGCTCATCCAATCCAACCTAGCACCCAGCCCTGTCCAGTGAACCAGACTATGACACTAAATGCCTCATCCAGTCTTTTCTTGAACACCTGCAGGGACAGTGACTCTACCACCTCCCTGGGCAGCCCATTCCAGTGGAGCTAGAATATGTATTGTGCAGTTGTGCCTTCTGCCATAGCAGAAAGGAGCCTCTCGGCTCCCCCTAGAGGGCAAGCAGCATATAGGTCACAAGATTCTCTTTCCAACTCTTTCACCTGTTTATTATTGCTAGTTTTTCTTAATTCATAGAATCATCAACCCGAGTGGAAGATTGTTCTTAACTGCCTGTTTTCCCCGTATATAAATACCCAACCATTCGTTTGAACCTTGTAAATAGGATTTCTGGTGAGATTTAGTATTAATAAACTAGTTTCATAGTTATTAATAATCTTTGCCTGAATATCAGTATTAATGCCAGTATCAATTCTGCATCAATCAATAACAATCCCCTAGTCTGTAGGGATAGTGAGGATTGATCCAGCTTGGATGCAGAACCCTGCACTTGCTCTTGTTGAACCTGATGTGGTTCACCTGAGCACACCTTTCCAACTTGTCCAGGTCCCTCTGGATGACCTCTCATCCCTCTGGCATCTTGACAGCACCACTCAGCTTGGTGTCATCTGCACACTTGCTGCTGGTGCACTCCATCCCACTGTCTATATCATTGAAAAAAAAAATTAAGCAGTACAGGTCTGTGAAGGATTATGCAAAATGAATAATCTGTATTAATTTTGCTATCCAGGCAATGATTGTTAATACCTATGAAACTGTTTTTTAACATTGAAACTCACCAGAAACTTATTCACAGGTTCAAAAAACAATGCACAGGTTGGAAATTTATACAGGCAGGGCACAGGCAAAACCTGAGCAATTATTACTTTAAGTGGCAAATGCAAATATTATACTGGAAGAGGCTTTGAAGTATTTACTCACAAAATTATAAATCAGAGAGTACCCAAAGCAGGTGGAACTCTGTCCGATTGGCCACTGAGACCTGATTTCTCCCAGGCTTCTAGAAAGGAGGCAGACAATCCCTGACCATGTCCCCAGCTCCTCTGGATGATCTGTGTATCTCCAGGACTTGTAGTCTAGGCAGGACCTTCAGGTGCAGAAGGCAGATGTCATGCTGACCACACNCCTATGAAACTGTTTTTTAACATTGAAACTCACCAGAAACTTATTCACAGGTTCAAAAAACAATGCACAGGTTGGAAATTTATACAGGCAGGGCACAGGCAAAACCTGAGCAATTATTACTTAAAGTGGCAAATGCAAATATTACACTGGAAGAGGCTTTGAAGTATTTACTCACAAAATTATAAATCAGAGAGTACCCAAAGCAGGTGGAACTCTGTCCGATTGGCCACTGAGACCTGATTTCTCCCAGGCTTCTAGAAAGGAGGCAGACAATCCCTGACCATGTCCCCAGCTCCTCTGGATGATCTGTGTATCTCCAGGACTTGTAGTCTAGGCAGGACCTTCAGGTGCAGAAGGCAGATGTCATGCTGACCACACAGGCCGATTGCATGCAGACATCCTGGGTCTGCTCCTGGTAACTCATGACAGCGGAGTTTACCAGGCAGGCAATAAGGCAGTGTGCAATAGCAGCACATCTGGGCACAGCAGAGAGAGCAGGAAAAGAGCAGGGAAGCAAAAGGAGTGAAGCAAAAGCAGGTTGTTCACCTGCCTATCTCCTTTTATCAATGTGGGACGAGGCTAATTACCCTTTTGACACAGAATAGTCAATCAGAATGGCAGTTAGCCAAACCTTACTTATTAGACAGAGCCATAGGCTCACTTTTCCCTAATTTGGGAAAAGCACAGGCCTTGCACCAGGCAGGCACAAGCTAAGTGTGTACTTTACACCACAGGGCCCTGGGCAGGCCAGACCCAGTGCCTCCAGGTTCTTTTGTGTCCATTTCCCACACCTGCCTCCCTGGCAGAGCAGAAAAACATGCCTAGGCAAGGCAGGACATGTATAAACCTATTTTGGACCTATCAGGCCTAGCACAACAAGGTCCCAGTACAGACCCTAGATGGGCACCACTTGGCACTGCTCTCCATTGAGTCTTCAAGCCATCGAGCTTCTAATTTTCACCTTATTCATTTTATATCACACAACAGAAAGTATATGAAAAGTCAATTTGCAGAGTAAGCAGATAAAATTTCTCAAGTACCAGAATTAAAACTGCTTATTCCACCACAACTGCTCCCCTAAGCCTCCTCATTAGAATAAAATCTGTGGAATTACATCTAGTTCTAAAGTGAGGACCCCTTGCCCCCACGCTAATGTTCTCAGTGTTGTATGGGCATTGCTAACCAAATGACAAAATACCTCATATTTTATTTTCTTACCACCTTTTAATGTGATACCATAATTATTGTACAGTAGTGAGACTGTGCTCTGAAGACAGAATTATTAATGCTTGCCTAGAGACTTGAGCAGGTGTTTTTCACTACAGTGGCAGTGCACTTCCTAATACATGCAAATTTATCTCCCTAACGCCTAAAAAGATACAGAGCTACGTTCATCTCCAGCTAACAGGTACACAGCTGAGGCACATACAGAATTAATTTAAAAGCCATCCCTTGGCTTTTGGTGCACATTTTAAGGAAGGGCCTGTGCTTTCAGAATATTGTCTATCACGCAGCACATACTATTTAAGGGTGCTTCAGCTAGGAGATAGATGCTGACTGTTCCCAACTCATATGTACACTGAGGGAGGGCTTCAGGTAGACCATCTCTGCCATGGCTCCGCTGCCAGCTGAAAACCTGAAACTGTTTCTCAAGCCTAAACCACAAAGTGATGGAGTGCTTGATATCAACAAGACCCTCTTGTATCCCACTGTGGGGTCAGCCCATTGAACTGCGGCAGCGAAACTTGTGGATATCACGGCAGCAAAGACCTGCTGAGCATTGGCAGGAGGGTGCTTCTGCAAGCCTTGGACACACATGTTCATCTCAATCTTCTTGCTCAGTAAGCATAATTCCACTCTTACAGCAAGGGAAAACAGAGATTTTTAACAGGAAGGGGTGGGAAATCATAATTTAAAATCTTAACGGGGGAGGTCTAGGCTGGATGTTAGGAGGAAGTTGTTGTCAGAGAGAGTGATTGGCGTTGGAATGGGCTGCCCAGGGAGGTGGTGGAGTCACCGTCCCTGGAGGTGTTCAAGAAAAGACTGTCTGGGGCACTTAGTGCCATGGTCTGGTTGACTGGATAGGGCTGGGTGCTAGGTTGGACTGGATGAGCTTGGAGGTCTCTTCCAACCTGGTCGATTCTATGATTCAATAAGCAGTTGCTTGAGTCCTTTTCCATACATCAATTACACTGAATTGTAAAATTATCAGAGAATGAAGCAATGATTTTACAAACTAGAGAGGTAAAATAGACTCCAAAGGATTAGCATTCACAGTAATTATCACCTCCATACTAAATTGAGCAATGGATTTTTCTGAATGGGATATTTCTTTATAGCAGAACCATGAGATACTCTTTTTAAAGGCATCTGTAATATCTTACTTTCCACATGCCTTTTGGTTCTTTTGCTCTTTGCTACAGCCACTTAGAAGTAGTAATCTTGACTGAAGACACTGGTGCATATTCTTACTGAGATATCATAATACTATGGGGAGGAACAAACAAGCTACACGTGATCCTGTTTGGAAAGACAGAGCAGAGTTCTCCACTTGAGGATTTCTGGTCTCTGATGGAATACAGTGCAACCCAAGTAAACAAAAATAGCATTGTGGTTAAGATACTGGACTAAACTTGGAAGATATCTTCTGGTTCCTGGCTCTGCTGCAGGCATTCTGTGTGTCCTTGGATAAATGCCTCTTGTAAGGCTAATTTCATTTGTGTAACCATGTACATAGAACAAGCCTCATAAACAACCTATAAATATAAACACTTGAAATATTTTTTAAGGTCCAATCTCTCATGTTTAGTGAGGGATTTCATGTTCTTTTGGGAAATATGAAAGTGTTTGCTAGGGCTGAAGGCATGAGATGGGTTTGGATCTATCTCAATTTCAGTGGCATCTGTGTGCACATTTAAATTTGGCATGTGCAGACCATTATGACAAAAAAGAGTCTCCATTTCTCATTTTCTTTGTCAGACTGGAGTTGTTCCAAATTATAGGAACTCAGAGTGCAGGAAGCAAGAAGAAACATGTATAGATGATGATATCTTTGAAATATGCACTGGCTCAGGGTCATTTTTATTCAAAATTCTTGGAAACACCCTGTCAAAATCTGCGTGGATGCACAACAGTTGTGATTATTCACACAGACTCTGCTGTAAATCACAGACTCAGCACAGAATCACAGAAACATCCAGGCTGGAAAAGACCCCCAGGATCACCAAGTCCAACCTTTAACCCTACTCAACAAGATTCACCTTAAAACATATCCCTAAGCACCACATCCAAATTATATGTACATCTGGAAGTTACATGTCTCAGCACACACAACACATGGAGCCATATGGTTCACAAGTAAACTCGTACAGGAAAGAAGATTCCAGCACAAATGCAGATTTGCCAGATTTTCTGGCTAAGGTGGAATTTCACTGTTTGTGGTGCCAACTACTCCTTTGCTGCTTCAGGAGTTTGTTGTTGCTCTGACAGCTTCCGCTACAGACATCCAGAAATCCCAGGTAAACAACTGCTGCTCACAGCAGGTCTCCATCAGGTGAGCAGCAAGTGCAATATACCATAAACCCTAGGAGTAGTGTGCTAGTTTGAGCCTAGCTGGGATGTTTTGGTGAGAGGAATTAGATCATAGGCCGAGAAATGAAAACAATGGTGAGGTCTACTTCCCTCACAGCCTTGCTGAGATGTGTAAAGAAGAAAGGCAAAACAAAGATAAAGTCACTTTGCTTGGGCACTTGGCTCTGGGCTGTGCTCTCAGCTCTTTGCCTGCTGGGGAGCTGAGGCTGCNCCAGCAAACACAAACTGTGTCAAGGTTAGATCACCACAGTACTCCCATAGTAGTCTCAATTCTTGTTCAGCCTGTTTCTTTTCAAGAAAAGTTATTGTTGACCTTCTATGAGGTAGATGAAACAGAAAGTAACAGAAGTAAGTATACATTTTGTAAGTCTGTATCTGTTGTCTGCACTTACCATGTATGTTGTTGTGGTAGGCTTGATAGGCCCAAAATAGGCGTTTACATATCCTGGCTTGCCTAGGCATGTTTTTCTGCTCCACCAGGGAGGCAAGCACGGGAAGAGAACACAAAGCCACCCAAGCCACTGAGTCTGGCCTGCCCAGGGTCCTGTGGTAAACAAGGTACACACACTGAGCTTGTGCCTGCCTAGTGCAAGGTCTGTGCTTTTCCCAAATTTGGGTAAAAGCAAGCCTGCGGCCTTGCCTAATAAATAAGGTTTGGCTAACTGCCATTCTGATTGGCTGTTCTGTGTCCAAAGGGCAATTAATCTTGGCCCACATGGATAAAAGGAGATATGCAGGTGAACAACGTGCTCTCTGCTGTGCTCAGTCATGCTCTGTCATTGGCCGCTGCAATTGCCTACTGCCTTATTGTTTGCCAGTGAACTCCACTGTCACGAGTTGCCAGGAGCAGACCCTGGATGCCTGCACACGATCAGCCTGTGTGGTCAGCGTGACATGGTGCTGAGACTGCACATCACACCACATCCTGCGTCTACATCTGAAAGTCCTGCTTAGAAGTTCTAGGCATACACAGATCATCCAGAGGAGCCAGGAGACAAGGTCAGAGATTGTCTGCCTCCTTTCCCCAGAAGCCTAGGAAGAATCAAGTACCACAGCTAGCAAGACAGAGTTCCCTGAAAGCGTTTGGGCACTGTCTGGACTGTGGCTAGCCACCACGAGTCAGGTAATAATAATAATTTGTGAGTAAATGCTTCAAAGCCTCTTTGTAATTCTCCATTGCCTTCTGCCATGAGCAGAAAGAGCTCCTTGAGCCCATCGAGTGGACAAGCAGTACACTGACCGCAAGCAGCATTTGACCACAGGAATCTTCTCTTCCAGTTTGATTAATGTTTATGTGTGTGTTAGTTTGAAGCTAGCTAGAATGTTTTGGTGAGAAGAACTAGATAATAGGCTGGGAAATGAAAACAATGGGGAGGTCTACCTCTTTCACAATCTTGCTGAGATGTGTAGAAAGGAAAAGCAAAACAAAAGATAAAGTCACTTTTGCTCTGCACTTCACTGGGGCACTCCGCTTTGGGCTTTGGGTGTTCCCTGCCCCCCCACACTTTGTAAATCACCCAGACTAGACTCAGCCAGCTCTGGAAATTGAATGAAGCTTATATTTACAGCTGGCACAATAGACAAGCAGAGAGTTACAGTATAGACAGATATAGACAGAAATATACAAGGTAAAAGGTAATACAGAAACACAACAGCCCTCCCAGAAACCTGAGTCCACAGGAGGGGGTCTCAACCACCCCTCACCTTCCCCCTACCCCTCTCAACCTTACCCCAGTCCCAAGGAAGAATGGAGGTTCGGCCAGGGGGATTAAGAAGCAAAGGTGAATCAGCCAAAGCAAATGGAGGGTGAGGTTAGAAAGCAAGATGGAGTTCAGCCAGCAGCCTCAGCTCCCCAGCAGGCAAAGAGCTGAGAGCAAAGCCCAGTTCCACTGTGCCTTAGCCTTCCTGACCTCATCCCTGCATAACTGGGTAACATCCCTATACTCTTCCCAGGATGTCTCTCTCTTCTTCCACTTCCTATGTAGTCCCAACTTGCCTTTTAGTTTGACCATTAGGTCTTGACTCAGCAATAGTGCTCTCTTGCCTTCCTTGCCCAGTTTCTTACACCTGGAGATTGAGGTCTCTTGCACTCTGTGGAAAGCATCCTTAAAGATCTGCCAGGTCTGTTCCACCCTTTTGTTTCTGAGGACCATTTCCCATAGGTTCCTATTTACTAACTTCTTCAAGAGCTGCATAGCCTAAGATTGTTAGAATACCAAACCCCATCAATTCCTAACATGAAAAAAGGGAGCAGGCAAAAAGACAAAATTAAGGATCTAAGCCAAAGATACCTGCTATTTCCAAGTGAAAATCATCTGTTTAGGTGATATGCATCTAGAAAACCTGTGGCTGCAGCTTCTGCAGGAGCTGATAATTCAAATGTAACCAGCTGTATATGTATAAAATGCAACTATAATGTTAGGTTGGTGGCTCTTTTTTGGACAGAAGCCCTAATGCATTAGATTTACTTCAAGTATTAGAGTTACTTCAAGTATTAGAGTTACTTCAAGTGAATGCAAGTTCATTTAAGGGCAAAATTGTGAGAGTTACTTCAAGTATTAGAGTGACTTCAAGTGAATGCAAGTTCATTTAAGGGTAAAAGTGTGTTTATAGAACTGCCCCTGTCATCTGGTCTGTTTGTGAATTAATAGCTTTAGCAATTAGGAACTGAGTCTTACCAAGCAGTACCCTTTTGTAAGGGAAAGGAGAGAAGATATCAAATGAAGAACCAGTGCCCTCTCTTCTTGCCTCTTAGGAATGGGCTGAGCTATTGGGTGAATGCCTCTGCACTGGGATGTCTTGGTAACAATAAGGCCTGTGGCAAAACAAGAATCTTGATGTTCCCAAGAGCCTGTTAATTAAGGCAAGTATGCTGTCTGGGGAGCTGAAGTGGAGAAAATGAGTCTGTAATAATGTTGCATTGCAATATCAAACCATTATGAATAACATTCATAATGCCATGAGATACCCTGCAGAAGAGGGCTAGCAATACTGAAGAAAACAGAAAGAAAAGCTTCCTATTTTGTTGAAGCTGAGGCTACATTGGCAGCTCAGCAGTCAACTGCATCTAACAATTACTCAGGAACAAGTTTTACAGCAAGTGTGTGTAGTTTCTTGCTTGTATCCTTTCAGCATCTCTCTCTTTTTCCCCCTCCCTCCTTTTTTAGCATAATGACAAGGGCATTGCTGTGTTCACTGAAATGCCTCCAATGTCTCCAAGTGCATGCAAACTGTAATGAATATCACATTGGCCACTGTCTCATACTGCCCCTGTATTGCTGCTTTCTGTTTTTCAGGGAAGTATGTTCAACATACACCCACAGAGTAAACCCAAAATGAGGCTTAAATCATCTTGTTCAGGGCAACAGAGAATAATGACTGTGTCTTCAATGAGGGGCATGATTACAACAAGCTGTCAAAGGAAACTTTAAGAAGGTTTGGGGGCAGGGGGAATTAAATGCTATTTACCTCTGTCAAAGCAGAATGAGTAAGGGTAATGAGTAATAACCCTGAGAAAATGACAAGAAGAGGGAGCATTCTCAGCACCATGAGTGGGAAATTAATCAAGTCTTGCTTTTGTTAACAGGTGTTACACAATAAATTCACAGTATCACAGCATCAAAGTATCACCAAGGTTGGAAGAGACCTCACAGATCATCAAGTCCAACCCTTTACCACAGAGCTCAAGGCTAGACCATGGCACCAAGTGCCACGTCCAATCCTGCCTTGAACAGCTCCAGGGACGGCGACTCCACCACCTCCCTGGGCAGCCCATTCCAGTAGCCAATGACTCTCTCACTGAAGAACTTTCTCCTCACCTCGAGCCTAAATTTCCCCTGGCACAGCTTGAGGCTGTGTCCTCTTGTTCTGGTGCTGGCTGCCTGAGAGAAGAGAGCAACCTCCTCCTGGCTACAACCACCCCTCAGGTAGTTGTAGACAGCAATGAGGTCTGCCCTGAGCCTCCTCTTCTCCAGGCTAAACAATCCCAGCTCCCTCAGCCTCTCCTCGTAGGGCTGTGCTCGAGGCCTCTCCCCAGCCTCGTTGCCCTTCTCTGGACACGTTCAAGCATCTCAATGTCCCTCTTCAACTGGGGGGCCCAGAACTGAACACAGTACTCAAGGTGTGACCTAACCAGTGCAGAGTACAGGGGCAGAATGACCTCCCTGCTCCTGCTGACCACACCATTCCTGATGCAGGCCAGGATGCCATTGGCTCTCCTGGCCACCTGGGCACACTGCTGGCTCATGTTCAGGCAGGTAAATTCCTTGTGTGCCATCCCAAAAAAGCATCTTTAATATCAGAAAGGTTCTAATAGGAAGCAATGAGGAAAAATGCTGCCTTGTCCTTGCATCACATCCTTTGCAAATGTCTCAAAGCACCTTCCAGTTCAACACAGTAAAGGAAATTCTGAACCTCAGTATCTTAGAGTGTTTTGATTTCCAGTTATGGAGAAAAGACAATGCCTGACACTAAATGGTAAACAATGGATCCATGACTATGAGGTCCCTTTAGACAACACTCAATAATTTTCAGGAAGCTTTGTGTAAGGGCTGACACTGTACTTAGTGGTGTGCCTACTGAAGGTACACAGATCTGGACATTTGATTATGTTTAAACAGCCTGGATCCCGAAGCTGGGGAATAGTTAGTACAAGTCAGGAGAAGTGTGCCCAGTAGGTCGAGGGAGGTGATTCTCCCCCTCTACTCCACTCTGCTGAGACCCCACCGGGAGTACTGCATCCAGTTCTGGAGCCCCCATTACAAGAAGGATGTGGAGATGCTGGAGTGTGTCCAGAGAAGGGCCAGGAGGATGCTCAGAGGGCTGCAGCAGCTCTGCTGTGAGCACAGACTGAAAGAGTTGGGGCTGTGCAGTCTGCAGAAGAGGAGGCTCCCAGGTGACCTTCTTGTGGCCTTCCAGGATCTGAAGAGGGCTACAAAAGAGCTGGGGAGGGACTTTTTAGGCTGTCAGGGAGTGACAGGAGTGGGGGGAATGGAGCAAAGCTGGAGGTGGGGAGATTCAGCCTGGCCTTGAGGAGGAAGTTGTTGACATGGGAGTGGTGAGAGCCTGGAATAGGTTGCCCAGAGAGGTGGTTGAGGCCCCATCCCTGGATGTGTTTAAGGCCAGGCTGGCTGAGGCTGTGGGCAGCCTGCTCTAGGGTAGGGTGTCCCTGGGCATGGCAGGGGGGTTGGAACTGGCTGATGCTTGTGTTCCCTTCCAACCCTGACTGATTCTATGCTAAGTCACAGCAGCACATTGCAGTGGTATAAACAGAAGACTGAAAATGAGGAAATTCTTAGTTCTAAAATGAGATCCCTGCCCACAAAAAAATTAATGCAGCATCTTAAGTCACCTGCCCTCTCCTCCCACTTAGACAGAAACAGTAATAGGTAACTACCAGTCTCAGTGAAGCACTGGATGGATTAAATGAATTAACAAAATGGATTAAGTATGTTCACTTTAACACATTTTGAAGAGGAAAAAGGCTCTGCAAGGATTAAATATTATTGAAGTTGTTAGCAGAAGATCTTTTCAAGGGGGAATGATTACACTTCCTTTCTTTATGTGTCAATTACTTACTAATGCAGCAAAACAAATAATTATTAGATTTGACAAGGAATGTTTTTCACTGTATCTCTTGATTTGACATACAAGTAAAAATGTTATTTAGTAGACCCAAAGATGTTCCCAAACCATTTTTGAGGGATACAAATCTAAGACTTTCTGTGCAAATTACCATCTCTAATGTCCAGTTCAGCTTAGTCTCATACACTTCTACAGACCTTAGATTGATCTAAGTCTGTGATTGGCTAGGGCTGGGTGCTAGGTTGGACTGGATGATATTGGAGGTCTCATCCAACCTGGTTGATTCTATGATTCTATGAAGAAATAGGCATGTACAAAGCCTGTTATCACTACTCCTTGTAAAATTATTTAGAATCATAGAATCATAGAATGGTTTAGGTTGGAAGGGACCTCAAGGATCATCCAGCCCCAACCCCCTGCCATAGGCAGGGACACCTCCCACTGGAGCAGCTTGCTCAAGGCCTCATCCAGCCTGGCTTTAAACACCTCCAGGGAGGAAGCATCCACAACCTCCCTGGGCAACCTGTGCCAGTGTCTCACCACCCTCACTGTAAAGAACTTCCTCCTAACATCCAGTCTAAATCTCCCCTCTGCCAGCTTAAACCCATTCCCCCTCGTCCTGACATTCCCAGACCTTGTCAATAGTCCCTCCCCAGCCTTCCTGTAGGCTCCCTTCAGATACTGCAAAGCCACTCTAAGGTCTCCTCGAAGCCTTCTCCTCTCCAGGCTGCAGAGCCCCAACTCTCTCAGCCTGTCCTCAGAGCAGAGCTGCTGCAGCCCTCTGATCATCTTTGTGGCTCTCCTCTGGACTCTCTCCAGCAGTTCCATGTCCTTCTTGTGTTGGGGGCTCCAGAACTGCACACAGACCATTTCAGAGCTTGTGAGATGTGGCTTCTACCTCCACCTTCAGATTTATCAAGGCATTTTCAAAGTCTAAATCTCATTCTCAAAATAAATCTAAAACGAAAAGAAAAAAGGAAAAGAAAGCCAAAGGCTACTCCTAAGCAAAAGCCCAAAGCATTTAATGTTCTGTAGGAAACAGCTAATGTCAACCTTCATGTCTCAATCAAAAGCTATGAAAAAGGCATTATTATCAGATTGTAAAACTCTGACCTTAAAACCAGTTCAGGCCTCTGAAACACAAGCAGCACATCTTGCCAAGATCATTCTGCCTTTTATATCACAAATCAAATTTACAAATTGCAGTAAATTAACTCCCCCACCCCCACCAACTCACTGTAGCTGTGGTGAGGGATGTAGTCAGCAGAAGGCTGGTAGTGAGTATGAATGAGCCTGAACAGGAGGGCAGTGTTCAGAAAAGACCCTCTAAGAAGAAATGAGTTGTGCAGCAAAAACATGAGGATCCTTCAGAGGATTGCAAGTCACAAAACTGCTCTTGAAGTTTGCTCTTCTTTTAGAAGCTATTTGAAAATAAACAATGCTCTTTGAGTGACTATAAATTAGTGTTTTAAAAAGAGAATGGTCCTGTATGAGCAACAGCAATGTCGAAGTCCAAAGAGAAGGAGAGGGTTCTAAAAGTTTCTTTTGAGGCTGTTCGGTCTGGAGAAGAGAAGGCTCCCAGGTGACCTTATTGTAGCCTTCCAGGATCTGAAAGGGGCCTGCAAAAAAGCTGGGGAGGGAATTTTTAGGCTCTCAGCAAGTGACAGGAGTGGTGGGAATGGAGCAAAGCTGGAGATGGGGAGATTCAGCCTGGACATAAGAAGGAAGTTGTTGAGCATGAGAGTGGTGAGAGGCTGGAATGGGTTGCCCAGGGAGGTGGTTGAGGCCCCATGGCTGGAGGTGTTTAAGGCCAGGCTGGATGAGGCTGTGTGCAGCCTGCTCTAGGGTAGGGTGTCCCTGGGCATGGCAGGGGGGTTGGAACTGGCTGATCCTTGTGGTCCCTTCTAACCCTGACTGATTCTATGATTCTAAAAGACACAAAGTCCAATTTATTTTCAAGGCAGGTACTACTCTACCTGAGAGTGATAGAATCATAGAATCAACCAGGTTGGAAGAGCTTTTTGAGTTTTGCTTCATGTTGAAGAAATAAAAGAAATGGTTCATAAATGAGTTCATGAGAGTCAGGAACCTTAGACAAATTAGCAAACTTACTCTAGCTGCACATGTGGCTTTAAGGGAGATTTCACACGAATCTATACAAGTATTACATTACATTTTAACTTGCTGTGTTTAGAATAAGACAGGAAAGTTGAAGTTCTTCACAGAGAGAGTGATCTGCCATTGGAATGGGCTGCCCAGGGAGGTGGTGGAGTCACCGTCCCTGGAGCTGTTCAAGCAAAGCCTGTCTGGGGCACTTAGTGCCATGGTCTGGTTGACTGGATAGGGCTGGGTGCTAGGTTGGACTGGATGAGCTTGGAGGTCTCTTCCAACCTGGTTCATTCTATTCTATTCTATTCTATTCTATTCTATTCTATTCTATTCTATTCTATTCTATTCTATTCTATATAGTCACACTAACTTTTGAAGAGGTGCAGCTGCCTCCTTCATGGGTTTAGGGTGGTGGATGCTTGTCCCATGGTCTTGGTCGCATGTGGTGTAGGGCAGAGTAGAGGTTTAACCTCCATCCTGGGTCTGCAGAGCTGCACTCAGGTCCTGTGAGATGCATCAACTGCTTCAGGACAGGTCTCACTTCAGTTCTGCCCCTCAGGAATGGAGGGAGAGAAAGGACAAGGGGCAGTGGGTAGAAGTTGAGGCATAGGAGGTTCCATGTGAACCTGAGGAAGAATTTTTTCCCTGTGAGGGTGACAGAGCACTGGAACAGGCTGCCCAGGGGGGTTGTGGAGTCTCCCTCTCTGGAGATATTCAAGAACCCTCTGGATGTGTTCCAGTGTGATCTGCTCTGGGTGATCCTAGCAGAGAGGCTGGACCAGATGAGCTTTTGAGGTGCCTTCCAGCCCCTGACATTCTGTGATTCTAATAAAAATCTTTACTAAAGCTCTATGCTTAGAACTTTCTGTGTGTCATCAGCCATGCTGAGCATATAGGCCTGTGATTGCTAATCTAATCAAGCTCAGAGTGACTGAGAAACCAACAGCTGTGCCTGAACAATTGAAAAAACAGATACAGAACAAAGGGGAAGAACCATCTCAACAGGGATTCTCTCTCAAGTGCATAAACTCAGCTTCTGTGGAAAGTATAAATATTTCATTCACTAGTTTGTACTGATTTGCCCTGTGATTTGTGCTCCAACTACTTTCTTTTCAAGGTGCATTAATGTTTTCTTTTAACAGCATCCCATACAAACTTTTCCCCTTGCTTAATGGGTCTGAAAGGATGAAACTCTTAGCAGAAAAATGCATCTGTTGTACATAACATCACAGTATTAGACTATCATCATAGCAACCCATTTATTTTCATTTTGTGGAAGTGTAGTCTCCCAGGAGAATGATGCTGCAGGGTCTATTTCCTTCCTGATGCTTCCTTTCATATATTGTATGATACTAAGGAGCAACATTTGTATTCAGACATCAGAAGTCCAAGGCCTTTTTTTTTGCCTTGCATTTTGAGGCCACATGATACCAGAAAGATATTTAGGCTGACTAGCAAAGGGCTTCAGTTATTCTGCCCATCTCAAAATACAAGTGAGCCATGGTCTTTGTGAGGTGTCACAGTTCTGGACGTTAACTAGTCAGAAATTACTGTTGTGGAGCACTCCAAATTCCTTCTTTCCCCACACCCTCATTTCTAGGATGTTTGAATGGGGCAAGAAGGCATGAAAAACTCTTTTCTCCCAACTTTCCATGGGCTTGCAGGGGGAACAGCAAAGGTGCCTTTTCCACAAGTGTACTGCCTGGTGTGGAAGCCCACACTGGGAATTGGCTGGTTGCTGGCTGGGTTCTTCGCACTCAGCAGAAAATGGCAAGAGGACACTGGTCTAGAAAAGGCATAGAGTGAGGGAAAAGTGTGGCATTCCTGCCTTGACAGAGTTCCTGCTTTAAGGATGTGATGGTTTGGGTGTCCCCCTGCCCCCCACACTTTAGAAATCACCCAGACTAGACTCAACCAGCTCTGGAAATTTGAATGAAGTTTGTATTTACAGCTGGCACAATGTACAAGCAGATAGTTACAGTAGATACAGTTATAGACAGAAACATACAAGGTAAAAGGTAATACAGAAACACAACAGCCCTCCCAGAAAACTGAGTCCCCAGGAGGGGCTCTCAACCACCCCTCACCTTCCCCCTACCCCTCTCAACCTTACCCCAGTCCCAAGGAAGAATGGAGGTTCAGCCAAGGGGATTAAGAAGCAAAGGTGAATCAGCCAAAGCAAATGGAGGGTGAGGTTAGAAAGCAAGATGGAGCTCAGCCAGCAGCCTCAGCTCCCCAGCAGGCAAAGAGCTGAGAGCACAGCCCAGAGCGAAGTGCCCAAGCAAAGTGACTTTATCTAACGTTTTACTTTTCCTTTCTACACATCTCAGCAAGGCTGTGAGCGAAGTAGACCTCACCATTGTTTTTTTCATTTCTCAGCCTATTATCTAGTCCTTCTCACCAAAACATTCTAGCTAGGCTCAAACTAGCACAAAGGAGTTCCCCTTTTGCAGTGTTCCTGGCTTTGGACCATCCCCACTTTGGATGTCTCCTGTTTTTGCATGGCTCCCACTTTTGCATGGCTCCTGTTTTGCACCGTTCCTGCTTTTGGACAGTCCCCAACTTCTGCACCATCCTGTGTGAATCTGCAAGCTCAGCAGGTCCTTAGATCCACTGGAGAGAGAGCTGCCAGCGGTACCCAGACCCAGCTTCTCTCAGACCGCACCATACAGCCCAGCTTCCTGGTTGCTATCCCAAGCTGGGGAAGACGCCAGCAATTTAGCTTTCCCTGTGCTGCTGAGGCAATGCTGCTTCCACTATCACCCCACTCACAGAAGCTGTGTCTGAGACATTTGTGACTTTGGCAGGTCTTTCCACTTGCCCTGGACTTCTGCTGTTTGGATCCACAATTGGATATTGCTTGCAGTGTCAGAAGGCAGCTGAGCCACAGAGAAATCCAGCAAAGGATCATCATCAATTTCCTATCTCACCTCTGTGAGTAAAAGCTGCTTCTGCAGCTCTCTGCTCAACCTGATTTATAGTGGGGTAAAGCTGTGTTTGTAGCTTAGCCTTTTCCATTTGCTGTCTTTCCTAAATCTCTGAATTTGCCCATACTATCCTGTGAAGAATTCCTGCCTGAATCAGAGCTTGTAAATAAACCTAAACTAATTCTGTATGTAGTTTGGAGGGTGTACAGGGTTAACCCTCCAGGGGGAGTAACCTTGAACATGACCCTAGGTGGTCTTGACCCCTCCCCAGGAGTGGCTCTGAACACCCCCAGGTGATGGTTAGCTCACTGCCCCTTCCTGTCTAAAGGTCTATAAAAGCAGGGGGACTGCCTGTCCTCTCTCTGCGCTCCCTGCCTCCCTGCTTCCCAGCATCACCATCCTGTTCCTGGTTCTCTTTGTTTTACCACGTGGCCATCACCCAGGAGGCAGACAAAGCCATCACCATCAAAAGCTGGTTGTATTTACACAGGTTGTATTTGTTTTCCCTTCCCTATACCATTGTCACTTCCCTACCTCAGATACCTTTGTAATTTATTGTTAAACTTTTCTTTTTAACTTCCAAATGGAGTGAGATTCATTTATTTGGCTGTGATTACCTTTTTCTCTCTACATCTAATTCCTTCCTTTTGGGAAAGAAGAGGGAAGGGCACTCTATATAAATTGACAATTGGTTCTATCAAATATATTTGAGTGTCTGGGAATTTAAATTAGATCCGAGACACCTCCTTAGGACAGCTTCCCACCCTAAGCACCCTTTGTGCAAGCTTAATAGGGCTAAGGAGCCTC
>WAAF01005450.1:0-15376 GCA_013400475.1 Tricholaema leucomelas
AACCTGCCTGATTCTGTGATTCTGTGATTCTTGGTTCCCAAATGCCCTCTTGGTTGTTGTCTTTCACCTCTGCATCTGCCTGGCATCCCCCTCTCATTTTCCCACTTGCCTGATCTCTTCTCCTGTGGAAACCCTTTTGCAGTGTCCAAGGAGAGATGTCAGCAGTGCAGGGAGATTCCACCTCTCTGGAGCAGGAGCAGCTTCTTTGAGCTGAGCTGGAGATTTCTGAGGAGCTAATGGCTGAGACCTGCAGAGTGCTGCTGGCTCTGGCTGTGTCCTGCCAGTAGGATCCATGTCCACGGGGCAGAGGAATTGCCCTTCCCACGTCTGGAGGTGACCCTGGCTGCCACTGTGCTGCTTGCCACTGTGCTGCTGGCTGTCAGCCTTCCCAAGGCAGCCTGTCACCACCCTGTCACCACCCTGTCACCACGGCAGCATCCTCGGGGCTGCTGTTTCCATGGCAACGTGACTGGAGAACAGTCAGCTGATGTCTGCTAGCACCAGGAGCTTGTTTGTGGCTGCAGCACACAGCTCACAGCTCCCTTCTGCTGACAGGGAAATGGGGCAGGGGGAGCCTGCAGTCCCCAGCACTGCTCTGGGATTCCATGGCCTGTGCGAGGAGTCTGTCCCTGTGTGCTGCCAGGCCTGGAGGTGCCCTGTGAGGGATGCTGTGGTTGGAGGTGCCCTGTGAGGGATGCTGTGGTTAGAGGTACCTCTGTGAGGGATGCTATGGTTGGAGGTGCCCCTGTGAGGGATGCTGTGATTAGAGGTACCCCTGTGAGGGATGCTGTGATTAGAGGTGCCCCTGTGAGGGATGCGGTGGTTAGAGGTTTCCCGGGGGGGGAGGCTGTGGTTGGAGGTACCCCTGTGAGGGATGCGGTGGTTAGAGGTTTCCCGGGGGGGGAGGCTGTGGTTGGAGGTACCCCTGTGAGGGATGCGGTGGTTAGAGGTTTCCCGGGGGGGGAGGCTGTGGTTGGAGGTACCCCTGTGAGGGATGCGGTGGTTAGAGGTTTCCCGGGGGGGGAGGCTGTGGTTGGAGGTACCCCTGTGAGGGATGCGGTGGTTAGAGGTTTCCCGGGGGGGGAGGCTGTGGTTGGAGGTACCCCTGTGAGGGATGCGGTGGTTAGAGGTTTCCCGGGGGGGGAGGCTGTGGTTGGAGGTACCCCTGTGAGGGATGCGGTGGTTAGAGGTTTCCCGGGGGGGGAGGCTGTGGTTGGAGGTACCCCTGTGAGGGATGCGGTGGTTAGAGGTTTCCCGGGGGGGGAGGCTGTGGTTGGAGGTACCCCTGTGAGGGATGCGGTGGTTAGAGGTTTCCCGGGGGGGGAGGCTGTGGTTGGAGGTACCCCTGTGAGGGATGCGGTGGTTAGAGGTTTCCCGGGGGGGGAGGCTGTGGTTGGAGGTACCCCTGTGAGGGATGCGGTGGTTAGAGGTTTCCCGGGGGGGGAGGCTGTGGTTGGAGGTACCCCTGTGAGGGATGCGGTGGTTAGAGGTTTCCCGGGGGGGGAGGCTGTGGTTGGAGGTACCCCTGTGAGGGATGCGGTGGTTAGAGGTTTCCCGGGGGGGGAGGCTGTGGTTGGAGGTACCCCTGTGAGGGATGCGGTGGTTAGAGGTTTCCCGGGGGGGGAGGCTGTGGTTGGAGGTACCCCTGTGAGGGATGCGGTGGTTAGAGGTTTCCCGGGGGGGGAGGCTGTGGTTGGAGGTACCCCTGTGAGGGATGCGGTGGTTAGAGGTTTCCCGGGGGGGGAGGCTGTGGTTGGAGGTACCCCTGTGAGGGATGCGGTGGTTAGAGGTTTCCCGGGGGGGGAGGCTGTGGTTGGAGGTACCCCTGTGAGGGATGCGGTGGTTAGAGGTTTCCCGGGGGGGGAGGCTGTGGTTGGAGGTACCCCTGTGAGGGATGCGGTGGTTAGAGGTTTCCCGGGGGGGGAGGCTGTGGTTGGAGGTACCCCTGTGAGGGATGCGGTGGTTAGAGGTTTCCCGGGGGGGGAGGCTGTGGTTGGAGGTACCCCTGTGAGGGATGCGGTGGTTAGAGGTTTCCCGGGGGGGGAGGCTGTGGTTGGAGGTACCCCTGTGAGGGATGCGGTGGTTAGAGGTTTCCCGGGGGGGGAGGCTGTGGTTGGAGGTACCCCTGTGAGGGATGCGGTGGTTAGAGGTTTCCCGGGGGGGGAGGCTGTGGTTGGAGGTACCCCTGTGAGGGATGCGGTGGTTAGAGGTTTCCCGGGGGGGGAGGCTGTGGTTGGAGGTTCCCCTGTGAGGGATGCAGAGATGCTGCAGCCCTTCTCTGCCTGCCCTGTCAGGGGTTGGACTGGGTGAGCTTCGAGGTCCCTTCTAGCCCCTGACACTCTGTGGCTCTGAGATTCTCCTCTGCAGGCTGAGCTCCCTCAGCCTGTGCCCGCAGCAGAGGTGCTGCAGCCCTTCCCTGCCTGCCCTGGCAGCAGAGCTGATGCTGTGTTTGTCAGCACTGCAGAAGCTCCTCCTCTGGCTGAGGCCTTTTGTGCTGCCTTTATTTGTTGAGAGCCTGCTGGGGAGGGCTGGAACAGGAAGGTTCTGAAGGGCTCTTGGCCTTCTAACCCACTTCTGGTGAATCATTCATATTTCAGTTGGCTTTTCAAACCCAAAGCTTTCAGCTTGTTCATCTCTCCCACTGGGGGCACATTTCAGCCCTGGGTGGCAGCAGTGCCTGTGGTGCCATTGTGCTCACAGGATGTTATTTAAGCATGCAAATGAAGGCTAAGGGACAGCTGCTAATGGCTGTGCAGGGCATGGAGCTTGCTTCAGAGCATTTCCTAACCTCAGGAGAGCCTGAATGGTGGAGGATAAAGTCCACTTGTCTTGGGTTTATGCAGCTGGTAGCAGGAGGTCTCCCTGAATCACAGAATTGTTTTGGTTGGAAAGGACCTTGGAGGTCATCAGCACCAACCCTGAGCCCAACACTGCCAGGGCACTGCTAACCCATGGCCCTCAGCACCACATCTCCATGGCTTTGAAACCCCTCCAGGGATGGAGACTCCAGCACTGCCCTGGGCAGCCTGGGCCAGGCTTTGACACCTCTTTGGGGGAACAAAATTGTTCCTCTTGGCTGACTAAAACCTCCCTTTGGGCACTTGAGGCTGTTTCTTCTCCTCCTGCTGCCTGCTCTTGCTCAGAGTTTAGAGGATCTGCAGTTCTGACAGAGCAGTGCACTGTGACAATCAAGCAACAAGACAGGAGTGACTCCAGGAGAGCAGGGAACTGCTGGAGAGAGTCCAGGGCAGGCTGCAAAGCTACTGAGGGGCCTGGAGCAGCTCTGAGAGGAGCATAGGCTGAGAGCCCTGGGGCTGAGAGCCTGCAGGAGAGCAGCTCCAGAGGGGACCTGAGCAGTGCTCAGCAAGAGATAAAGGCTGGGGGGCAAGAGGCTGGGGCCAGACTCTGCTCAGTGGTGCCCAGGGACAGGACAAGGGGCAAAGGACACAAACTGGAGCCCAGGAGGCTCCACCTGAAGATGAGGAGAAGCTTCCTTGGAGTGAGGCTGCTGGAGGCCTGGAGCAGGCTGCCCTGAGAGGCTGTGGAGTCTCCTTCTCTGGAGAGCTTCCAACTCCCCCTGGGCACTGTGCTCCTGGGCAAGCTGCTGTGGGTGCCCTGCTTTGGCAGGGGCTTGGGCTGGCTGAGCTCCAGAGGTCCCTTCCAGCCCTCATAGGATTCTGTGATTCCATTCCCAGTGCTGTGGGTCTGGAGGTGGTGGTTGGGCAGACTCATGGCTGCAGTTGGTTTCCTTTGAAAGGAAGCAAGAAGCAGGCCTGTGCCTGCCCCTGATGCTGATGCAGCTTCCTCCAGTGTCAGGAGAGCAAACCCTGGCTGGCAGAAACCCACCCCAGGTCCTCTTTGGTGGGTGGCCCACGGTAGGAAGTGGGCAGAAGGGCACTGCAGTGCCATGGCACACTGCTGCTCCTGGCAAGGCTTGCTCAGAGTGAGCCCACTCCAGACAGTAACATTTCCTTGCACCTTTCAGCCTGTTCCCTTCCAACCCCACGCTGCTCTCTCCCCTTGTGGCTCTTTCAGCCTGCAGGAGGAGGGCCAAGGGCTTGCCCTTAGCCATCGCCCGCTGGTAAAGGTGGAGTCTGCTGTGGTTGTGGCACCCTGGAGGGGAAGGAAGCAGCCTGGCATGTAGCAGAGATGTGTGAGATGCTTCTTGCTTTCTCTTCCCAGCTGGTAGGCCTGAGTGTCTCCAATGGCAAGGACCAGCTGGTGGTGTTCCACACCAAGGACAACAAGGACCTCATTGTCTGCCTCTTCAGCAAGGAGCCCTCCAGCGACAGCAGGATTGGGGAGCTGGTGGGAGTCCTGGCCAGCCACTTCAAGAGGTAGGTGCTGGAGCTGGCTTGTGTGGAGGGCTCAGCCTGCTGTGCCATCAGAAGTGATGTTGATGCCAGGCTGGAGCTGGAGCTGTGTCCTGTCCCTGTGCCAGCAGGGTGCAGAGCAGCAGCTTCCCCACGCGTCCCTGGCACATGCGGATCTGGCTTGCCCCTTCTGCCCTCCCCCTGTGTGTGTTCATCAGAGCACAGGTGGCTGGGGACAGATACCACTGAGGCTGCACTTGGGGTGTGTCACAGGGTCCCCTGGGTGCTTGGTACCTCAAACTCTTCATGTCTAGAGCTAAGACTGAGGCAATGGTGTCTCAGAGCTAAGACTGAGGCATTGGTGTCCCAGAGCCAGGCTCAGGCATTGGTGTCTCAGAGCCAGGCTCAGGCATTGGTGTCTCAGAGCCAGGCTCAGGCATTGGTGTCCCAGATCCAAGGCTCAGGCATTGGTGTCCCAGAGCCAAGGCTCAGGCATTGGTGTCTCAGAGCTAAGACTGAGGCATTGGTGTCCCAGATCCAGGCCTCAGCCATGGGTGTCCAGGTGCCTAGGCTCAGGCATTGGTGTCTCAGAGCCAAGGCTCAGGCATTGGTGTCTCAGAGCCAAGGCTCAGGCATTGGTGTCCCAGAGCCAGGCTCAGGCATTGGTGTCCCAGGTCTCTGCCCTGCCCCCAGGGTCAGCAGATGATTTCCTGCCTGAGCTGTGAAGTGTCAGCTTCAGCTCTGCTCCCTGCCACTTGTCTCTCCTGTAAGTCCCTCTGCTGAAGCTGCTGTGGTGCTGGACTGACCTCTGAAGCATTGAGCTTCTTGTAGCCACAGCTGGACCAGCACTAATCTGTCACACCCTGGAGCCATTTGGGACTGTCCAGGCCAGGGCAGTGACTGTGGTGGCAGCCACATACCAGCAGCTCTGGGGGGTGCAGTGCCCTGACCTTCAGAGCTCTTCCCCTGCTCCTTCAGAGCAGGTTCTCCTCAGGACTGGTGCTGAGGAGGTCCATCGTGGTCCAGCTGTGGCCCAGGCAAAGTAGCAAATATGCATGGAGTGGCAACACCATCACCACCAGACCATAGCCTCAAGCACCACAGCCACTCTCCCTTTAAACACCTCCAGGGATGGAGACTCCAGCACCTCCCTGGGCAGCCTGTGCCAGTGCCTGACCACCTGCCCAGGAAAGAACTTCCTCCCAACAGCCAACCCAAACCTCCCCTGGCACAACTTGAGGCCATTTCCTCTTGTCCCAGCATTGGTAACTGGGGAGAAGAGACCAGCTCCAGCCTCACTGCAACCTCCTTTTAGGTAGAGGGCAATAAGGTCCCCTCTCAGCCTCCTCTTCTGCAGACTGAACACCCCCAGCTCCCTCAGCCTCTCCTCACAGGCCATGCTTGCCAGACCTCTCCCCAGCCTCCCTGCCCTTCTCTGCCCCTGCTGCAGCACCTCAGTGTCCCTCCTGTGCTGTGCTGACCCAAACTGGGCACAGCACTGGAGGTGTGGGCTCAGGAGTGCTGAGTGCAGGGGCATGAGCACCTCCCTGCTGCTGCTGGTGACACCACTGCTGATCCAGGCCAGGATGCTCTTGGCCTTCTTGGCCACCTGGGCACACTGCTGGCTCCTGTTCAGCTGCTGCCCACCAACACCCTCAGGTCCCTTTCTGCCTGGCAGCTCTCCAGCCACTCCTCCCCTAGCCTGTAGGGCTGTTGGGGGTTGTTGTGGCCAAAGTGCACGACCTGGCACTTGGCCTCGTTAAACCTCATGCCACTGGCCTCAGCCCATGGCTCCAGCCTGTCCAGATCCCTCTGCAGGGCCTTCCTACCCTCCAGCAGATTGACACTGCTGCTTCCTTTGGTGTCATCTGCAAACTTAGACCCTCAGTCAGGGTTGGAAGGGACCACAGGCATCACCTAGTTCCAACCCCCCTGCCATGGGCAGGGACAGCCTCCCCCAGATCAGGGCTGCTTGCTGAGGGTGCATTTGATGCCCACATCCAGGTCATTGATGAAGACAATAACCAAGACTGGCACCAAAGCTGAGCCCTGAGGGACTGCACTTGTGGCCAGTCACCAACTGGATTGAGCCCCGTGGACCACAACTCTCTGGGCTCGGCCAGCCAGCCAGTTTTGAACCCAGCCAGGAGTCCACCTGTCTGAGCCATGAGCTGCCAGCTTCTGCAGCAGAATGCTGGACCTTTTGCCTGCTTCAGAAGAATCAGTTTCTGTCCAGTCCCTGTCTCTAGAAGCCTGACACTGAGACCCTCTTTGGCCGCTGTTTGATCTGCGCTGAGCGTTTCTGAGCTGCATCAAATGACAAAGCTGAGCACAGCTGCTGAAATGCTGCTCCCAAAGCTCCTTTCCCCCCTTTCCCCAACATCTAACACAGGGTCCTGGTGGGACATGCAGGAACAGCTCCTGTTGCATTTTCCATGCCATGGTTTCCCTCTTCACAGCAGGAGCTGTAAAGCCAGACAGGAAATATTCCTGCTTTCAGCCACTTTCCATCTGCTGAGAGTCAAAATCTGCTGCTGCTGTTTGGGATTAGCTGACCCCTGGCTCCAGAGGCACTTGGGGAATATCTCATTAAAGGAGATTAGCCAAAAAGTCTCCCTGTGCCTCGTGGCAAGAGTCAGGTTTCTGTGTCCTGCCTGGCAGCAGGTGGCTGCTGTGAGGAGAAAGTAGCTCCCAGCAGTGAAATGCTGAGCCTGAAAGCTCAGTCTCTGGGTGACCTTCTAATGGCACTTCAGAGCTGTGTCCCACCTGGGACCTGGGCAGCAGCTTCCTTGGGTTGCAGGGAGAGGGGCCTGGAGCACAGCCCTGTGAGGAGAGGCTGCGGGAGCTGGGGGTGTGCAGCATGCAGCAGAGGAGGCTCAGGGCAGAGCTCATTGCTGTCTGCAGCTCCCTGCAGGGAGGCTGTAGCCAGCTGGGGTTGGGCTCTGCTGCCAGGCAGCCAGGGACAGAAGAAGGGGACACAGCCTGAAGCTGTGGCAGGGCAGGTCTAGGCTGGATGTTAGGAGGAAGTTGTTGTCAGAGAGAGTGATTGGCACTGGAATGGGCTGCCCAGGGAGGTGGTGGAGTGGCTGTGGCTGGAGGTGTTGAAGCCAAGCCTGGCTGGGGCACTTAGTGCCATGGTCTGGGTGATTGGGCAGGGCTGGGGGCTAGGTTGGGCTGGAGGAGCTTGGAGCTCTCTCCCAACCTGCCTGATTCTGTGATTCTGTGATTCCTCTCTGACCATGCAAAGCCATTTCCAGCTGTCTCAACACCGCTCCTGAAAGCTCCCCTCAAGGTTTCAGCAGGGCTGATGTTCCACAGCCCCCCCAGGCTGTGTAGTGCAGGAGTTAATGAGCAGCTGCTTGAAGTGTCTCCTGTGAGCAAAGGCTGAGAGCATCTGGGGCTGCTTAGTCTGGAGAGGAGAAGGCTGAGAGGGGATCTGAGCAATGTCTGTAGGTACCTGTGAGGTGGGGGTCAGGATGAAGGTGCCAGGCTCTGCTCAGTGGTGCCCAGTGATGGGTACAGACTGGAACCCAGGAGGTTCCAGCTCAACATGGGGAGAAACTTGTTTGGCATGAGGGTGCTGGAGGCCTGGAGCAGGCTGCCCAGAGAGGTCCCTGGTCCCTGTCTCCCTGCATGGGTGGCATTCATGAGCTGGAGCAGGGCTAAAGCCAAGCTCAGAGCTGTGGCCTGGCTCAGCCTGTGCCTGGCTGCCCAGGGATGTGACCTGACCCTGTGGCCAAGAGGGCCAGTGGCATCCTGGGGTGCAACAAGGAAAGTGTGGCCAGCAGGGCTGGGGAGGTTCTCCTGCCCCTGTGCTCTGGGATGCTGTGCCCAGTCTGGGGCTCTCCAGGGACCTGCTGGAGAGAGTGCAGTGGAGGCTGTGAGGAGGACTGGGGGCCTTGAGCATCTCTGCTGTGAGGAGAGGCTGAGAGCCCTGGGGCTGTTTATTGGAGCAGAGAAGGCTGAGAGGGGATCTGAGCAATGCCTGTAGATGTCTGAGGGGTGGGTGCCAGGACAAAGGTGCCAGGATCTGTGCAGTGGTGCCCAGGGACGGGGCAAGGAACAGCAGGCACAGGCTGGAAGCCAGGAGGGACAAGAAACTCCTTTGGTGTGAGGGTGGCAGAGCCCTGGAGCAGGCTGCCCAGAGGGGTTTGTGGAGCCTCCTTCTCTGCAGACTTTCCAGCCCCATCTGGATGTGTCCCTGTGTGAGCTCCCTCAGCTGCCCCTCCCCAGCCCTGTTCTCCAGACCCTTCCCCAGCTCTGATGCTCTGCTCTGGCCCTGCTCCAGCCTCAAAATGTCCTTCTGGGAACGAGGGGCTGAAAACTGAACCCAGGATTCCAGCTGTGGCCTCCCCAGTGCCCAGCACAGGGGCACAATCCCTGCCCTGCTCCTGCTGGCCACAGTGTGGCTGATCCAGGCCAGGCTGCTGGTGCCCTCCTTGCCCACCTGGGCACACATTTGGTTGCTCAAGCATGGAACACCAGGAAAGGAGCCAGATTAGAGCTGGCTTCCAGCTCCTGCCAGCAAACAGGGAGAAGATTCAAGCCCCTTCAGCTTGTCATTGAGGTTGCTGCTCTGCTCCAGTCTACTGAGAGCCACTTCTGGAGTCCTCAGCACAGACAGGGACCTGCTGGAGCAGAGCTAGAGGAGGCCACAGCAGTGCTGGCAGGGCTGGAAGGGTTCTGCTGTGAGCCCAGGCTGGGAGAGTTGGGCTTGGGCAGGCTGGAGGAGAGAAGGCTGCAGGGAGACCTTCTGGTGGCCTTGGAGTGCTTCAAGGGCCCAGCAGAGAGCTGGGGACAGAGTTCTGAGCAGGAGCTGTTGGGCCAGGCCAAGGGGGGATGGTTGGAAGCTGAGAGAGGAGCTTGAGAGTGGAGAGAAGGGAGAAATGTTTGGGAGTGAGGGTGGGGAGAGCCTGTGCCAGGCTGCCCAGAGAGCTGGGAGCTGCCCATGGCTGGCAGCAGTGCAGGGGAGGCTGTGTGGGGCTGTGAGCAGCCTGCTCTGGGTGGGGATGTCCCTGCTGGCTGCAGGGGCTGGGCTGGATGAGCTTTACAGATCCCTTACCCCCACCCAAACCTGTTTGGGATTCTCTGTTTCTCTAAGGACTCTTTCAGCACAGAGCTGCTGCTGTGAGCCACTTGAGAGCTGTTCCTTTCTCCTAAAGCTGCTCCCCTTTCCTTGTGCCCCCCTTGCTTAGCTGCTCAGGTTGATCCTCACCCCAGAGGCATCTGCTCTCCACTCAGCAGTGGCCTGGAGGAGCTGCTGAGGATTCCCCTCCCGGGCTCTGGGGAGCAGCAGAGGCAGAGCAGCCCAGAGCGATGCTGGGCAGCAGCAGGGGGATGCTGTGTGGCTGACAGAGCCCCCAGGAAGTCTCCATCCCCTGAGACAGAAATGCCTGCAGGCAGGGAGGGAGCTGCCAGCAGGAGTGTCCAATGAATCTGTCACTTGGGCAGTGCCAGCTCGGTGACAATGAGCTGCGAGCTGAGCCCGGGGGTCGGCAGCGTCCGGAGCTGCCCTGCTGAGCCCTCTGCAGCCTGGGAGGTTCCATCCCTGCTGGTGAGTTCTGCTGGGCTGAGGGAGATGCAAAGGAGAGCAGCCCTGCTCTGGAAAAGCCAGCAGAGAGCAAAGGGCTCCTCAGTTGGTGGTTGGTTGGCTCTGCCCTTTGCCAGCCCTGCCAGCTCCGACGCAGCGCCAGTGGCTGACACCATTGCCAGCGGCGCCTGCAGCCTGCCCTCAGCTGCTCTCAGGGCTGGGAGCTTTCTTTGTCCCAAACATTCCCATTCAGCACAAAATTCCAGCAAAATTTGGCTGGGGTTGGGGGGGGCAGCCCTGAGGTCCAGTGAGCAGCAGGAGCCAGACCCTGAGGGACAGGGGTGGAGAAGGGAGACAAGGGCAAGGGAGAGGATTCTGCCCCTTGGCTCTGCTCTCCTCAGACCCCACCTGCAGCCCTGGGTGCAGTTCTGGAGCCCCCAGCACAAGCAGGACATGGAAGTGTTGGAGCCAGTCCAGAGGAGGCCACCAAGATGCTGAGAGGGCTGCAGCAGCTCTGCTCTGAGCACAGGCTGAGAGAGTTGGGGCTGTGCAGCCTGGAGAGGAGAAGGCTTCCAGGAGAGCTTGGAGTGGCCTTGCAGGATCTGAAGGGGGCTGCAGGAGGGCTGGGGAGGGACTATTGAGAAGGTCTGGGAATGGCAGGAGGAGGAGGAATGGGTTTGAAGTGGCAGAGGGGAGACTGAAACTGGATGGTAGGAAGAAGTTGTTTGCAGTGAGGGTGCTGAGAGACTGGCACAGGTTGAGGGAGATGAGACTCTGGCACAGGTTGAGGGTGGGGAGAGCCTGGCACAGGTTGAGGGTGGTAAGAGCCTGGCACAGGTTGAGGGAGATGAGACTCTGGCACAGGTTGAGGGTGGGGAGAGCCTGGCACAGGTTGAGGGAGGTGAGACTCTGGCACAGGTTGAGGGTGGTGAGAGCCTGGCACAGGTTGAGGGAGGTGAGACTCTGGCACAGGTTGAGGGTGGGGAGAGCCTGGCACAGGTCTCTCAGGGAGGTTGTGGAGCACAGAATCACCAACTGTGATCTTCCATCATCAGGACCAGGTTGGATGAGGCCTTGAGCAACCTGTGTGTCCCTGCCTACAGCAGGGGGTTAGACCTGGGTGAGCTTTGAGGTCACTTCCAACCTAAACCATTCTCTGATTCTCTGGAAATATTCCTGTGAGCATGACCCAGGGACTGAGATCTCCTACCCTGGCTCAGTGAGCTCCTGAGGGCTCAGCTGAGATTTCCCTTTGGCTGATTCATGATATTTGTGTTCATCCCCAAGCACAAATCCAGTCTGAGTGAGGGAGCTTGAAGAGCAGTCTGGAGGAGAAGCCCTTGGGGGTGTCAGTTGGTGCCAAAGTGCCCAGGAGCCAGCACTGCTCACTGGCAGCCCAGAGCCAGCTGTGTGCTGGCTGCAGCCAGAGCAGGGAGAGCAGCAGCACAGGGAGGGGATTCTGCCCCTCTGCTCTGCTCAGCCCTCACCTGCAGCACTGCCTCCAGCTCTGGGGAACCCAGCACAAGGACCTGGAGCTGCTGGAGAGGGTCCAGAGAAGGCCACAAAGATGCTGAGAGGGATGAAGAAGCTCCCCTGTAGGGACAGGCTGGGAGAGTTGAGCCTGGAGAAGAGAAGGCTCCACAGGGAGATCTTACAACAACCTTCCAGTGCCTGAAGGGGCTGCAGGAGAGCTGGGGAGGGATTTTGGACAAGGGCTGGGAGTGACAGTGGGAGGGACAATGGCTTTGAGCTGGGAGAGGGGAGAGGGAGAGTGGAGATGGGGAAGAGATTGGTGAGAGGGAGGGTGGGGAGAGACTGGCACAGNTGGTGGGAGCTGTCTCTGCCCATGGTAGGGGGATTGGAGCTGGCTGAGCTTTGAGGTCCCTTCCAACCCAACCCATTCTGTGACTCTGGGATCTCTCCTCATGTTCCCCATGCAGCTCTGTCCCCAGAGTTTTAACTTGGGCTGAGAGTTTCCTGTTTCCCTTTGGAAAATCCATGGCACAGATTAAAGTTTTGTTGCTTTCTGTGGCTTCAGGACATGAAAAAGTGGAATTAGAGCTTCCTCTCTCTTACAGTTTGGAAAATGCTTCTTCAGCTCTTGACTTTTTGCTCCCAGAAGGACCTTGAGAGGCTGGAGAAGGGCAACAGAGCTGGGGAAGGGTCTGGAGAAGAGGGCTGGGGAGAAGCAGCTGAGGGAGCTGGGGGGGTGCAGTGAGGGGAAGAGGAGGCTGAAGGAGACCTCATTGCTCTCTGCAGCTCCCTGAAAGGAGCTCTCCTGGGCTTTACTCCCTGGGATCAGGTGAGAGAAGCAGAGGAAATGTCCTGAGGTTGTGCCAGGGGAGGGTTGGGTTGGAGAGGAGGAAAAATGTCTTTGGTGCAGGAGTGGTGAGGGCGTGGCAGAGGCTGCCCAGGAAGGTGGTGGAGTGCCCATGGCTGGAGGTGCTCAAGCAACCTGTGGCCATGGCACTTGGGGCCATGGTTTGGTGGCCATGGTGGGGTTGGGTTGCAGGTTGGACTCTGTGATCTTGGAGGCCTTTTCCAACTCAAGTCTATGATTCTCCTGGGCAGTTTTTCCTTCCCCAACCCACCCCTGCCCTACTGCCACTGTCAGCACAAATCCTGTCCAGCATCCACTGGGAAGAGGCCTCTGCTGTGCCTGAGACCCATCCAGTTACTTCACACCAGCATCTCTGTGGAGCTTTGATGCTTTCAATTCCCTAAGCAGCACCTAGAAGCTACAGCTCCATGCAGCTGTCTGCAGTCCTCCCGAGTGGGAATGAGCAGTTCCTGGAGCCTGATGTGCTTAGAAGGAAGTTGATTTTCCCCCTGCTGTTGTTTCCTGCTTGGGGAGGTCCTGTTGAGGGCACTCAGAGTCCCAAAAGCCTCCATGCTGGCACAGCTCCTCAGGAGCACCAAGCCCAACCTCTAAGCCTACTCTGCAAGATTCACCTTAAGCCATACCCCCAAGCACCACATCCAAAGCACCCTGAAACACAGCCAGGGTTGGTGCCTCCAGCACCTCCCTGGGCAGCTCATTCCACTCCCTGACCACTCTCTGCAGGAAAAAAACTCTTTCCTGATGTCCAATCTAAACCTCCCCAGCCTCAGCCTGAGGCCATTCCCCCTCCTTCTGTCTCCAGTCCCCTGTGAGCAGAGCCCAGCAGCAGCCTCTCCACAATGTCCCTTCAGGTAGTTGTGGACAGCAATGAGCTCTGCCCTCAGCCTCCTCTTCCTCATCATCCCCAGCTGTGCCAAGAGGTCATGGATTACTTTGCAAGTCTAGAAGCAGCTTCCTGAGTGAGCCTCCTTGCTCTGAGGAGAGCTGCCCAGCAACCCAAAGGTGCTCTGCTGCCCACCACAGCATGGCATGGATGGTTCCCAGCTGCTGCTTTGTCTTACCAGCCCTTTGCAGAGTCTGGTTGCAGTTGCCCAGGCACTGCCTGTGCCCTGCTGCTGGGGCTGCTGGGCTGCACCAGGTGATTCCTTCCTCTTCTTGCTCACTGTGGAGCTGGAAAGCTTCTTTGTGGTCTGAGTGGGGGGGAGGTGAAATCAGCATTTAGGCTGTCAGAAGCTGTGATGCTTGTTTTGTAGTGCCCTAGAATAGAAACTTCAAACCCATCCTCCCCCTCCTTTTCCTCCCCCTCCTCCTCCTCTCTAGGTGTTTCAGAAGCCATCACACTTCCAAGGCAGAACAGTTCACATTTTAGAGCACTTAACATTCTCTGTGCCCTTTTCTAAGCCTCTCTGCAGCTCTCTCCTGTCCTCCAGAAGTGTGAGAGCAGAGCACAAAGCAGCCAAAGCAATCACAGCTGAGTGCTCATCGAGGCTCCCACAGGGAGCAGCTCCCACACTGCTGCTGCCACTCAGCTGCCCTCTGCCTGCTCTGACTCTCTCCAGAGCTGGGGGAGTGGGAGAGGTTCACCTCACACAGGTGCTTCGTGTGGGCTCCCAGCTCCCTTCAGAGTGCTTGTGGTCACCTCTCTAATGAAAAGCAACTCTCCAGAGGAGAGCCACGAGGGTGATTGGGGGACTTGAGCATCTCCCCTGTGTTGGAGAGAGGCTGAGAGCCCTGGGGGTGTTGGTCTGGAGGAGACAAGGCTGAGAGGAGACCTGAGCAAAGAGAATGCTGAGAGGAGACCTGAGCAAAGAGAAGGCTGAGAGGGGATCTGAGCAAAGAGAAGGCTGAGAGGGGACCTGAGCAAAGAGAAGGCTGAGAGGAGACCTGAGCAAAGAGAAGGCTGAGAGGGGACCTGAGCAAAGAGAAGGCTGAGAGGAGATCTGAGCAAAGAGAAGGCTGAGAGGAGACCTGAGCAAAGAGAAGGCTGAGAGGAGACCTGAGCAAAGAGAAGGCTGAGAGGGGATCTGAGCAATGTGTGCAAAAAGCACAAGCAGGACATGGAGCTGTTGGAGAGAGTCCAGAGGAGGCCACGAAGAACCTCTAAGGACCTTTAAGGTTCTATGATTCTGAGTCTGTGATTCTTGGAGTGCTTCAAGGGCCCAGTAGAGAGCTGGGGACAGGGTTTTGAGCAGGACCTGTTGGGCCAGGCCAAGAGGGGATGGTTGGAAGCTGAGAGAGGAGCTTGAGAGTGGAGAGAAGGGAGAAATGTTTGGGAGTGAGGGTGGGCAGAGCCTGTGCCAGGCTGCCCAGAGAGCTGGGAGCTGCCCATGGCTGGCAGCAGTGCAGGGGAGGTTGTTTGTGGCTGGGAGCAGCCTGCTCTGGGTGGGGATGTCCCTGCTGACTGCAGGGCTTGGCCTGGATGAGCTTTGGGGGTCCCTTTGAGCTCAGCCCAGGCTGTGACTGAAGGATTCTGTAGGATTCTTCTCAGTCTTGAATGCAGCTCTTGGCAGTCCCTCAGGGCTGTGCAGGTTTGACACAAACCATCCTCTGGCCTGCTCTTAGCCAACAGAGCTTCCATGTGAGCAGCAGGGAAAACTTCATCCCTGTGAGGGTGGCAGAGGGACCAGAGTGGCTGTGGAGCCTCCATCTCTAGAGGCATTGAAACCTCTCCTGGACATGGTCCTGTGAGATTTCCTCTGGGTGAGGCTGCTCTGGCAGGAGGGTTGCAGTAGTTGAGCTTCAGAGATCCCTTCCAACCCCTACAATTCTGACTGACCTAAGCAGAAAGCATCTTCTAAAGATCCTTTGGTGGTACAAACCCCAGGCAGTGAGGTGGATTAGCAACTGGGTACAAGACAGAGTTCAGAGGGTGGTGATCAGTGGTGCCAGGGCCAGCTGGAGAGCTGCAACCAGTGGAGTCCCCCAGGGATCAGTGCTGGGGCCAGTCCTGTCCAACGTCTTCATCACTGACACTGATGAGGGCACAGACAGACAGAGGCTGCTCAGCAAGGCTGCTGATGGCACCAACCTGGGAGGCTTGGCTGAGACAGCTGCAGGCTGTGCTGCCATCCAGAGAGCCCTGGGCACAGGGCTGGGCAGAGAGCCCTGGACAGACAGAGCTGGGCACAGAGAGCTGGGCAGACAGAACTGGGCACAGAGCAACCAAATGGGGCTCAACAAGGCCAAGTGCAG
>WAAF01005451.1:0-10419 GCA_013400475.1 Tricholaema leucomelas
GGGGGCAAAGAAGGGGGCAAAGAAGGGGGCAGGGAACTCTACACCAGGACCTGTTTCACCAGCAACACTCAAGCCACCAGAGCCACAAAGTACAAAGAGTGATTCCTGCAGAACTGGGGTGACCTTTGGAGAGACAATCAGGCTCCAGAAGCTGGCATTAACTCATTTCCTCCAGACTTTCCCTTCTCCCAGCCACAGCATCCCAGGAAACATGGCTGTAAAGAAAAGAAGCCTGCCCTGGAGACAAGGGCAATGCACAAAGCAGCTGCCAGCTCCCAAGTGCTCCAGACATCCTGCAGCTTCTTTCTAGGAAAGGAAACAGAGCATTTGGGATCTGCAAGCCATGGGTCAGGGCAGGTTTTGCCCTCCAAGGTCTCTTTGTCACAGCAAAAAGCCTCTCGTGGCACCAAGCAGACAGAAACACCGCAGCAGACCTGCAAGCCATGGGTCAGGGCAGGTTTTGCCCTCCAAGGTCTCTTTGTCACAGCAAAAAGCCTCTCGTGGCACCAAGCAGACAGAAACACCGCAGCAGACCTGCAAGCCATGGGTCAGGGCAGGTTTATCCCTCAAGCACAGAAGCACAGAATGTGATCATTGGGTGATTCTGTGCTCCACAACCTCCCTGGGCAACCTGTGCCAGTGTCTCACCACCCTCACTGCACAGAACTTCTTCCTGCAACCAGATCATCTGGTTCAATCCTGCCTGGCAAAGGGAGGGAGCATCCTGGAAGTCTCTTTACCACCACTGTACCCTTCAGCCAAGGCTTCCCCTACGAGCCTGAGTGACCTGCAAGAAAGGATGGAGCTATGATGCTGCCAGGAGACAAAGGATCCTCTGTTTGGTACTTCAGTTGAGCCCTGCAGTGACCTTTCCTCCTTAGAGACCACCTTGAGCCTCTCAGCACTCCATCAGCAACTCAGTAGATGCACCTGGCCAGAGCCAGGCTATGCTTTGAGCTAGAGGGGAGAACGGCTCCAGCCAGGGTTCAGGCAGAAGAGAAGGATGCTTTACAGGTCTGGTTGGCACCCTACAGGTGTGGTTGGCACTCTACAGATGTGGTTGTTGCCCTAGAGATCTGGTTGGCACCCTACAGGTCTGGTTGGTGCCCTACAGGTCTGGTGGAAGCCCTACAGGTGTGGTGGAAGCCCTACAGGTCTGGTTGGTGCCCTACAGATCTGGCTGGTGCCCTACAGATGTGTTTGGCACCTTAGAGATCTGTTTGAGGCCCTTCAGGTCTGGTTGGTGCCCTACAGATCTGGCTGGCATCCTACAGGTCTGGTTGGCATCCTACAGGTCTGGCTGGCATCCTACAGGTCTGGCTGGTGCCCTACAGATGTATTTGGCACCTTAGAGATCTGTTTGAGGCCCTACAGGTCTGGTTGGCATCCCACAGGTCTGGCTGGTGCCCTACAGATGTATTTGGCACCTTAGAGATCTGTTTGAAGCCCTACAGGTCTGGTTGGTGCCCTACAGGTCTGGTTGGTGCCCTACATATTGCTAGGCAAGAGAAGAATGGTTGGGGCCAAGCCAGTTTTGCCCCAACATGGGGGAAAAGGACCTGAGCAGGGTTACAGAACCAGCACTCACAGGTGGAAAGGGGGAGGAGGGCAACAGATGCTGGGAGCAATCAACCCCCATCAGCCAAATCCAGCCCACATGGCTCTGACCCCTCCTCAGCAGCAGCAGCAGGAGCCAGCCAGGTTTCTCAGGAGACCTGCAAGGGCTGAGCTGGCAGCAGCATTGCAACCATTTTGCTGTCTTTAGCAGTCTGCTGCCCTGGGCAACTGCCCCAGAAGGTGGAGCCAGCAAGGTATGGGCAGCGTAGACAAATATTGACTCGTCCTGTGGGCACGGAGAGCACTACCAGGGCTAGGAACAAAACCCGAGGGCCCCAGGTCCCCAAGCCTCTGCTTTTTTACCTCCATCACGGCGAGCACATTTCGTAACCGGCTGTGGCACCGCCCAGACCAAGGCTGCCTCTTCCTCAACTTCTTCTGCACGCTTTGAACCCAGACGCAAAACACAGCTCAGCACTTGGCACAGGAGAGGGCAGCCAGAGAGGATGGCAAAACGCAGGACCCCCCTCCCCCCTCCCCATCACAAGCCAACCACGTCTGGCTGCAGGAACATCCCCGAGGGGAAGGCTACGGAGTCAGGACACGTTCAAGAGATGGTTGTGCAAACCCCACTCGTGACCTGCCCGTGTTGGGTCCTGCAGCAGCACCCAAGGAGCACTCCCTGTCCTGTAACCGATCCCATTTCTCAGCTCCAAGCGCCTGTCAGCTGGATGGCTGCTCCCCAGCCGCCACCCTCTGCGGGGCTCTTCAACACACACTCCACTTCCACCACCACCCAACGCCTCGTGGGGTCACCTTAAGGCTGGTCCCCGTGAAAAGACAAAGAGGGCTGCCCCCCCCCCAAAAAAAGGCTCTTCCGAACCCACTCTCTCTGCATGCAGTCCAACACCTCAAGCCGGCAAAGCAGCACCCAAAAAGGAACCATCCGCTGGGGGTTCTGTTTACCCCTTGGGAAGCCACGGCAAGGAAGAAGGGATTGGGCCATGATGTCCCCGAGTCACACAAGCTCCTGCCGACACCAAAGCCTCGGAACAGCATCTTCGGGACAATCCAGGGGTGGCACCAGCATCACGCCGGATGCACCCAGGTCTCTTTTCTCTCATCTCACAGCCCACCAGGGCGCTTTGGGCAAGTTTGGGAGCTCGGTCCCGTCTCGGCGCCCCCTCTCCAGCATCTCCAGCAGCCCCTGCCTTGAGAAGATGCTCGGAGGCAGCAAGCTCCTCATGCCGAGGGGACAGGGGGGGCGACCCGAAACGGGCATCGGGACAGGGAGAGGGGCTGAGGGTGTTGAGCACAGCCACCGAGCCCCGCACATCTACCAGAGAAGGTCCCGGGGGGAAGGTCCGAGCGCAAGCCGGCGCCGCGGTTCGGCTGAGCCGAGCTGGGATCCGCTCGGGTCGGGTTCCGCTCCGGCTCGACTCAGGCTCTCCCGTGCCGGGCTCGGGTTCGGCGCTCAGCCCTTACCTGCGGGAGGTCATGGCTCCGCCGAAGCTCCGGCCCCGGCCCCGCTCCGACTGCCCGCCCCGCCGGGGCGCCGGGCCCCGGCCGCCGGGGAAACCCCTCCCAGTGACGCGGGGGAATCCCCGCCCTCCGCCCGCCCCTCCGCCCCGCCTGGAGTGCGATGGCCGCGGCCCGGTTAGCTTCTCTCAGCCGCCGGGGCTGCCCGGTCAAGGGCTGGACAAGTGGCACACGGAGCACTGGCACCCCAGGGAGCAAGGCGCAGCCTTCCCTCAGCTCCCCCTGCTGCTGCCATTCCCCTCCTGGAGCCATTCCCCTCCTGGAGTCATTCCACTCCGGAGCCATGCCCCTTCTGATGCTATTTCTCCTGGTCTCATTCACCTCCTGGAGCCATTCTCCTTCTGATGCCATTTCTCCTGATGGAGCCATTCCCTTCCTGGTCCCATTTCCCTCCTGAAGCCATTCCTCTTCTGATGCCATTTCTCCCCCTAGAGCCATTTCCCTCCTGGTCCCATTTCCCTCCAGGAGCCAGTGGTCCATCACCCTCCACCCTGGCAAGCACATTCTCCATCCACAGAGCATCCATGCTCCTTTCCAGACAGCTCCACAGAACCCAGCTCTTGACAGCAAGTGAATTTTCTCACCAGCAGCAACTCCAGGCAGCACTCAGTACCCAAACACTACTAAGGAGCAGATTTTGGTGTTCAGCTCACAAAACCTGAGATGTTAAAGCTACCAAGAGAGTGAAGCAAACCACCAGAGACTAAGCCTCTGAGTCTGGCAAGGCTCAGCCACAGGGAATCATAGAATGGTGAAGTGTTTGGGGCTCAAAGGGACTTCTCAAAGCTCATCTAGTCCAACCCCCTTGCATGGAGCAGGAACATCTTCACCTAGATCAGGTTTCCCAGGTTCCAAATCCAACTTAACCTAGATAGGGCTTCTACCACCTTGCTGGTCAACCTGTGCCACTGTCTTGTCACCTGTGCTGTAAAAAACATCTTCCATCTAGTCTAAATCTCCCTCTTTTAGTTTAAAATCATCACTGTGCCAACAGGCCCTGCTGAAAAGGTTGTCCCCATCAAAAGGTTGTCCCCATGGATGATTCCTGTGGTCCCTTCCAACCCTGGCTCTATGATTCCAGATGTTTTCCCCTTCTAAAGGTTGTCCCAACCAAAAGGCTGTCCCCATCTAAAAGTTGCCCTCATCTGAAGGTCATCCCAACCAAAAGGTCGTCCCCATCAAAAGGTTGTCCCCATCAAAAGGTTGTCCCCATGGATGATCCGTGTGGTCCCTTCCAACCCTGACTCTATGATTCCAGATGTTGTCCCCGTCTAAAGGTTGTCCCAACCAAAAGGCTGTCCCCATCTAAAGGCTGTCACCATCTAAAAGTTGCCCTCATCTAAAGGTCATCCCAACTAAAAGGTTGTCCCCATCAAAAGGTTGTCCCCATCGATGATCCTTGTGGTCCCCTCCAACCCTGCCTCTATGATTCCAGATGTTGTCCCCGTCTAAAGGTTGTCCCAACCAAAAGGTTGTCCCCATCAAAAGGTTACCCTCATCTAAAGGTCATCCCAACTGAAAGGTTGCCCCCATCAAAACGTTGCCCTCATCTAAAGGTCATCCCAACCAAAAGGTTGTCCCCATCAAAAGGTTGTCCCCATCTAAAGGCTGTCCCCATCAAAAGGTTGCCCTCATCTAAAGGTCATCCCAACCAAAAGGTTGTCCCCATCAAAAGGTTGCCCTCATCTAAAGGTCATCCCAACTAAAAGGTTGCCCCCATCAAAAGGTTGCCCCCATCAAAGGGTTGCCCCCATCAAAACTTTGCCCCCATCAAAAGGCTGTCCCCACCAAAAAGCTGCCCCCACCAACCCACACCACCACGTTTGCTGTTACCCCTAGACACCCCCAGCTCACAGAGCACTCTGGAGTCAGCAGGGCACAATGTCCCCAGAGTGAGTTTCCCACTCTCCTCCCGGGTTGTGTGGTGAGATGGGGATGGTGACAGCCAGATCTTCCTCTAGGGCAAGCTGGCATCAGGTGTGCTGCAGGTGAGCCCCAGACAGACACAGCAGATTTCAGACTCACGGAATGGGTTGGCTTGGAAGGGACCTCAGAGATCATCCAGCTCCAACCCTCCCCTGCCCTGGGCAGAGACACCTCCCACTAGCCCCAGGTCACTCAAGGCCTCATCCAGCCCAGCCCTGAACACCGCCAGGGATGGGACATCCACAGGACAACCTGTGCCAGTGCCTCTCCCCACCCTCCCCATCAAGAATGTCCTTCCTAATCTCCAGCCTAAACCTCCCCTCCTCCTCCTCCTCCTCCTCCTGCTCCGAGCACATTTTGCTGTCTGAAGTGTAAATTCGGAAGCCCTTTAACAAACTCAGCTCAGCTCTGTGCTGCTTCACACAAAAGACATAAATTAAACCCAAAGCAATGCCCTGAATCTGGCACCTTCCACGAATGCTGGGTGAGAAAACCAAGGCAGCTGTCCAGGGGAGAGGAAAAAGGCTCCCAGGCAGCGAGCCCCAGCCCTGTCTCCCCGTGCAGGCAAAAATAGCCCTCTGGGGGCTATATTAAGACTCGTCGAATTCCCAATCTATTTGGGGAATACCCAAGGAGCTGGCAGCAGGAAGCCAGCTCAGCTCCCAGCCAAGCAGCTCTGCCTGGCTCCTCGCTGCCCTGCGTGCCGCCGGCTGCCTCGCAGGGCAACGGGGACCGCCGAGGCCAAAGAGCAGCCCCGCTGACGGTGACCCCTGTGCTCTCCTGCCTCCCATCTCCCCCTGCCACTGGGGCCTCTGGGTACTGGGAGCCTCTGTGCCAGCACTGAGGCTTCATTGTGAGAGCCCAGACTGTGACTGCTGTGCCTTGTCTGGTGTGGAGAGGGAGAACAAGACCCTTGCTCAGGGCAATCCGCATGGCCGGGGAGAAGCTGCTGCTCAGCTTCCTTGCGTTGAGAATAGATCAAAAGGGAACCCTCTGAACAGATCTCTCCCTTCTCCTTCCCTGGGGCCAGCAGGGCAAGGGAGGGGATTCTGCCCCTTGGCTCTGCTCTCCTCAGACCCCACCTGCAGTCCTGGGTGCAGAGTTCTGGAGCCCCCAGCACAAGCAGGACATGGAAGTGTTGGAGCCAGTCCAGAGGAGGCCACCAAGACGTTGAGAGGGCTGCAGCCAGTTTGTGCCCACTGCCCCTTGTCCTGTCACTGGGCACCACTGGGAAGAGCCTTGCTCCATCCTCCTGAGACTCATCCTTTAGATGTGGATCAGCAATAATGAGATCTCCCCTCAGTGTCTCTCTGCTGGACTCTCTCCAACAGTTCCCCATCCTTCCTGCACTGGGGAAGCCCAGAACTGGACTAGTTTCTAGGCTATGCATCTAGGACACATAACTGCTGACAATGGCTCCTCTCTTGTGACACCTGAGCTCTCCTGCCCCTTGGAATGCTTTGATCCCATGGAAGTACCCAGCAGAGCAATCCAGCCTGGCCTGGGAGCTCTCTACGGGCAGAAGATCCAGTCTGGGTGGTGCTGGGATGGTTCTGGTTCCCTGGGGCAGCTGCTGTGACAGAAACACAGCACAGCAGAGGTCTGGATGTCTGTGTGACCCCAGCTGCTCTCTAACCTGCTCAGGCTCAGCTGGGAGCCAGCTGGGAGAGGCTTTAGTGGGCTCTACCCTGCTACACCTCCCCCAGCAAGGACAGGACCTCCTCAGCTGTGCATCCTAGGGGCGGGGGAGCAGCCAGGCTTCTGTGTGCCCACCACAGCCAGCACACAGAGCAGGAGAAAGTGGGTTTCAGGCTCATCTTGAGTGGATTAAGAAGGCTGGACTAAGATGCTTCCAGCCCTGGATTGAAGCTCCCTGGCACAGAGGGGCCATCTGTTGGGGTGAGCCATGCGTGCTGAGGATGGGCAAACCCACCCAACCCCCAACTGCCTTCTCCTCCCTGAGGGTATCACCCATTTGCCTTTGCTGCCAGTGAGCACAAACTGGGCTGCCAGGCTTGATGTGCCCAAGCTGTTGTGCCTGATGGTGCTGAGCAGGCTGCTCTGAGCGAGAGCTGCCAGAAAGCATGGCCAGGCCATTCCCCTGACTCATCCTTGCTGCCTGCCCAAGCATGCCCCCAGCATGGCTCCTTGTCCTTCTTTCCTTCCTCTTTCTCCTCACAAAAGGTTTTCCTGGCCTGTAGGACAAAAAAAAAATCCCCCAGCCAGCTGCCAGAGCCCAACTTTTCCTCCTGGCCAAGACAAGAACAGCTTTTTCTCCTGCTGCTTTGCAGCAGGCTGGTGAAATGCCTCTGAAGGAGGCACTGCCCTGGCAAGTCCATGCCCGTTGTGGCATAATAAGGCCATTGTGCAGAAGATGCTGTGCCAGGAGGCTGATCTGGAGCAAAACACGGCCCCAGTCAGGAGTTGTGCAAGAAGAGCCTCTGGCTCTCCAGACACTGCCCTCATTGTTTCTCCTCATGAGTCTTTGGTGTCTCATTGTCCACTGCAAAGCTGATTCCTCCCCAGCTGGTGCAGACACCACTCAGAAACGCATCATTGCTGGAGAGCAAAATGAATCTGCTGCCTAAATTAGCTGCCTCCCAAAGGGCAGGAGAAGACACCTTCTGCTCTCACTTCACACTGCTGGGATGAGCATCAGCTCTTGGTTCTCTGCCTCCCACCCCTTGTCTGGCTGCAAGATGAAGCTGTAGAGATCAGAAAGTCAGGGCTCATGGCCAGGTGGAAAGGCCCCATTAGGAAGAGCCGTTCAGAGCAGGAGCTCAGCTGCTGGTGCATCTGAAACCACATCCTGCTTGCATGCTTGTGACTGAATTTCCATGGCTCCTCAGCTTCAGAGGGTAAAACCCAGGGGAAAGTTCTGCCAGCAGCAAGAAGGTGACCACAGAAGCTTCACTTCTCGTCGATGTCAGCAGGACACAAAGGCTCTCTGGGGAGTGCTCCCTAAGGAGGTGATAAAGCCATGCATTGCAGAGAAGGAAAAGCTGCTGGACCCTGGAAGGGGCTGCCCAGGGAGGTAGTGGAAACCTCATCCCTGGAGGTGTTTAAGGCCAGGCTGGATGAGGCTCTGGGCAGCCTGATCTACTGTGAAGTGTCCCTGGGCACGTTTCTGCTCAGTTGCAACTGGCTGATCCTTGTGCTCCCTTCCAACCCTGACTGATTCTATGACCCTCGAGTAGGTGAAATCCTTCAGACCACAACCAGATGGCCACAGAGGAGAGGAAGTAAAACAAACCAGAAGTCTTCCTCCTGCGGACATTACAGAACCACAGGACTTTAGAGGTTGGAAGGGACCTCCAGAGCTCATCCAGTCCAACCTCCCTGCCAAAGCAGCATCTCAGAGGGTAACTCACACAGGAATGCATCCGGGTGGGGGGTGAAAGGCTCCAGAGAAGGAGACTCCACAACCTCTCAGGGCAGCCTGCTCCAGGGCTCTGTCACCCTCACTGTGAGGAACTTTCTCCTCGTGTTGAGCTGAAACCTTCTCTGTTCCACTTTGCAGCTGTTGCTCCTTGGCTCTTTGCTGCTGACCACCCAAAAGAGCTTGGCCCCAGGCACTTGGCCCCCACCCCTCAGATATTTGTATACATTGCTCAGCTCTCCTCTCAGCCTTCTCCCCTCCAGACTAAANTCAGAGGGTAACTCACACAGGAATGCATCCGGGTGGGGGGTGAAAGGCTCCAGAGAAGGAGACTCCACAACCTCTCAGGGCAGCCTGCTCCAGGGCTCTGTCACCCTCACTGTGAGGAACTTTCTCCTCGTGTTGAGCTGAAACCTTCTCTGTTCCACTTTGCAGCTGTTGCTCCTTGGCTCTTTGCTGCTGACCACCCAAAAGAGCTTGGCCCCAGGCACTTGGCCCCCACCCCTCAGATATTTGTATACATTGCTCAGCTCTCCTCTCAGCCTTCTCCCCTCCAGACTAAACAACCCCAGGGCTCTCGGTCTCTCTCCACAGGGGAGATGCTGGAGTCCCCAAGTCATCCTCGTGTCTCTCCCTTGGACTGTCTCCAGCAGGTCCCCATCCCTTGTAGGTGGACAGGACTGAGGTTGACCTTCACACAGAGGCAGCATGTGGAGGATCTGCAGGCACCTGCCTGAGCAGCCTCTCTGGTCCTAATGGAAATGAAGAGGGAGATGCAGCTTTGACTCCACAGAGGACCTGCCCAGGAGATGGCTGCACAGATTCAGAGGTTGCATTAGGTTGGAAGGGACCCTCAGAGGGCATCTTGGCCAACGAGACACCTCCAGCTAGTGCAGGCTGAGCAGGGCCACATCAAACCTGATCCTGAACGTCTCCAGGGAGGGAACCTCAACCACATCCTCCAGCAACCCATTCCAGTGTCTCCCCACCCTCACTGTGCAGCACTTCCTCCTGATGTCCAACCCAAGCCTCCTCTGCCCCAGCCTCAAACCATTGCCCCTTGTCCCACCGCTCCCAGCCCCTCTAAAGACAGCAGCAGGAGGCACAAGGTAGAGTTGGAAAGGAGCCCTGGGAGGGATCATCAGGTCCAGCTGTTGGCTCTGCCCTGCTAAGGTCATAATGATGGTAGGGAGAGCAGGAGCAGGAGGAGGAGGAGGAGCAGGAGGAGGAGGAGGAGGAGGAGCAGGAGGAGGAGGAGGAGGAGGAGCAGGAGGAGGAGGAGGAGGAGGAGCAGGAGGAGGAGGAGGAGGAGGAGCAGGAGGAGGAGGAGGAGGAGGAGCAGGAGGAGGAGGAGGAGGAGGAGCAGGAGGAGGAGGAGGAGGAGGAGCAGGAGGAGGAGGAGGAGGAGGAGCAGGAGGAGGAGGAGGAGGAGGAGCAGGAGGAGGAGGAGGAGGAGGAGCAGGAGGAGGAGGAGGAGGAGGAGCAGGAGGAGGAGGAGGAGGAGGAGCAGGAGGAGGAGGAGGAGGAGGAGCAGGAGGAGGAGGAGGAGGAGGAGCAGGAGGAGGAGGAGGAGGAGGAGCAGGAGGAGGAGGAGGAGGAGGAGCAGGAGGAGGAGGAGGAGGAGGAGCAGGAGGAGGAGGAGGAGGAGGAGCAGGAGGAGGAGGAGGAGGAGGAGCAGGAGGAGGAGGAGGAGGAGGAGCAGGAGGAGGAGGAGGAGGAGGAGGAGGACGAGGATGAGGAGGAGGAGGAGGAGGATTTCTAATAGAGATTAATATGGAACACAGCAATAGAATCATCATTAAAATTACTAATAAAGTCACATCAATTACTACATCGATTAATTATGGCCTCAATTATACTACTAACACATTAATCATATTCATAATATGCTAACTAGGCATTAACTACTATAACCACTGATATCAGTATTAATCATTAATGTGGTTATTAATAGAGCAGTGGAATGTTATAATTACTGTTTTTATACTGGTTTTATAGTAATTATTTATTACATATTA